>LS898461.1:100456-111709 GCA_900490955.1 Micoletzkya japonica | reverse complement strand
AATAGCGAATTGGCTACTAATTTTGAATTTACTCCTCTAGGGTTGAATGAATCTTCACCAAATTTTGGCAGCTTTTTGGACTGGTGGGGATGAACTTAAGTTTCTAAATTGGTGAATTTTGGTTCGTTTTTGCAGCAGCAGTGACGATAGATCACAGCCGAAACCGCCATTCACTAATCGAACGCTAGGAATGCTGTGTGAGAAGAATGTTGCTTTTGGCTTAATTCCTTTCGCTAAACACAGTAGCGCCGTCGTTGGGCGAAATTTCAAAAAATCATTTCTCGAATACTATTCATTTTATGATTTTTCCTGTTGTTTTTATACTAATTACGACAAGATCTTTCATATAAGCTTCACTTGAAAATCACTTCCAAGTCCCTTTAAGTGTTCTGCGCATTTTTCACCACTTCGCTCATTGTCAATCGTCTCAATCTGCTCGTGTACAATAGATATGCAGAATTGAAATGTGCATCGAAAATTGGAAAGGCGAACCTCCCAGATGGAAGATTCTCGTTCGGTCGACCGGCATGTTCTCCATTATCAGCATCCATCCGGGATAGACGGTACGCAAGTTGACCAGTCGGGCCTGTTCATGGAAATTTTTGGTTCATTCGATGATGCCTATCTACAATATGAAAAAGAATGTCGCCTGGTATTTCAGGAAATCCGCTCACCTATCTATCTATTTGTTCACATACCTAGGCACCGCGATAGCGATTATCATTTTAATTTTATAAATAATAAAATAAAATAAAATAAATGATAAAATTATTTCCCCACCAGCTTCTTGACCAGTCCCACGTCGTCCGGCTGCTCGGACTGCTGTTCATCGAGCCACTGCGAGGAGGACCGTCGACGAACCGCCAGCAGGGGCGTCTGAGCAGTGTGGGGAACTGTATTATTGGAGGAAAGCGAACGTTGGGAGAGCTGCACAATTCTTTCTGCTAACCACCGTAAAACTTCAGCAGGGGGGGGGGGGGTGATGCCCTCGGGCGATTTGAGAATCGCGGTTGCCGGTCATTAGCCTAAGCTGGCATTTTGCCAAGAGAGTTTCACTGTACTTAGCGGAGTGCGCTGCAAAGATTTCTCGACGTTCCTATTGTTCCAGTCATAGATGCTGAACGCTGCTAAGATGCTAGATAAACGGTAGAGAAACCGGTACTATTATTGTCGAAAGAGTTCCGTCAGGAAACTTGTTCTTCCTACTTCGTCTGCGCAGCAGTTCTTCATGCTAATCCATCGTCGGAAATAGGAATGCGGCAACAGGCGGAGCGTTTCCCTCAACCATAAATAGCTTGAGGTCTTGATAGATACTCGTTTGGCCTGTCAAGACTCCCATCTTTGCGCACCCCTCCACTGTTGGCCCAGATAAAGGGTGTACAACTGTAGATATTCCACCTTGGGCGTGAGTTCGATCGAGAGCACGCGGTCGTCTGCCACGACGAGAGCATGGAGGTCGAGAGATACGTAGAGGAGACGGGAGGTGAGCGGGCGGGCGAGGGAGGGAATGTGGGGGCAGAGACGGAGCCACTCGTGCGAGGAGAGCGACAGACGCCACAGGAACGACGAACGATCGAGGAAGTAGGCCGACGAGTCCTGAAAAGGGCTACTGTTGGGGGAAAAAGTTACTAAGCTCAGTTCGTCTGCATCAGCTTCTTCTGCCCGAAATGGGAATGACGCTGACTGGCGAAAAAATGTACCTCAAGCATTAGCCTTTTAATGCTATTCCAAGTTCTTTCGTGAACGAAATAGGATCAAGCAACGCGTTCATGAACTACACTGAGCGAAATTACCAAAGCTTTACGCCTTATGGGGTAAATTTTACACCGACTGGCTGGGGTAAATTTGAAATTACCCCAGATGGCTGGTGTAATTTCAAATTTACCCCAGCCAGTCGGTGTAAAATTTACCCCATAAGGCGTAAACCTGGGGTAATTTCGCTCAGTGTATCTACTACTGGACAGTAAATAATGGTAGCAAGTTCGGAGTTATTACCTGCACGTAGAAGCACCGATGCTGTCCCTCCATCTTGGGCAGTACGGGGTAGCCCTCCGACACGTCCCGCTCGCACGTCCAACGGTGGACCGGAAAGATGGGAAAGATGAAAACAGGAAAATAGCAACTTCGAATCCGAAAATTACGAGGAATTATATTGCTTTTTTTTAATAGGACAATCAGGAAGATCCGAACCGAAGATTTCAAGGCTCACCTCATCTCTCCGTGCATTGTAGATGATCAGCTCGGACAGTCCCTCGCCGCTCATCCTGCAAAAGACCGTTCTCGCGCATACTTCAGACTATAATAGTTCACAGTTCAGGGGGGGGGAATAACGGACCGATAGAGCGAATAACGGAGAGGGCAATGGGGAACAGCGCAGAGTGACGGACAGATCATGTCTCCCGAGACTGATGCAAGTGACTGTTTTATTGTTTCTCATAGGGGTCGAATAGTTTTGTCTATCTCAAACTCGCCAACCTCATCCCCGTATCGATCATGTACAGGCGTTGGTCGTGCGCGAAGAGCAGAGTGACCCCGGGGGGAAGGCGGGTAAGCCACTTCTCGAGACTGAAATATATGATAGGAAACTATGACATAATCGGAAATATGTAAGTCCCCTGATGACGCTATCAAAACACCTGTCCCCTTCGTGACTGCCTACCGTGTTCCGCCGGGTCGCGTGTCAACCAGGTAGAGGTCGAAGGTGCCCGCACGAAGGGCCAGAAGAACCTGAGTTATAGTGGAGTTAAACGGCGATCCGTCAGTTTCCTTCGCTCCAAAATGAGTCTAATTCTCTCACCTTTCCACACTCGCTCGCCTTATATTCGGAATGATTTTCCGACGGATCTTTTTAATCCACTCTATCAACGATCACTTCTCACAGTTAGTCTCTGGCCAATATTGAATGTAATTATAGGCTGAGACTCTCCAAAATTTACTTCTTGCTAAGGAATCATTGCACATTTTCCCAGTCTGTGTATGTCTGTCCATCTTCTATAAATTATTTAGGTTGCTCTCACCGGTCCCTCGGCCTGGTGGTATTCCTGCTGCAGATCGTCCCAGTCATCAGCCGAGGTCTCGACAGCCTTTAATTGATGGATAGATAGACTCCTTAGTATTATTGACGAAAAAGTTCCGTCAGTATACGTTATTCCTACTATGCCTGGACTCTCTTCACACAGCTGTGATCTTAACTAAGATTGAGACAAGTGACGAAACATTTTCCTCAAGGGAAAACCGAACCAAATAGTAGAGCAGAGGCAGAGTGAATCACTGGCACGTGTTTATGACGAATTAGTCCCCCAAAGTTCTACTTTTAAAGGAGCCGGCCCACGAGTACGGGAGCGTTTTGAATTCGCGGGCTACCCTGATATGCAATTTAGGCCTTTCCGCTCATCTTTTCCCATCGTTCGTTTTCTTAAAATGATCGGAACAATGTGAAAAATCGGTTAGGCAATGAATCAGAGCTGTATCTCATAACAGTCAGCTAGTATATCCAATTTTCTGAAAAGCGCGTTGCCCTTTGCACCTTCAGTACTCAGCGGAGAGTGAATGAAATCGCACAAGATTCAGAATACCCAATCAGGATGATTATATCTAAAGAATGACGTAAAGCGCGAATAGGGCCAGAAACTCGTGGTACGGCTCCTTTAGGTATTTGCTCCCCACTCTATTTCTCTACTAAGATGAGTCTAATTTTTCTGATTTTTCCTCACTTGTGAGTATCGTAGTCGAAGGGGAAATGAGTCGAGGCTGATCGAATAGTCGTCCTCGTCCACTGACAGACGAGTGAGCAACTGAATTTCGCTTATTCAAAAACAAAAAAATAGGTGCTTCAATTCAAATATGTTTCACACTCACTATATAAGAGCTACGTTTGCTTGCTCTTCAACATTACAAAG
This sequence comes from Micoletzkya japonica, assembly GCA_900490955.1. Lineage (NCBI taxonomy): Eukaryota > Metazoa > Nematoda > Chromadorea > Rhabditida > Diplogasteridae > Micoletzkya > Micoletzkya japonica. The sequence goes on along the minus strand of LS898461.1, from coordinate 107,810 downwards.
AAATGCAAAATTGCATGTCATTCAATAACGTTATTTACCAAATCAAGAATAACTGAACGCTTTCTAGGGGTCTATAGTGTCATGACTAAGCACTATCAAGGTTCTCACGGCTTTATTGAATAAGAGCCATTTGCGGGCGATGATAGATGTGTACGCGTGGGAAGACGAGCACCGGATGACCCACGGAACCTGGGAAATGCAGAGTCATCAAAGATGATGAAATTAGTCAATTTCAACAATTAATATTGAAATTATTCATTTAATATAAAAATTTAATAATAGTCAAAAGTGGTTACTTGTCCCCGAATAATCGTGCCCGACTCCTTCCACTGCTTGGTATCGCGATCAAACAGGATCAGGCTGAAATGCGAAATCATCATCTGTGTAATAATAAGAGTTCGAGGAATGATCGATGAGCGTATCACCAAAGTGCAATAATGATCTGAGGCATGCAAGGACTGTGAAGAGACGCCGGCAATGAATGCAATTTGGAATAACAAAATCGAATCCATTCATTTAATACTTTTTTCAGACAATCATTGATTTCTTTCTATGAATATGGATAACCTGGATCGCTCGGTGGCCTTGGGCAGCCAGTAGGCTAGCTGTCCCGCAAGGCAGAAGAGACGAGACGGAATGAGCTTGTGGCCTTCTGATTGTGAGTAGTAAATGTTTTTTTTGTATTTTTACTTTTACTTGCCTCTTACAATCAATACTGTCTGATCATTAATGCAAACTATGTATATATCTATGATCTCGTGCAATTTTCTATTACTATCTATATTAGCTAGACTCCATCTCCATCAATAAAATGAAAAAAACTCACCAAACACAAGTTCGTCTGTAGCACACAGCACGCGAACGGCGCCAATAGACGAGGCGCTCATCCGGACTTTTTCTCAATTTTCTATTTTCCGGCTCGCCCTTGCCGTTTCCCTGACGCCTCGCCTGCCTAGGATACACTAGAAGAGGGAGAGAAGTTTCACATCAAACAGATGAAACGAAAAAAAATAAAACGAGTGAAGGGAGAAACGTGATTTGTCACCCTGTAACCTTTGATGGCAGGAAGGTTCGTTCGCCTTGTGTGAAAGACAATGTGCAAGCTAAGAGACAAACATTAATCAGGTAGTTTATTTTTGGCAAATTAATTTAGCTTCAGGAAACAAGGCGAACGGTCTAGGGAAAGTTGAGGAAAACGATTGGTTAGCTGTCGTCCATCCTGTTTACGACGAGGGAGCGTAAGAAGAGAGTGGAGACAAAGTAGTATTGAGTATGAAACATTCCAACAATAATGAATATGCGAAATAATAGCGCAAAACTAAGAATTCTCTTGCCGTGAATCTAGCCGTGCCGTTTCATTCCAGACGGTCGATTTCTCATTCTCTCCCCTCCCCTCCCCTTCCTTTCCTTCTCTCCATTTTTCTCTCCCCTCCCGTTTCCCTTGATGCGTCATCATCCGATGGGGACCGTGAGTCAGAATGTTCCCTGTCCCACAAGGGACTGAAGGGACTGCATTTCTGGAACTCGACAATATTGTTGAGAAAAATGTTCCATCAGTCGTCTCATTCCTACTTACCCAGAGAGGGATTCGCCTGGCAAGAGCTGGGTGGAATGATCTTTTGCACACTTTCCCAAGAACTGAGTTGTTCCCAGCCAATGAAGGAATCGGTGGGTCAAGATTCCAAGGAACGGAGAGGAAACGGTCAACGGAGCAATTGTAAAGCGCGCGGACTGTAGAACAGTCACTGACATCAGTCTCGGATGACATGATCAGTCCTTCACTCTACACTGTTCCCCGTAGCTCTCTCCGTTATTCACTCTCTCGCTTTCCCCGTCGTTCTGACCGTATCATTGCAGATAGCCTACATCTATCGCCTACAACCGCCACAACAACCTACAGCCCAGAATATACACCGGGATACAGTAAGCTAACTTATTGTTTGTTCAATGAAATGTCATACATTTAATCTGTAGCGCTAGAAGAGGATGTTGGAATAATCATATGTCTTTATTTGCTGAACCAACCGTCTTTGTTTACTGGGATACTTCAGGCAGAATCTTCAAGTCGAGATGGACCGACCAACAGAGATGAATCCGATCAATGCCATCTGCAAATTGGTTCTCTCGTCGACCCCTATATGGCAATGCTAATCAAGGTTAGCATGCCATTCACATCATTATTATTCCAACGATGACCGAATGTATGACCTCACGGTAGTCCCGCTTACAACCGACTTATGTTCTAATATATAGAAAAACAGGGTTTCTGATTAGTTGTAGAACTAAGATATTGTCCGGTAAACTGTATTTGGTCCCTAGTTCCCTGTTCAGCTTGCTTATCGACCTACCTCGCGAGATGCAATCTGCCCAATTCTCGATTTGCACCGTCCTCAAACGGATTCGGGCAATGGAGGAACGGCTGTACGGCGTGCGTTGGTGACCATTGCCCGAAGAAGCGCGAAGCTGTCCAACAAGTCGTGAGTACCTTTGTCGATCCCGGCTTTTCTACGTTCCGGCGATAATGATTCCGTCTTCGTTGTTTATCGCGCACAGCCGCACTTTTGACTGTTATGTTAAATGTCCAAATCCAAATAAGAATGCGTGGAACGGAAATTGGAATCAGAGGCGCGAGAATGTGTGTACCTGCTCTAACAAGCGAATTTACGCCAGCTTACAATTAGACCTCATGGGGGTAAAGTAAAGTGCGATTTTACGCCAACTGTGGAAGTTGAGCCTGGTGCAATTATTCCAGCCAGTTGACGTAAATTTTAAAAAATTCAGAGGCTGATAGAGGTTATTAAGGGGATGACGTTAGACAGTGCAAGAATGCTCCGAGATAGAGAAGGAATGCGAAGAGACGAAGGCAATAAATATATTCTACGTGTTCCGAGCACCTATCATTCCTTGGAACCTATTGTCGATCCTCGCATTCAAATTTGCGTTCCGACAGTAATGATCCCGTCTTCCGTTAGTTATTTGCACAAGGGGATACAGAAGGATCGGCACACAACATTTCGATTTTCTCTGTTTTATTGAATAGCTTTTATAAGATAAAGTATGGAAGAAGAGTTGTGCATTACGCTGACTTTGTACCGAGGCAACATCACTTCTTTCACATACATATCTCCTTCTCTTGCAAAGGCGATTTCTTAACGAAGAAGGGAAACATATGATGACTCTATGTATCATAGCCCATCCGGGCATTGCCGGATTGCAAGGTGAGAGGAGATCAATATCAAGAGGGATGGAGAGGAATACGGAGAGAGCGGAGGAGATACGGAGAGGACAGAGAAACAGAGAAACAGAGAAAAAGACCCCTCCCCTACCCTAACCCCTATCTCTCTCTACCATTGCGCCCCTTCCCCTCACCCTTAGCAACGACTCGTATTTAAGGACCCCAACCGTCCGCGTCCCTATCACTAGTCAAACGCCTCTCCAGTCTCTCGTTCCTTATCTGTAATTGAATCCATCTATAGTATATTGTTCCTATTACTTGTTTCTAATTTGAAACTGTGTTCGTGACTAAAACTTCTTGATATTGTAAAATTACCTAAAAATTTCTCAGTTCAGATAGCCTACACCTATCGAGTGAGTGAGTACTTCGCTATGGCAATCAAGTCACTGCATCGCAACTGTAAGTCTGCATTCAGATGTGCGCGGTATTTTGAATTACCGCTCTAAGCGAGCGTTTTACATATACATAAACAATGCAGAATACATCAGTAATGCAGGGCTATATAAGGGAGGGGATCGAGATGAGATCAGACGATGCCTCCGAAGGTTGGTAGTCGCGGTAAGGATCCGGAGGCGATGAAGCGGCTAAAGGAGAGCTATGAGGTTGGTCAGAGAGCGTTCGATACATTTGAACTATGTCCTTTTAGACAATCAATCGAGATCTGAGATGGTAGCATCTACAAATATGTGATCACTGAAACGGAAACAGTAGTAGACAAAGATCGAACACATCATCATATTTTACAGAATTGTTGCTCTGCATAAATTTCTCCAAGAATTTTACGAACAATTCGCCACAATTACGGTCGGATTTCCGAAAGAAGAGATAGAAGACATCATCGATTCCGGTACGGTGAATTTGCAAATGGAAACGATCATACTCTTCACCCTCCAAAGTCTTGTCGGTATATATCTGGATAGTTGTCGCTAGTAGCTCTGTTGGTGGCATCGAAGATGAGTCAACATTGACGATACGAAACTGGTCAGCTACTACGAATAGACCTCTGTCTTCTAGCGGATGTCGACGTACTCTTGTCACGGTATAGAAATGGTCAACGGGTTTACCTAACTCGCCGCTCTCCGTGCACTATCGATCGGGATACTGTGGGCCGATCGAGAGGCCCTCAGAGAGAAGTACCCAGGAATGAAGGAAGGACGAATTCCGCTCTATCCAAGACGACGAAGAGAGAAGGATCTACAGGGAGGCCTACAACGAGCACAGACGGGTGAGTATGGCTTATCAGAGTTTTATTTTACGCTCACTTCCAGCACTCCGCATTCGAGAGAACACAGAGAGCTGGAGCGGGGAAGTTGGCGAGAGATCATGTGATCTAGGACAGAAAGCTCATTACAATCTTGATGATAGTAAGCTTGTCCAAGAGAATCTAGGGAATAACTACCGTATCCACGTTTTTCGTCACATGGCTCTAGGTAATAAGTCCGTCCACATTTGGATGGGCGATAACAGGAGCAAAAACACGTCTTCCAACTGACTAACCATAGCGAAACTCAATGGCATGCCCTAGCTAGTACATACTCTGTCCTTCACAAATACTATTATTGTGTCCATTGCGGAAAGTCATCAACTAATCACACGCGTCACATCTGTAGATATCTATCTAAGCTTTGTGGTAGTGACTTGTGCGTTCCCGGCCCCGAATCTATGTTCTGTTGCGATTGTAATTTTACTTTCTTCTCCCGCCAATGCTTTGACCGCCGCAAGACGACGACACGTTCAGGAGTGGGTAACCGCTGCTCCGATATGAAGTAAATTGCGACCGTAGATAGGGTAGCCTATTATACGGATCATTCAGGTTCTGTCTGTCATGCGAGACTCGATACGTGGTTCAGCAGGCGCACAGAGAGCCTCATGTCTGCTATGCGAGCTACTTCTGCTAGAAGTGCCTCGCGCGCGTCCCTCGCGAGCATCAATGTTCGTGGCATGGAGGCGGGGAAGAGGAGAAGGAGAGGCTCAAGAAGAGGAGGGAGAAGCCAGGATTCTGCTTCTTCGACATAGAGGCGATTCAGTCAGAAGACCAGGGAGACCACTTCGATTTCACAACCGAGCATGTTGCCAATGTCGTCTGTCTCATGAAGGTTAGCCTATTGCATATTTCACCACATTATCTCATTCAGGTCTGCTATCGATGCGAGGACAAGCCCTTCACCGACCCATGCGACGCCTGCGGACCCGAACGAACCAAGACGTTTCAATACCAAGGCAAAGATGACGATAGGACAATGGACCGCTTCCTCGATTACATACTCACCGACCCGTCGATGGACGGACGCATCATGATGTCACATTTCGGACGGAAATACGACCTTTTTCTCCTCCTTGGCCTTTTTGTCGCCTTCAGCCTTCTCTTTAGCCTTCCTGTCTACCTCCTCCTTGGCCTTTTTCTCCTCCTTGGCCTTTTTGTCGGCTTCAGCCTTCTCTTTAGCCTTCCTGTCTGCCTCTTCCTTGGCCTTTTTCTCCTCCTTAGCCTTCTTATCAACCTCTTCCTTGGCCTTTTTCTCGGCCTCACCCACTACCAGTGCAGGCATAGCCCCGGGTGGCAGCTCATCAATAACGGGGATTGGTGCGGCATTCTTGTCAGCCTGTTCCTTGACGTCGACTTGAGCCTTTTCTGCATCGACCTGTGCGATTGCAGGGATTGCACCAGGCGGGAGCACGTCAATCACAGGAATATCCCCTGCATTCTCTTCTTCTCTTGATCTCTGTAAAGCCGCTAACTTCTCGCTCTTCTCGTCCTCGATATCAGCAAGTTTTGCATCTGGGGGAGGCAACACGTTCACTACTGGTATATTTCCTATTTCGCTCACCTTCTTCGCAGTCTCTTCCATTTCCGCATTCTTGTCCATCTCATCTGCTCTCTTGGCATCTGGCGGGAGCACGTCAACTGCAGGGATGCCCTCCATCTTCGCCTTCTTCCCGTCCTCGCTATCTCCGTCAGCTAGTCCCCTCCTTAGCCTATTTGGAGCGAGAGTGTTTAGAGCGCGCACAAGGTCGGCGGGTGATGGATAGTCTCCGGGAGGGAGAGACAGCTTGACTTCCCTACCGTCTCTGTAATTAACACGAATATTGTATTGCGGAGAAACGTTGTAGATAATGCCGTTAATCATGAGCTGGTGCTGGGCGACACTATACCGTCCTGTTTCGAAACTCAGCATCTCCGGCAGTCGAGTGGTAAAATCGGCAGCGTTTCCATTTGATGGCAGAGTAATATAATATTGCAACGTGTCTGTATCCATGAAGGTACCTAAATGATTATTCTTTAAATTTTCATTCCTCCGGTCCTCTGAGATAGCATATTATATGCATGTAAGATAGCATGAAATCGGCCGTATTATATGCTTACCCCCAACGTATAATATGCTACTCGTAACAGAAAATATGCTACTCGATGCGCATTATATGCTTGTTCTAACGTATTATATGCAATAATCCTTTATTCGGATTCAGGCATTAGCAAAACAAAACAAAACAACTGGAAACCCATAGAGAGTTTTCCTTCTCTATGCAACATCATTAGAGAAAAATGTTACTCCAAGAAGCACTTAACACTTAACCAAATGATGAAGTAAGCAACAATCACAAGAGTGTAAGGAACAATGTAGAGAAACAAATCTTAATGGAAGAGCTTCTTCTTCGTGAGAATGGGAGTGTTCTTAGTCGAGAGCATCCGGTGAGGAGTAGTGGGAAATCTAAAAGCGCATGCAAAATAGAAAAACATGATAATCTATTTTATATAAGTTTCATGGACGCATAATGGTCTGGATGCTCATATACTCTTAAAAACCTCTGAGGTATGAGATTTACTCAAATATTTCATTCAAAAATACCCGTCTCATTTTTCACATTTTATTCTAATCCCCTTCAAAAAAATCCCCCCTTGCTTAACTTGTGCTTGTGAAAATGCACAATGGAACACACAAAAACATAAATCAGAAAACAAAACAACTGGAAAACCCTGTCTTACCTGCCCTCGGGCATCTTGTCCAACCTGGAGGCAGCCAGTCCTTTCGGTCGTTCTTTGTATCCGGATTTTTGAACATCTTTTACCTCCAGTTGCTTCCTAATATCGAGCAATTGTATCACAAAAAAGACCGTTCGAGT
>LS898461.1:78045-99517 GCA_900490955.1 Micoletzkya japonica | reverse complement strand
GATATACAATCGATATAAATAAATCAACTCACGTTATGCAACATCGATCATTCTCGTTTCTTCGTTCCCTGTGACATTTGGCACAAATAACAATCTTCTCCTTCTCAAAAGATGCAGTCATCTCCTTCTCTATCTTCGCCGCTCTTGTCATCGAATCGTGCAAGGCGGGCACTAGGGATGCCGCAACATCGTGCACTAAAATTCCACTAATTCTTCAATTAATAGTGTCGCAACAATTCCGAAATTACTGTGCATTATTGGATTAATAAGGAACACGGCAAAACACTAAGACGGGTCTAAGACGGCACGCGGTGAACATACCGTAGTTAAAGAATGCGTCAATGCGGTTTTCAGGGATTTTCGTGGTAGTCAGCGTTCTACAGTATACATAGCTATCAGTCCAACTTGAATGTAGACGCTTTGTCCGATACGATGTACGACGGGATTCCTCTTCTCGCACAGAATCGTCTGAACGCGTTGACGAACGACGATGTTTCCATTGAATCGACAACTTCCAGATGTGTTGCTCTTGTTGTAAGACAAGTTATCAACAGTACGAACTTCTTCTCGTTATTCATTTCGTACGGTCCGATGTAGTCCATTCCACAATTCTCAAACGGTCTTGTTTTTACTAGTCGTTCTTGAGGAAGACTTGAGGGACATGGATATTTGTATGGTTTGTTGTTTACTTTTCGGCATATGAAACATCGACTGAGAACATTCTTGACTAACTGTCTCTCGAGGAATCCAGTAATTGGTTCGCAATTCATTGAGTGTAGTTTGTACTCCAGAATGATACAACGATTCATGTATGTCTCTTATGATCAGCTCAATGAGGGATTTGTCTTGATTGTTAGGTATGTAGATTGGATACTTATACTCATAGTTCTCTTCCATATTCTCCATTCTTCCTGCAGATCCCCTCCATATTCCATTTTTATCTCTTTGTATCAGTCCTTTTTTACACAGTTCCGATTCATCCAAATCGTGAATACTTTGTTCACAACGAATTACTGTTTTCAGAGCATGCACTCTCTCCGACGATAAAGGGTATTTTGATTGCGATTGATCATATTCGTACTCAACTAGTTTCTCTTTGAGTTGTTTGTTATTCGATTTGTAAGCGATGTTAGCAATGAATCGACGGACAGAGTGTAGTCACCAGTTTGTTCATTGAAGAGAATCTGTCGAATTGTATTAGTCGTAGAACTTGTTGTTTACCTGTAGTCACTGTTACCTGTTCAAATTTCTCGTCCAGTTATCCATGTCCTTCAGGTAGTTCTGATTGAGGCCAATGTTCTGGTTTGCAATTCATCCAATTCGGGCCATTGAACCACATCGAGTTTGCTCCCATCTCTTCTGCATTCAGACCTCTCGTGAGGGCGTCTGCTGGATTCTCATTCGATTGTACATACCGTGGAGGATACACAGATAAGTTTTTGTCTAGTTGTAGTGTGTTGATAATCCCGGATATCTGTTTCAATCTGTTTCCTACATATGGACCCATTCTATAATTCTTCTTATCTCTCATCCAATGAATTACAGTAGTCGAATCACAGTATATGTACAGATTGATGTGTTTCGAAGGGAATTGTTTTCTAATTGCATTGATTGTATACATTGTGATGTTGTACCCGACTAGTAATCCATAGTTGGCTTGTTCTTCTTTCCGATCAATCGAGTCCTTGATATTAGGATACTGTTGTACATCAAATTGTGCGAGTACACTACTGCTCCGCAAGATTTATACGATGCATCTGTAAACAGTACGAGTGTAATGTTCTCTCCTTGTGACAATAGAGTATATCGAGGGATGGAAAGTCGAAATTCATTGATGTTCTCGATGATTTGATTTATTTCTGTATCGTCATCTCCATTCAATTCGTCGTCCCATTCCAATTCCTTTGTCCATAACCCTTGCATGAATACTTTAGCCTTTAGTGTCATCGGGGCAATCAGTCCCAAAGGATCATATATCGATGCGATCATACTCAATACACTCCTTTTTGAATGTTTACCCTTCTTGTCAATATTTGGATCGAGAATGATTTTGTCTGCGTTTGAATCCCACTTTATTCCCAATACCTTTTGTTCTCCTTCCTTTCCCTTGTCTTCTTTCCGTATCAGTTCATTGAACACCTTCGAGCTAGATGTGTATTCTCTAAGATTCATGTGCATTTCTCGAAATGTGTTCTTAACTGGCATGTATAGTTCATCGGCGGTTCAGTGGTAGAATGCTCGCCTGCCACGCGGGCGGCCCGGGTCCGTTTCCCGGCCGATGCACCATATGAAGGATTTTCTTTTCCTTCCCTTACTACCGTATACCTTCACTCGTGGTGCACCTTGTCCTTACTCCAATATAAATAACAACAACTTTATAAACAATAAGCTGTTGCAATTACAATAATGAGAAAACTTCCACCTCTGATCGTCGAACGAGTATTCCTTGAACGTGTGGTCGTTGTGCGTATGCGTGACTAGTCGACTTGTCTTGGGGGGAGATGGCGACCGACCCGGTATATATGACTTCGAGACGTTGTCGTACGACTGACCCAATTGTGCCTTCGCGCGGCTCAAAGTTGACTTGACTTGGAAGCAGCAATAAGCAAGAACGACGAATGTGGTGAAGGAAGGTTTGAGGTGGAAATTTGAACAATATAACTAAACGAACTATGTGAGAAGACTAAAAATGGAACAGGAATCTAATAGCACAGTTTGAACTCGTGTACTCCGAGCTACCGTAATCGTAGTTTTCCACACGGGAATTCTGCGGTTCAACATTGTGGTCTTTAACTACTGTAGTTCAACCGTGTCAACCTTTACAATTCTAACTTCCAGTTCTTTCCCTTGTCATCCGCTTTACTTGTTATTGTTTCGTCACAAGTCGTGACAAAGGGTGATACATTGTCGATAGCTCGCATGCGTCCAGTCACTACATCCTTGCGATAGAGTCGTTGAGAAAGAAGTGGGATAATTGTTTCGAGCCATACAGTATTAGATTCGGGTATGATATTGTCCCATTCGCCGAGCACAGAGAAAAGATAGTGCGACAGTCTACAAAATTGACGCATACTAACTGATGAACGTTTTCCGCTTCTTTACGACACGGCCTTTCACAAAATCTTCGGCTTCTTTCTACCTATGCCCGTCATTCTGCGCACCGATTCCCTACCACGCTTTTTAACGCCTCCTTGACACTTCCGTGCTCTGCTATGTCTCCCACAACATTGCGCCCCGTACGCACTAGTTCTTCCCGTATCGGACTGGAATTTACGGATTAATTGCACAACTGTTCTGATAATAGAACCGATCCCACGTCCGTTTTGTCCCCTGTGCTTTGATAAATATTATTATTATTATTATTATTATTATTATTATTATTATTATTATTATTATTATTATTTCGATTTTCGGAACGATTTTCCGACGGATCTTTTTAACCCACTATAGCGCGAAACTTTTGGCAGCGACTAAATAGCAATAGAGTGGCCGCAGAGAGAGAGAGAGAGAGTCACTAATATGCTTTTGTTCGTGTTTTCTGCTCATCGTGTCCCATCCCTGACCACGAAGAAATGTTCATAATCCCGACTGTTACCTTTAATCGCGTTGATAAACTGTCGTGCAAACTATCTGTAAAGTGATGATGAATTTTCTACTATCTTGCTCATTTTTCCTGTGCCGTTGCAGATAGCCTACATCTATCGACTGAACACCACACTGCGGAAATCAAGTTGCCGCTACTCCGTAAGTTGAAACTACTTATCCGGTTCGGATTACTTCCCATTCGCTATTTGCACAGCATTCCGCCCGGTGAAGAATGTGTCTAATAGCGAAATGACCACTGTTTTTAAATTTTCTCAAGAGTATCTAAACCAATCAACACCAAATTTTCAGAACTTGTTGAATTCATAATGGCAAGCTTATGTTTTTAAATTCATAATTTTCCGTCAGCTGGTTCGCCTACAGGATCGGATCCTATGCAAGAAAACCGCTATTCGCTATAGTAGAAAAAAACGAAGATATAATCGGTCCAGGGATCCCCCGATGCCAGGCCCTCTAGATAAAATACGGAAGTGTTTATGCGCGGAACGATATATTCTTCCCGGAAATTTCGCGAAACTGTTGAAGCGGTTATAGCGGTCTCTTGTTGTAATTTCGTGTCGTTTCTTGTTTTCTTTTTTTATCAATTTGAGTATTTCTTCATAATATCACACTCATGAACGAAATATACCACATTTAATGCATTATTTTGTCTGATAACAGCTCGGTTTTTAGATGCAAGATCATAATCTCAATAATGAGTAAAACTGAAAAAGAAAACATAAAAGAAGCTGTAAGAACGCACGCAGCACCCAAACATACAGAATAAATCGATAGCAGTAAAATCGAAAATAAATCGTTCCGAAGATGAGGCATAAATTCCACTTCTCGCTAAAGCCAGTAACTTTTACTAGACCGTATTTTCGAATTATACGTTCCGATTTTCTCTACTATATTATGACGCTTGGAATGCTGTGTTTGTTTGCTCACCGCAGGAATTGCACCAATCCTGCATTAAGAATGTTCGTGCAGTCACAGAAAGAAGACTTATATAATATTATGATAATATCTAGAGCTAGGCAATGTTTCAGGATGAATGATGAATGATGTGCAATGGTGCCTACAAACAATTCACCACTATGCGTCATTCAAGTAATCGCACGATCGAATTCAATGAATGTTGGCTGATTTCTACCCAATTATTGGCATCATAAATAATTCGAAATTCTACCGTATTGTTACTTATTTATGGTGAATTCTCTTATTCCCTGTTCATGTGCAGCTTCTTAAAACCTCATAATCTTAAGAAGTGGATTTTGGCAATACACTTGAATAAGAATGAAATGAGACATTGGTGGATAAAGATTTAACTGAAGGAATGCAACTGAAAGAGTGAAATGCGTTGCAAAATAATAATAAACTTTTGTTTAAAAATTCTTTTCTCGAAATAATTGTCGACTTGGAGATACAGCGGAAATCAGTTCCTCTAAAATTTTTCCCCGAAATTATTCTAAAAAGTTGCTGAAACTTTACTGAGTGTTTATCTTGCAGACGAAGCAGCGTTATGAAGATACTCACATGGATATAATGAGGTTGGAATTTACGAAAACTCGTTTATCGTACTCTCTTCACGGTGACTATCCCGAATAAATTACAATCTCGTATGTACCCTCGCTTTTTTCCTTATCTAGCTTTTTACTTTTTCTTATTCATGTGTAGATCTGCGTTTATTCTTCGTCACTTGTTAATAAAAATTTTTATCGATCTGCATAAATATGAAACGCTGACCAAAGCAATACGTTTTGCACGGAAGGGAACCTTGCGGAATTGCAGGGAAGTGGGGTGGTATAGTGGAATAAAAGGATACGTCAGCTTATCATTCCGAATATGCGGCGAGAGAGTGTGCAAAAGTGAGAGGATTAGACTCATTTTGGAACGAAAGAAACTGACGGATCGGTTTATTCCACTATATACACCAAAAATTAGTGAGTTCTCTACAAGGGGGGGGGAAATGTGCTGGAAGGAGAAGGTTGGGAAGGAGGGATGAGATTACGAGAGAAAGTTCGGACGAATTGTGGCAGGCGTAAAAGAGTGAGAGAGAGAGAGTTTTTTAAAAGCTTAAAGCACAGCATTCCAAGCGTTCTAATAGCGAATAGCGGTTTCCGCGCATAGGATCCGATCATGTAAGCAAACCAGTGAAGGAAAAAATTATGAATTTAAAAACTTAAGTTCGTCTCTATGAATTCTATCACCTCCGAAAATTTGGTGTAGATCGGTTTAGCCACTCTTGAGAAAATTCAAAAATGGTGGTCAATTCGTTATTAGACACTTTATTTACCGAGCGGAATGCTGTGAAAGGGACATGGAAACCAAAAAAGATTGGCTTTCATATGAAAGTTTATCGCCTAAATAATATAAAAACCAAAACTAGAGTGTACAAAAATGTTTACTTCGCGAGATATCCTAAAAATCGTTTCCCAGCCAAGGCGCAGTCTTACTGCGTTTAGCGCATAGTAACGAAGCAAATGGCATCGAGGTAGTCCCGGAACAAATAAATATTTCTCGCTCCAGAAATTTTTTAAAAATATTTTTCAAACGCTATTGTCTTTATTATCGTCTAAGAAACATATCTTACAAATATTGCCATATTCGGTTTCAAAAATTTTGTCGCTTCCATGTCCCTTTAAAAGCTGAGTCAGGCTAGAGAGATTATACTCTTTATAAGACTATGATCATGGCAAGGAAGGGGAGTAGTAGAAGGATGGGGGAACTGGGTGAAAGGAGAGTGAGAGAGTGCCAGTGCCCTGGCCTCCTTCACAAGTTGTGACACCGTACGTAACACACAGCCAGACGGGATCACTTTGTGCCAAAATCAACTGATGGGATATAAAACTTCATTTTCAAACTTTTCTCCGGAAACAAAGTGTGACTTATTCCTCACCTCCTAACGCAACTCCGACTGCTTATTCCTAGGCATGACTTCTTAATTCGAGAATGAAGAGAAAAGAGAAAATAAAAGAGAGCAGTGAAAGAAATAATCACTAGATGTACTACTCTACAACGACCTGTCGCAGCGTGGGGAAACCGATCTATCGATTCGATTGCTAAACAAGAGAGGGTTGTAGGAGTGAGAGGAAACGACTAGTGGGCCTCACTGTAAAGTGCGCAGCTTGGGTAGCCATACTATGGGTAGATCATCTGCCCACCCCGTCCCTCGGAAGATGCCATTTCCTCCTTCACTTTGCTACATCTCCCTAGGAAATATGTCTACTACACGGCACCACCGTGAACCGTCTATAGGAATTTTGCTAAAATACCCCAACTATTACCAGTTCACCCTTCACGTTGTTCTGTTTGTATCGCCTCACCTGTTCTGGCTTACTTGCTCTTTGTATCTGACCCTCTACAGATAGCCTACACCTATCGCGACACCAATCTTCGCAACTACAATCAGACCACAAATGGCAGAACAGGTAAGCTTCTATCTTCTACGTTTTATCATCAAGGATGATTTTTGTGAAACGAAAAATAAGCTGTAAACTCCAAACTGTAAAACGTAATTTTTATTTTTGAAGGGAGAAAATTCTTCAATTTTTAAAGCAAACCGATTCCCAACCAATATCCGCATGAAACGAAACTCGTCACTTCGCAGTTACAATAGCTTTGCAGTCACTTTCTCACCGATATGCTCTTCAAAAAGTTCCAAAAGAAGAGTCTCTTTGGACGACACATTCACCACCGGGATTCTACATACGTGCGACTCAATGTCGAAAACCGACATGTACCAACCTCTTCCTGGACAATAATACCGTGATCAACTGTTCCTTCCGTTCAAGGTATGTCAAATCGCAATACGTTGGCAAAATATGAATCTTCCCCTGCAAATTAGACGACTCTTTTTACGCTAAGATCTTGCATCTTTACAATCTTGATAGAAAAAAAGAGTGTTCAGGGACTGAAACAACGTTCGAAGCTTGTGGTAAGAGGTTTGATCAATCAGCATACGTCATAACGGATGGCGCAAACTGCGCTGGCGGACGGCAGAAAGCTTACCAAGGATTGTTCTGGGGGGATCTCTTCATATGGCGTCACGCAAAAGTTAGTCTACTAATAGAGATTGCGTGAAACTCGCTTGTAAGTCGTTTATGACAGGTTTCACCAAAGTTTTCCGCTAGCACGCAAATCCCATTTGGCCCTTGTCATTTGCCCATGACAACTGGTAACATACTATAAAATGCCAGAAAGGTAGTTCAGCGCTCATATTTGCATAGGCAGTTCGCAATCATTTGCTTACTTTCGGAGAATTCCAGTGTAACTTTTAATAATACCTTAAGCTGGTGTTCACCATCAGCGTAGCGTCAGTGAAGTCTTTCAGCGACAATTCTGATTCGCTGTTATCGATTGTCATATCTAAAAAGCTCTTTCTATTTTTCTAAGGGTTTACACTATTCATCAATTTCAGAGAGCCAAAGATGGATGTCGTCAATTACCTCCGTTATTATTTCGGGACGCAGACTCAATTATCGACCGCTCAATGCAATCGCATAGGAGATGTCGGCGATACGGATCTTCCGATAATGTGTAGGTTGCTCCGGCCTCATATATTAGAGCTTCTCTGACGTCATAATCCGCAATGATACTATAAAAAAGCAGCATATTAGATTATAGCTTTGAACCGAAATCATTCCTTAGGTCCCACAATTTCACAATAACCAATTTTGTTTCAGCCCGCTTTCTTCGTTCGTACGTCTTGATGATTATCAACATCAACGCTTAAATCCACTTAGCCTTTCCTTACATTTTTTATTGTTTACTCGCATCGCTTTGAACTAGATAAAGCTCTTTTATTCATGTGGATGGATTCACAAGTTATGCGTTGAATAGCTCTATAATAAGGATAAGGTCTCCGAGTCTTCCGCGATTGTCAGATCTCAAGCGCTGCTTCCCACTGGCTGACAAGGTGTCGAAAGTACGTTTCCGTCTCCTCGTTGACGGTACTCTTCGTGAGGAAGGGCCTGTAAAGAAGGCAGCTCACCCTCACATTATAGTGGAATATAAAGATCTGTTAGTTTACCATTGCCAATTTCAGGCGATAGAATGTGTAGAAGTGATAGAATTAGACGCATTTCGGAATCAAAGAAACTGACGGAACGGCTTGTTCTACTATATCATAAGTGACCAAGAAAGTGCAACCATCAGATTACCATTTCGTTCCCGGGTCATCGTGGAATACGATCCGATCGATGGTTGTATTGCGCATGTACATCATGGTGTAGGCTGTAGAGATGGTGACGTAGAACATGCATCTGACACTTATCTGATACTTGTCCACAGTGAGATTTTCGCCGTGCTTACTGACAATTGTTGTTATACAAATTAGATTGCAAATATGAAACTAATCGCCCTACACGGACGAGAGTTCTCTTAGCATTCTATTATTATTATTATTATTATTATTATTATTATTATTATTATTATTATTATTATTATTATTATTATTATTATTATTATTATTATTATTATTATTATTATTATTATTATTATTATTATTATTATTATTATTATTATTATTATTATTATTATTATTATTATTATTATTATTATTATTACTATTATTATTATTATTATTATTATTATTATTATTATTATTATTATTATTATTATTATTATTATTATTATTATTATTATTATTATTATTATTATTGTTATAAGTATCAAATTCCGAATGCATCATACACGGGTGTGAGTATGTTGATGAGGCACACGATCAGCTGGAAGATATAGGATGAAGTTGGAGATGAGGAGGAGGAGGCCAGAGAGAAGGGGACGGAGAGGGCCGAGAAGAGGAGCACCAGGATGAGGAAGAAGCTCGTGTAGATTCCGAACTGGATGAACTGCAGTATTATGGTTAGTCATGCAATATTAAATGCTAATTAAATGTTAAATTAAATGTTATTAAATGTCAATGTTAGCCCGTTAGTTTGTAATTCACACTAAGCACATGAAACGGACAATTTGATTCTGTTGCTCCATTGTTGAAATTTTGAAATCCAGAAGTTTCGATACGACAGAGGACGGGTTGTCCGAGAGCCAGTTATAGTAGAGAAAAAAGGAAGATATAATCGGTCCAGGGATCCCCCGATGCCAGGCCCTCTAGATAAAACACGGAAGTATTTATGCGCGGAACGATTTATTCTTCCCGGGAATTTCGCGAAACTGTTGAAGCGGCTACAGCGGTCTCTTGTTGTAATTTCGTGTCATTTCTTGTTTTCTTTTTTCAATTTGAGCTTTTCTTGACAGTATCACACTCATGAACGAAATAGACCACATTTCATGCATTATTTTGTCTGATCACAGCTCGGTTTTCAGATGCAAGATCATAAACTCAATAATGAGCAAAAACTGAAAAAGAAAACGTAAAAGAAGCTGCAAGAACGCACGCAGCACTCAAGCATGCAGAATAAATCGATAGCAGTAAAATCGAAAATAAATCGTTCCGAAGATGACGCATACATTCCACTTCTCGCTAAGGTCAGTAACTTTTACCAGACCGTATTTTCGAATTATACGTTCCGCTTTTCTATACTATACCTTCATCGTCCACACATTCTCCTCCAGCTGTAACCGCATGCTCAGCGAATATTCCTGCTTCTCGTTCCATTTGACTGAATGACCCAGGGCATCCAACCGTCTGACGTTGTCCTTGAGTATATTTCGGAATACCTAGAAATTAGCTGTCCAGTTTTAGTATTCTTATTAGTCATTTCCTCGTTTTGATTTTCTAGTATCGGCTTACAAGGGAATGGCCAGAGGTGATCTTCGCGTTTGAAGACCATGCATATATGAATCGATAGCCCTTGAAAAACTGATTCTGCCTATCAAGTTTGTTTCTTCTTTGAGGCAGTCGTTTCCGAGGAACCTGCTGGTGGCACAGCCCAGAGATTTATTCATTCACCAAGACATGAACTGTTTTCATAAATCAAGGAATATCTCGGAAACGACTGTCTCAAAGCAAAAACAAACTTATATATATATATATATATATATATATATATATATATATATATATATATATATATATATATATATATATCATCATCTGGACCATACGTCAATTGAAAACTACCTCAACGCTAATTGGTGGTTCACGCATGGCTGACCTGTTATGACAAAGGTTTCCGCCGCGATGGACCACGTCAGCGGGGCGATGCAGATGACGGCAGAGATGTACCGTCGCTGTCTTTCTTCGTAGTCCATGATGAATACGGTAGCGAACCATCTGTGCGGGACATCATTCCTAGTACTGACAAGGAGCGAACATTACTTATAAGCTTTGCTTAAAATTTGCTTTAGGGAATTCTCGCAAAGCGTTTGCTAATAAAAGGGTTGAAAATATTCAAAACATGAAAATACCGTTCTGTGACAGCAATTGGTACAATGAGGAGAATGTTGTGAAGGCCGGCCATTCGTAGTAATTGGAAGGCCAGTAGGGGAAAACCTGCAAGACTGTCAGTTTGGTCACTTTTTTCATTAATTTTCGAGATTATGAAGTGATCCGAGAAAAAAATAGGGAATGACATTTATTGGGGTAGTTGGTCGTCAATGATAGCTTTCATGCTATCGTGCAGTGGCTGTGTGGAAGCGGATTGCGGTTACCTACCCCGAGGCGTGAGATATCGCGATTCGTAGAGGATAAGCACGAGCCTGGAGATCATCTCGATCCCCGCCATGATTCCGACGAAGGAGACGACGGCCAGAAGGTTGAAGTGAACAATCTCGAATGTTGCAACCTTGAGTTATCAGAAAAGCCGATCATCGTAGTGTGCGTAGGATACCCACACAATGCGTAGGCATTGGTTGGTAAAAAAAAGAAAAGAAAACCTCATATTTCCACGAAATATGACAAAATAAGGGAAAGCAACGAAGCAGAGAATCGTAAAGAGAACCTGAAATTATTAGTTCATTCATTTGCCTTTTATCCGCGAAAAATTGTTTCATTCTCTAGTTTTAGTCTATTATAATCTGATTTTTACATAAATTCTTTTAAAAAACTTTGAAAAGGGAGATGGAACCCATTATCAAGTGAAGCTTAGATGAAGGGTATTTTTTGAATTAAAAAAGCAAACGGAAAAATCATAAAAATTGAAGAAATGCGAGAAATGATTTTTCGAAATTTCGTTCTACGTACTGGATTTAGCAGAAAGGGGCCAAGCCCAGCGGAATCATTGCACTGTACTACCGTCCCTCGGAACGAAAAAAATTTCATACTATGAATTTTTGAATTTTTTAAGTAATTATTTATGTGTTTCTTATTACACCTAGAGGTAAAATAAAGAAAAGTTTTATTGCAATTGGACGAAATTTATTTATCGATTCTTACTTCCCTTAATGAGATACCTCAAAGAATATAGCCAGGCAATAAGTGTCCTCCAATCCGCTGAACTCATCGATCATTAGGAAGAGGTGAAGTCCATCTGTATCATTCATTGCTACCGTAGGAAGACTGAAAAAAACTAAAAAGTAGGAAAAAAACTGAAAAGTAATCACAATATTTTTGAAATCACTGTATGTTATCGTTTCATGACTGCGCATGTAGACAAATTATTATTATTATTATTGGAGGAAAACGAACGTTGGAAAATCTTTGCAGCGCACTGCGCTAAATACAGTAAAACTCTCTTGGCAAAATGCCAGCTTAGGCTAATGACCGGCTCCGGCTACCGTTTTACGGTGGTTAGCGGAAAGAATTGTGCAGCTCTCCCAACGTTCGCTTTCCTTCAATAATATTAACTAAATAAAAATGACAAACAAAAAATGACATGGATCGAACATTTGCACTTGAAAAAATGGAGTCAGACAAAAAGTATAAATCTACGCACTTCTTTAATACAGCCTCACAATATAGCTAGAAAAAAAGTATAATGATACTTCAATGATACCTCATCTCTAAAGAGAGGTGGTACACTGATACATCGTCTCTAAAGAGAGGTTGTATAGATATCTCGCTTGATTGCTTCACTGAACCTGCCTCGAAGACAAAGCCATTACAATGTTGTGGTGAGCAAAGAATGAGTAATTACAAGAAATGCGTCGAAACCCAATATAGACAAAACAAAATGAATTTCGGCTACCTTCCTAAAAGAAACGCAAGTAGGGTTTCAGCTTTGTTTACTGCATATCGTATAACATATCTGCACCCTCTCTGATAGACCAACATATTATTTATCATTTACGAAAATGTTCCGCCAGTAAACTCATTCCTACTTCGCTTGGACTCTCTCTTTACACCGCTTTTGTGGGGAAATAGGAATGACGGTAACTGATGGAATATTTTCTCCATTCATATCTACGATGACAGGTTCGTTTATATCGTAATCTTCGTATTGTAGTTAGTCTTCGGCAGGCCTTCCTCCATCCATCTTGACCACAGTGGATGTCGGTCTGTAGCGGCGATCAGCCGACTATTTGAAGTGGCCACGTTCTTGAAGGGGCTCAGACCGTCGCTAAACGAGCTTTACGTATTTCCAGGATTAATCATGGTTCGATGAAACTACATGCATTTACAGTAATCATCCCCATAAGCTATACTTCTCTCAAAACGAAAAGATAAAAGACACCAAATTACCGTGCACCCAGCCGCTTGCACAGATACATCTCCGTTGGCTCGCCCAATCCCCGGCCCCGGAATTCCGGCATGACGAAGAGGTGGTTCAGCTGAAACGTTCCCCCCTTTTTCTGGTAAATTGGAAAGATGGAAAACAGCCGCGCGATTAATCTCCCCCAGACGTAGGTCACCGACTTTCAAACAGAGGCATGTAGTTTAATTATTTCTGAAGATATCTGAATGAAATTTGCAGGAGCCTTGTAATTCATACTGAGCTAGCTCTCTGCAAAATTTGAAATACATAGCTCTTTTTATTCTTGAGTTATTCATAGCTGTTTGAAAGTCGGTGACCGGTCGCCGAGGGGGATTAATCGCGCGGCAGATCCTTACTTTTCCAAAAGGCGCCGACAGCACCCAGGAGGCGAGTTTTCCCGTTTCAATTTCACGAATGCAGCACGAGGGAAGGTTGTTGATCATGGACCTTGTATTGATGTTGATCACATCCAAGAGAAGTATCATATTGTCGGTCCTCGTATTTAAATTTTTGTTCCGCGCATTGTTGACTTGCGTTATTTAGCATAAGTGCACAGCCAACAGTTCAAATAACAAACGGAAGACGCAATCATTACCGTCAGAGCGCAATTTTGAATGCGAAGCTCGACAACATCACGACATTACATGCAGGAAAACGTAAAGACTTTGAAGTTATACAACTAGATACGTGAATTCACCTGACGACTCCAGCTGGTTTGGGATACTGCCACATCCGATCCACCATCTCGACCTCGTCCTTCGCAATGTCATCGAAGCGGAAGCCCTCGGGCAGTACGATTTCTAACTGAATAACGAAATGCAATAATAATCGAATTTCGTCATTCATATGGGTTTCGTCCAAAGTGTGTAAAGCTGTTGATCTCATACCCTTTTCAGCTCCTCCTTCTGATTTTCGGTCATGTAGAACATCTGTATGGGCGTGCCTCCCGAGGTAGACGAGGGATACAATCCTTTGGCGGTTTCGAGGAACCAAAATTAAAATTTATAAGAAAAATAAAATAAAATAAATACCAACCAGATCTGTTGATATCCTGTCCCCCTCCAAGACCATAGCACGAAATGTGGACAGTTCGTCCTTGCAAATAGCGAAGAGCCGATTCATGGCTCTTCTTTCGAGATTGGGATCCCGCGGGGCTGTAGGGGTTCTTGACGCGATTGTAGCGCTAAACACAGTTTATTCAAATAATAAGGAAACTTTGAAATTAACAATTATAAAGGAAAAAACAAAGAATTAACGAGTATAATAATATTTTTAAAGAATAAAGGAAACCTTACCCGGAATTTTCGGAGAAGCTTATCATGTAGACGTAGAGCGGGGGGCCGTTGGCATAAGTTGTGGAGAAGAAACGCATCGTTGGACATCTATGCAACACAATGTTCTTGCAATGTTAAGTAAACGAGAAGCTAAAAAAATCTATAATTGCTTTATATCAAAAAGGAGCTATAGCACGGAAAACATTTTTACCCGACTAATTCGGTTTAGAACCTTGTAACACCTATCAAGTTCCCTGTTGTGAGAACTGATTTCCAACGCACAGAAGGTAAATTACTACTTGAAAAACTCAAGGGTTTACTAAACGACGTACCTTCCGAGAGAGTAATTTCTAAATGCGTCTCGAAGGTAGACGTCATTGGGGCAATCTTCATTAGAATTCGTCACAACCAGATCATGAAGCCTCCGGATCTCATCGACTCCCGGGTATTCAATCAGAACCATTTTGAAGACGAGGCTGGAAATGCAATAATTAAAAACAAAACTTAAAATATAAAGATCAAGAGGACATTGAAGCAACAACACTCGCAGAGTGGCCAGCACTGTTCAATTGTAAGCACGCGCGTCGTGCAACGATAACAGGGAAAGCGGGGCGATAAAACGAGAAGATCACACATGGAAGTGAACAAATATCGGCTGGGCAGATTTCCAAACAAGGCGAGTTACTTTATTTATGACAAACTCAAAGAGTTGGAATTATTTATCATATCTTATTCTTTATCCACGGTTGTAGGTAGTTAGCAATTTATAATCCGTGCGATTTCGTCGAACCCTCCGGAAGCGTGATAATCGTCTGAAATTTATTATGCTTCTACTAATGAAATTTATTATGCTTCTACAAATAGTAAATATACCTCGCTTCTGCTCTCTGGTTATGTGGAATATCTGGAATGCCACTCCACTAGATGAAGACGTTGGATACATTTGCTTTGCCGTCTCGATAAACTAAAGCAAATTAAACATTTTGGTTAATTGTTGTAATGTTCAACGCTTTTTTAAGATATCTAACCAGTTCATTCGTTACTGGATCGCTTTCCAGCACCATGAGACGCGATTTCGTGAAGGCATCGTGACAAATCGCTAACAGTTCCTGGATGGATCTGAAGGGCAAGATCGTGTAGGGGGCCTTGCAGCCCTGGTGGCGCAGAAATTTTCAACCATCTATTTCTACCTTAGCTTCTAAAATGAGAAGATAAATATTTTCCGTGAAACTTATGCATATGCATGGAAAAGCAACGTTTACCTACCCTGAATGTTGCGAAAAGTGGACAATGTATACGTAGAGCGGCGGTCCAGTGTCGCACGAGGTTGAGAAAAATCGCGTATTCGGTCACCTTCAAGGCCATTCGGATTCTAGCCTAGCTCCGTACTGTTTTGCCTTTACCATGAATGTTTTTTTCTAATATTTCAAACCTCCCAAGGCAGTAGTTTCGAAATGTAGCCCGGAAGTAGACGTCGTTGGGGTGGTCCTCATCGGATGTCGACACCACCAAATCATGAAGTCGTCTAATCTCATCGTTTCCCGAGTATTCGACCAGGACCATGTCATTAAACAAATTTAATTGTGCAATACCCAACTAAAACATGAAGCAACCAACATATGCAACGAGAGTAACGCAATGTAAGAAAGACAGTATTTTGCGTGGAGAAAGTGAAGGGGACACTGATTAATATTTTTGTTTACCTATCAGGCACGCCACAGATAAGGGAGAGTTGGAATAGAAAGCAACTGCGGCCTCTAACCTGGTCAAGGAAAAATTTTGGGCAGAAAGTTTGAGCACTTCTCAAAACTATATTACTTGGACTATGTGACAAGGTGTTTTGTTAACATAGACTTTACCAACCGGTAGCTCATCGTTAATTTATGGGCCAGCAAACAACCTTGCATTGACGCCGAAGAAGTGACGTGCATTACCCTAGATGTGTTTCTGGAACTAACTATTACCCTAGTCTATTGTTAGTTCCAGAAACACATCAGCAAACTTGTACGAGTCATAGCCTTGAGTCATTCTGTTGCCTCAGGGCATTGTGATAAACGGGCTTTTCTTCCTTCCGAGTCAGAGAAAACCACCTACACGACATCGTTACCTTGGTGGCAAACACGCTTTTTCCACACATTCTAGCAAGGAATTCTTCGCATTGCAGCCATTCTACGGGAATACAGGAATTTGCGATTGCTAGAAATCGTTCAAATAGATAAATAATAGGTACCCTCGCCTCACTCTTTATCTCAACTCCCTAACCATGTGACCATCGCTTTCCAGCTGTTTTCTCCTCCCTTGAACTTCGAGGTTAATGGCTGTGTGCGGGGGTTTCGAACCCCCTTCCTTATTCCCGAAGATAAATCCCTCTCCACCGTAGGTCGAGAAGAGTTCGCTAAGGAGGGATGGGTAGAGAACAGGGCTAAGACAGAGGGAATAGGCGAGAGAACAGAGAAACAGGTAGGAAGTAGGAAGGGTCGAGATGCGAAGGATAAGCGCCCAAGTTCATTGAGGCTGTTCGCTTTCGCTGTGTTCGACCCCATTCCACAGGCTGAAACATCCATCTCTCGGTCAAGATTACGTGGATACGAGTAGCTATCACTGGACAGTAGGCCAATGCGTTGTGAGCTGTCTGCATTTACTTCCTCGCAAAAGAACGTCTGGCGACGACCTCAGAGATTAGCTGGATTGCCAGACTATCTTTGTTGTCACGTGACACCAACTCATCGTGAAATTTCACCTTTTTAGGGAGTCATCCAGTTAATTTTAGGACATGCACACATACCAAAAGCGATGAAATCAGAAAGCTTTTGTTTTAAAAATTTGTAGCTAGTCATTTCAACATCCTTATCTCGCTCTCATCCATTCGATAAATGCATCAGCACAAAACTCGCCCTTGCCCCCCCCCCGCTCAATACCCTTATCCCATTCTCGAGCCGGAAAGCCCAGTCAACGGATACCGATAAAGAGTACTCCCTTCCTCCCCTCGCCCTTCCCTCCTCCATCCCTTATCTCTCCTTATTCCCATCCTGTATCCTCCACCTTCTCGCTCTCGCTCTGCCTCTCCCCGCTTTCGCCCCTATCGTACATACAAGCCGAAAGCGAAAGGCTCAAAGCAAAGCATTTCGCTTTCTGTCACTTTCACTGCACCGCCCGGGGTATTCTTGATCCGGGATTATTCAAAAGCACGTGGACCTTTCTCCTCTTCCAGTGTGCTCCCTGACTGTTGACAAGGTTCAAGACCGTCGCCTAGTTGAGGCTTTTTTTTGCAAATCATAGACATCATTTAATACCATTTTCCCCAAAGTCCATCCAAACATCTCCCCCGCTGACAAGTCTACAATCTGTCCCAATTACCATCCCAGTTGACCTCTCCTACAGTATCGGTGTGCGTACGTTCCCCTCCTTCATTCCTGCATTCCCTATTTCTCTGCTCCTTATCCTCGCTAGCCCACTTGTGTCATTCACTCGGGTCACCCCCCCCCCCCCGTGTTCACAAAGTGCGAGATAGCCTTCAAGGGTGGAAGGGTAGGCTATTAGCCGAGGACTACATCTCTCCTTGTACTTTACTCATTCCTTTATGTGATACCCGGTAGATCTTCTTATCGAGTCGCCCGGCTGTCTCACTCGCATAATCGAATCAGCCGTACTTTTTGCTTGGTTAGAGATGCACAATGATCCTTACGATGTCTATCCCTATGCTCCCCTGGAGGAAATGCCCAATTGTCCTTACAGCCTGCGTCATTCTCTAAATACATTCACCCTCCGTACTCCAACACATTGCACTGCACTCCTGCTCTCGCCCACCTTTTATCCCTAACCATAAGCACGCTTCCAGTGGACTCCCCCCTCTAGTCTATTTATGCTAACACTGTCCACCTCATAAATGCGCCTACTCTCCTCCGTCTCTCCTCATTCTCCCTCATCTCTCCCCCCTCTCGTCGCCTATCTGGGCCTTGGGTACATTATCGAGGCACCCGATCTTCCCCCGCTGTCAGCCCTTTTAACCTTCGTTCGTTCGCCGTTTCTGGGTCTCCGCGCGTTTCTTTTTCATAGCATAGCATTATATAGTCAGATGCTTTTAGAGAGAAAACCAGGAGTCGGGAGGGTTGGATACGGTGGAGATAGAGGACAGTCTTACACAGCGATGGCTCGCCTGCTACTGGCTCTGCTCCTCGTCCCGGCCGTGCTGGCCGAGGAAGTCATCGTTGCGGCAGAGGTAGGATCTCTTCTCAGCCCCCACGTCTCTTGAGAACCCACCATTTCATCAAGTCGGCCATTCAATCAACCTTGACTAGCGCACAAAAATGAATTGACCGACTTGAAATGGATGCTTCACGCTCTCTGTCATAGCTCTAACAGGACCTTTCATGCATCATTCTGTCGTAATTTGTCAGAGGGCGATAGTAGACTGACTCGATGATCCCTCCACACCACCCGTCTGCATAGATAGCTCTAGTCTATGCTTTGGACGACGGGCGCTAGATCAGCCGTGATAGTACTCCGCTACCACGTGTTTTGCTGTCTAGACTTGCTCATTTCGACAGGCCGAAGCTGGTTACCCACGTGATTTCGTTAAGTTAGCAGCTAATTCATTGCTTTCCAGGAAGACAGTCCCGTAACCACCGGCAAGGACTACGGCAAGGTTCGGGAGATCCTCAAGGAGTACTATTCGAGAGCAGCTCGAGCCTACGGACATGACTATGTGAGTTTCCCGAGATACAGATACATAGAACGGCAAATGACATTCAGAATATTTTGAAATATATAACTTAACCTTCAGGACCCGGATGCCGTCCAAACCGAAGTCATGGTCCAGCCGTGCACGAGCGACTCCGAAGTGTGCGCGAACAAGTGAGCTCGTTTCTTTCTTCAGTTCCATGACTTGGGCTCTCAATCGCTTGCAGCCCCCAAGATGAGTCATTTGCCATGCGTAGATGAAGCTACTACAAAATCTTCTTCAAATAACAGCCGCTTTCAAGCCTACGTTTGATCTTCGTTCGCTGTTCTTTCGGTGTACCCTCCTCTCGAAAGGGGGACAGTGAAAGTCGCGGCACTATCACCGTCTGACAATGTGATAGCACTTGTTTGCAGAAAAACTCGCAGGCTACACGTCAACCTAAATATAATCTTGCAGAAAGTACTGGGGCGACTTGTTCGAAAACGATATCGTACTCACATTGCCGCAGGCTGAAGGATTACTCGATGATTCAAGTGCGATAGCTATGATTATATCTACCTTTGTAACTGTGATCTCTTTTGGTTATATGAAGCCTCTGATAGTTGCCTTTGATAGTTGTTGTATCAGTTGTGCGAGTGTTTTCAATACCGGTTTAGGTCGCCGAGGCAAGCGTCAGGCTCAGCCCACGTCGAGTTCCTTCTGGAGAGAGCTGACCATTCCGTACAAGTTCAGCTTCGATGACAGTGAGTCCTTAATCTTACTCAAACATACGATTTCGATTCTCAGCTCCCTGGAAGAACCTGATCCGCAAGGCGCTGCGGCACATCGAGAGCCAGACGTGCATTCGGTTTAGGGAGGACGGCAGTGGCTCGGACAAGCTGCAGTACATCAGGTACAATAGTTACTCTCTCATCGTCGAACCGTGGAAGAGATCTCATTCTGACGTTGAAGGGGTGCCGGATGCTGGAGTAACGTTGGACGCGTCGGTGGCACACAACAGGTCTCGATTGGATACGGATGTGACAGTGTAAGTCGGTATTAATGAATCACCTCGAGCTAAAGAAAGCAATCCTAATTTTCTGTGATTGAGATTGAATTGATCCTTTAGATGGGAGTCGTCGCGCACGAAACTCTCCACGCGCTGGGTCTGTGGCACGAGCAGTCGCGAACCGACCGAGACAACTACATCTTCCTGCATCCCGATGTCATCATTCGGGTTGGTGATACCATTGTAACTTTATGCACACGATGTCACTGTTAATTCATGGCAAGTATGCGTACTCAGTATGGCATGCTGATTGTATACTGTCTAGCATAGCACGAATACGCCAGAACATCTAGATAAGCCCCAGAAAGGTTGCGGAACCGGGCCATTAACCATTCCGATCAGATACGGCGGTCGAACCGTTTGGGCGCGCTTTTTGCCCGGGATACGTGACTTTCTTCAGGGAACCGAGGGTAACTTCCTCAAGCGGACGGACCGCACCTCGGACAACATGGGACAGCCGTACGACATGGGATCGGTCATGCACTACGGGCCCAAGTCCTTCACGAAAGACTGGAATGAGTAGGCCGCGAGAACTATGCTCAGTCAACGTTGCCGTTATGTCATGATAAAATTTAAAAAAAATGTCTTCAGGCCAACCATCACCACGCGCGACAAGCGCTACCAGCGTACGATCGGCCAGCGCGAGGCGATCTCCTTCAAGGATGCGAAGATGATCAACCTGCGGTACTGCAATGGTACGCGTCATTATCATCAGTTATGAAGACAAAATTCTATTTATAAGAGTATCTTATATCCTATCTGTTTTGTCGCAATACCATAGATAAGCGTTACAGCGCGGTACTCATCATAGGACGTAAATTAGGCGTACGCCGTTCTACAACATCTCCGGTCTTCTGGCGGAACACCGGAGGGAACATAATCGGAACACCGTACGTAACACGAACGGTGTTCCGATCGTGCATCTCCGGTGTTCCGGTGAGCTCCGACCGGTGTTCCATTTTGCACCACCGGTGTTCCGACCTATAATCATGATTATTGGCCACATATTGACTTGCTTAGACATCCTCACATTTCACTTTATTGACCTTGATCTAATTCCAAACAAAAAAATGTATTAGCATTATATTTATCAGGCAAGCAACACAAGATTTAATTTAACACAACGATAACAAATGAACACCACGACAACAACTAAGACCAACCTTGGACTAATTAAATGTCATTACATAAACTAATCAAGGTTCACTAACTCCGAACTTTTCCTTCTTCACTTGCTTATTATCATGAAGCTTCTTTCCATAGAGGACCATCTTCCTGTGTGGAGGCTGCT
>LS898461.1:39507-57859 GCA_900490955.1 Micoletzkya japonica | reverse complement strand
GCACCCGCGAGGGCCCAAGCGAAAGCAAGGCCGTCCGGTTGCAAGATGGAGGGACCAGTTTGTGGAGGTTGCGGGACCCCGATTCCTGACGAAGGCCGAAGACAAGGCGGAGTGGGAAAGGCTTACGAAGTTGGCGCTACAGTGACCCGTGACCAAAGACCCTCACGTACTTGTCCTGATAAAGCGTATGATACTGATAAAATTGGAAGAGTGCTTCATCGGGTATAATACTGTGTCCTAGGGGGTTCGCCCGTCTCCGGATCCGTTACGGCTCCCTCCGAGCTGGTTACGCCTACTACTTCAACAACTACAACTACAACTACAACTACCACGACCACCACTACGACAGTATGTTGAGCAAGCAATCATGGTGGAGTCATCCTAATCGATAACCAGTAACTTCTAACAACCATTAACGCAGATAATGCTTCTATTTACGCTACAAGCTTTGCCTAACCAGCCAACCGTTTACAGTCCTGCTTTGCTTCTAGGCTTGGCGCTTGGCCACGCCGCCGGCAGAGTTGCGCCCGCAAACCATCGCACCGTATGGCCCCTCACCGCTGCCTACGCACACTCCACCCGAGTCCGCAACTCCCAACATATCGATTGGCAGAATACACGGCGGGAAGAAGAGCGCCAAGAAGACGGGAACCGCGGTAACTACTACGACGACGATGATCTCGGGCAAGACGAAGGAGGAGATTCGGTGCGAGCAGCAGATGGCCGATGCGATGCGGAAGATGCGGCTGAACGCGAAGAAGCTGGAGGCAGTGAAGAAGAAGCTGCACAGGCTGCAACTGGAGAGGAGGGAACGACTGCTGAGAGAAAAAGCCAAGAGGCACCTGGTGGACGGAGATACGGGCAGTGAAGAGGACAAGAAGAACGGGGAAGGGGAAGAAGCCAGTCCCAACGACTGGAATCCCGACGCGGAGATCTACAGCCGCGTACAGCCGACCTCGGCCGAGTGGAATCCGAACGCCGAGATCTACACCAAGGTCACCGAAGAGCAGACCAGGCTGACCCGGCAGGGAGACTGGAACCCGGACTCGGAGATCTATGGGCGGGCAGTTGAAGAACCTAAGGACAGCCTGGAACCATCACTGCCATCGGAGAATAGTGAGGCCACACTAGACGACCGCTTCGATCAGCTGAAAGCAGAGCTCAAGGCGCAGCTTCGGGAGTGGAACCCCAAGTCGGCCGTTCACAAGAAGCCCCATGAAGCCGTCGAACGGATTCCTCCCGGTCTGAGCTGGAACCCGAAGACTTCACAGTACGAGATCATCGTCCCGCCCACCACCACACAGGTTCCCGGCGCGAAGACTACCGTAGGCGCCTTTCAACCGGAGGACCACCGGTATCCGGCCGACAGTGGGACCTCTGCTCCTCAATGGATTACGCCCTACGACCCGCCGCCGCCGTCTCCGCGGTACCCGTTCGACGAGGAGGTCTCCAATCCCTGTGTATGCATGTCGCTTAACCCTCCGCTTTGCAGCAGCCTAACCACCCGCAAGTCATCGGCTTCAACGCTTTCACGGGCTTCGTCACACTGTCGCCCGCGGAGGAGGCAGAGTTGGTGGAGGTCCGGCAACCGAAGCGCGTCCTGCCCACGACCACCTGGAACCCCCTGGAGGGCAGGGTTCTGAGCGATGAGGTACGACGCGCTAACCGAGCTATGCTTTGCTTGACTTAACTGCTTAGCAACAGCTATATAACTACTACTACATAAGCAGAAGGCACGGGTGGAAGTCTGAAGAGTGGTAAGTGCTTCTAGACGCCGTCCACGACGACGACGACGACGGAGGCGGTGGGCGAGTGGTCCGAGTGGTCGGATTGGAGCCGGTGCTCGGAGCCGTGTGGAGGCTGCGGCAAGCGCCGTCGTATCAGGGCTTGTTTTGGCAAGGAGGGATCGTGCGTGTGAGTTACGCACTACACATGACTGTGTATCCATCTTCAAGTTTATGATGGAAATGCGAAATGAAAGGTTAAATCGTCATGAAAAGCCTTGCAGCGGCTACGCCTCGCAGATCCAGCCGTGCAACACAGGCGTGTGCGTGGGCGGAAAGCGAGGTAAGAAATCTGTTCAATCAGAATTCGTCATCCCTGGGCCGTCATCCTATCGTCATCCCTGGGCTACACATAAAAGAGCCAAATCTGCCTTAGCATCATTACCTTTATCATTGCACCTTATTGTTAGGTGCAGGAGAGGTGTGGTTGAAGAAGGATGTCACTGGGAGGCAAGGATGGGATTAAAGCTTCACTTGAAAAATCTTCTATTGATCTCTTCATAACCGCTTGCAGGTCACATCTGCAGTGGACGGGTGATCATCCCGTGTGCGCTGGCCGAGAAGCTGCACTTCGGAGCGACCGACAAGGTGTCCGATGAGTCGCCCAAGAAGAGGTACTACTAGCCCGTCACTACCTACGTTGGTCGTTGATATGATCTTGAATGAGCAGAATGATTAAATAGATATTGAAATGATACTGTTCCAGCAACGACGGCTTCCCCCGTACTCCCCTCACCTCCCCGCGCGACTTCCCCCTGGTCACCCTCCCACCGAGTCCGCTTCGCAAGGCCCTCTTCGGCTACAGGAGCAAGCGCGCCGTGCCCAACGTCCACATTGGAGGAAGTAAGCCAAGTCTTCGATATTCAGGAAGATATGCAATCTATGCAATTCACAAGGGAATTGACGTTTAAAAAATGATAAAATGGAAATGAGAAATGAAGTTCGGAATTTATATCCTTTACATTATAATGAACGACATCAGGAGTCTGTGTAACCGCACTTCATCCGGCTTTATGACCGCCGTCATGATTTTTATCATTTCAAGGGCATTATCATTTACGAGCGCCATTTCCAGTTAACGACCCGTCCCTGCCAACGCTCATAACGAACACCGCCGCCCAGTCGCCCGACGCACCCCACGGCAAGATGTGTGAGAAGTGAGTAGAGTTCAGATGCTTACCGTATGCTTTATTTGCCTTTACTGTTTACAGCACAATCATTGTCTGCAATTTAGGAAGTTCACGTACTACTGTCCCTCGCGACTGCTCACTATCCATATCGACTGGCTGCGGTCGTCGGAGACCTATCCCAAGCATAACGACAGGTTTGGAGGACTCACACTATGTTCTTATTGTTAGAACTGTCTACGTTGGAGCTTCAAAGCATAATTTCTAATCAGTACAATTCAGTCCTCAATGCTGTACCGGGTACTACGCGAGCAACGACGAGTGCTACAAGAACGAATGATCTCCAATTATCCCTCCAACAGATTCGGCCATCCCCTACTCCCCAGTCAACCCCACTTAATAACTACGGCTCGGAACCCCACTCGGCTCCTTTAATAAGTGCTCGTACTCCACGCGTGTGTGCAATCACATTTCCACTCTTGCAATATCTCTCGTTGTCTGTGAATAATGAAAGTGTCTTTATCGGTTTGAAAGCAACGATACCCGGTACCGGACGGAAAGGAGAAAATGCGCATTACGCAAAGGACGCACGAAAGCTTTGCGGGCTGTACAAGAGTAGAGGGCAAAACAGTGGGGAAGGTTTGGCAGTGAATTGACATTGAACATGGAAATGTACACAATATGGAGATCGGAAGCTGCCTTACACAAAGCATATATTCATTGGAACCGTACACTATAGTACTCTAATGATCGACTTCTCATTGTCAGGTTTCATAGCATCTCGGAATATACGTGCGTTCAGTAAAAAGTTCGTCGATACAATTGGAAAAGTGGAGCTAAGATCACAGATGTCCGTAGTCTTGGGATATCGCACGGGCGCGCAAAGGTTCGGAAAACAAAAAGCCTAGAGGCGATGAATAGATAGATGAATAATAGACAGATGAGTAACTATAGCATACTCTCATATAATCCACATATGTCATTGTAGAAGGTGCCTGACCAGCTCCATTGGCAAGGGAAAGATGATGGTCGAGTTCTTCTCAGCTCTGAACATCACGCTCTTATTCATTGCGTCATGACAGTATTCTGCAGCATTCATAGTCGAGGTAAATATTTCATGATGAAAATACAGGTCTCATTTTACTCAGCTAAGGACTCAATGTGTGTCCTAAAGACCCCAAGACCCCCAATTCCCGCATTCTTAGCATGTAGCGAGGCTCAACATTACAAACAAGCGAACTTCCCCCCCACTAATCCCATCCCGTGTGGTATTTGTCGTCTTATGACGGATGGCCGTGTGCTCAATCCTCGCTCATTCGCTGCTTCGCAACCAGAGTGACGGGCATGAGAAAAGGAGTACCAGAGTAGAGCGTATCCTACCTCGCTATATGCTAGTGAGTAAGAATTTGTAATAAATATTGTTCATCCTTGTAAGACGTGCTTGTGGTATCGAGCATAAAGTGCCCAGCGAAAGGTGCAAATATGCGCGGTATTTAACGGAATCACAATCATTGAAACGCAATGTGAATGCGAGGATCGACGCTAAGAGACGTACGCGACGCTGTTGAGAGTCTGCAGGTATCGCAGTTGGAGGGCGGCCGGCGACTGGGCTATAACGTGGGCGGCCTCCCTCAGCGACTTGGACGCCTTCTGCTCTCCTTCGGCAGCGATAACCTGAACCAGGCGGGTTATATTATATTATATTATTTTATGTTTTATCGTCATGTCAAAGCATGAGATGGAAAAAGTAACGTGATTACCAAATTCACTTTGATTTTGAACCACTAACAATAAAGATAATATAGCTAAACGCTGTAACGCGCTGCAATGAGCGCGGGGATACTTCCCTCATCGTGGAGAGCAATATTTTCCGCTCTTCCAACAGTAATAAATAACC
Source organism: Micoletzkya japonica (assembly GCA_900490955.1). NCBI lineage: Eukaryota > Metazoa > Nematoda > Chromadorea > Rhabditida > Diplogasteridae > Micoletzkya > Micoletzkya japonica. Next base: position 53,051 of record LS898461.1, on the reverse strand, counting down.
GTCCCTCCCTGCTCACCTTGGCCCTCGCTTCCCGCGTCGCCTCGGCCTCGGCGGCCATCGCCCTTTGCAGCTGCAGCGGCAGTCGCACGTCCTTTCTGGAGATGTATTTCAGCTTTCAGTGTTTCGCTAGATCCTAGAGCTTTTCATCACCATAATAAATAGCTTAGAAAGCAGGAATCTGAAATAAAGCACGAAATGAAAAGCCTCACATTTCGACCCGCTCCACCTTGATGCCCCAGCTCTCCGTAGCTTCGTCCAGGACAGCCTACAATTTCATTTAAATTATTTTAGTGGCTTTCCTATGAAATGGCCGGACCCTGGAGTGTTGCTTGTACCAATCCCATCTGTCGAGAGTGCAGTTTCACGGGTCGCTATTCAACAGGTGTTTCATGCCCGTCCAATAGCAATTTCCCCATCACCTGCATCGAAATGGCCAGCGAGTCTCGGTCTTGTAGAATTTCCGACAGACTTCGTGTACCGAGCATGTTGCGGAGCGTGGTCTGCGCTAACAGTCTGCAAGGAATTTCATCATATATGATAAACTGTAATTATTCTAAAAGTACGCCAATATACAAAGGATGTACCATTGACTAAAAGGTTAAGTCAGTTAACTAATTTCACATTGTCGTGGATAAGAACGTAGTAAATAATTAACAAAGCTTTTTCTCATCCCATCTATTATTGACGAAAAAGTTCCGTCAGTAAACTCATTCCTACTTCCTCTGCACTCTCTTCATACCGCTTCGCTCTCTCGTCGGAAGTAGGAATGAGACGACTGACGGAACATTTTCCTCAACCATAGATCCCGAATATTTACCGCGTGGAGTGGTGTGCGTTTTCGACGTTTGCCACGGATACGGTAGCATTCGATACTCGATAATACACGACGGCGTCTACGGAGACCGTTACGGAGTCTTTGGTGAGGATCTAGAAGGGTGATAATTATTCGCTCAATTGCACAGCTTACGCTCTTTAGCTTACAACGAGAGGCTCAGATCAGGATCCAACGTTCTCAGAGCTAGCGGAAACAATATGTCTCGCATTCTAATTTCATTTTATCTTCAGAATCTCTCCTTGTTAACGATATGTTGAACAGAATTATGACTTATGACACCTTGTAAAAAATGATGGAATACCTCTTGCGGCGGGACGTTGAACGATACCGTCCGGAGGTCCACCTTGTTGTACGTTTCTATGCAGGGCAGGACGAAGAAGATGCCTGTTGTAAGATATTTATGATTCATGACACCATACAAACGTGTCGGCAGGCTATGAAACACGATGAACTATATATTGAGAAGCTTGTGAAATTAAATAGGAGCTCATTTGCATATTAACAGCCAGCTTTAGGCATAAATGAAGTGGAAAAAGCTTACCAGGGCCCTTCGCGCCGCCTCCGATCAATCGTCCCAGCCGGAAGATGACCGCCCGCTCGTACTCTTGAACCACCTGGAAATATGTTTCCTATAATTTCAAATGCGTTCAAATTACTCATTGTCTGTGGTGTTGTTATTAAGTAAAATGTTCTGGCAGTAACCGTAAATTCTTTGCGCTACCGCTCATACTTCCTAAATATTATAGCAGTGAAGCTAACTGACAAGATATTTTACTCATCAGCTATATTTCAAGTTATCTTGGCCGTTCTCTGCGGTCCTCCTCGTCTTCCCCCATCTCCTAACTAGACCGCTCACTATGCTTGAGTGAGTCGAGGAGGAGGAGGGAGACGCAAGTCAAGTATTCATAAGGACTGAAGAGGCAAGGGGGAGAAATACAAGGAGAGAAGGTGCGAACCGTGGGAAGCACACGGAGTTGGATGGACTAATAGATAGCATGCAGGATAATTCGAAGGAAGTAGAACATGCCTAATATCAAGTGAAATAGGTAGATTCTCAGTAGCGATTTCATAAGAAAGATCTAGCGATCGTTCTAGCGATTGATCATACAGCTTCGTTTTTGTGATAGGAAAACGACAACTGTCGAAACATTTTTTGCTCTAATTGGACTGCTTGTAAACGTGAAGTCCTGCATCAAAATTACAGTCAATGCGTCGATAAAATTTTTATTATCATTACTTTGCCTACCTTGATGCAGAATATAGTCGATATAGGGAACGTCGCCAACATCATAATCCACGAGAGAATCGTTAGAATCCAGCCGCAGAAGCCGATACCCGTGTCGTACGATTCAGCTGAAAAATATAATTATTATTCCAAGCACTTTGATAATTTACAACAAAACCATTTTACCAACTTGCCGCCAAAATGTTTGTCTATCTGCAAGTTACTTCCCCAATTCGTTTTGCGTTGCGTCCTGTTCGCAGCAAGTTTGTTGCAACTTCCAGTGTAGCTCTTCACACAAGACTCTCAAGTTCTCTTCCGCTTCTACCTACATGCTTATGCCAAAGTTCGCGAGAAGAAAGCGGACAAATTGAATCACGCCTTCTCTATCCGCTTTAGGTGTTGCGAATCTTCTGCTGGAATAAAACATGGACAAGCCACTAGCTGTGCTTCACGCTGTCTTTATATTGTCTGTTCGTTCTTTAATAACGCTCAGTCCACGGTCTACACTAATACAAATACATAAGCATTGATGTCCCCATTCATTCTCTCTGTTCCACTCACGCGCGGTCGGCTCTCCATTTCGTCTGTCATCTGAGTGCCCCACGTCTATTCAATCGCGGAAAAGAGGATGGATCCTCCCCCCTGAAGACTTGGAGCACGGGGGGAGTAGCTCCAAACGAGGATCGAGAGAACTACACTCAAGACTCAAGATTCTACGGCAACTCGGACTGAGTGGGTTTTTGAAGAAGATTCGAAGTTTTTAACCTCTCCCATCTATAACAAAGCCCCCTCCCTTGGATCCCCATCCACTGCTAGTCCTGATAAAAGTTGTAAAACTGAAAAAAAAACTGAACTGATGTCCCATGCATATCACGTTTGAAATATAGTCTGCATATAAATTCAGCGGATGGTCCATGATCTGGATCTCCAGAGTATTCGCGCCTCATCACATTGCCGCCCTTTCTCGGATCATCTTTGACACATGTGCACAGTATTTTCAATGTTAAACGAACGAGCTAAAATGCTTAGGTTACGGTGTTTTCCGCGCGAGAGTTCCTACCGAAATCAGGGTCATTTTTCTCAGAACATTGTGTGTAGTGACGAAAACGTTCCGTCACTTGTCACCATTTCGGTATGAAGAGATTCCGGACATACTAGGAATGGGATTACTGACGGAACATTTTCTTCAATGACACGTCCGCCCCTACACTGAGCGAATTTACCTCAAAACTTACGCCTTATGCGGACTCCAAATGGCTAGTGTAATGTCATATTTTCCGCAACCGGTAGGCGTACAATTTACTCCATAAGGCATTGACAGTGTATCTACTCACGACTGAGATGCTTGGGGTAGTAGCTGAGCTTGAGCTGGGCGAGGGACTGCCGCCTCGCCTCCCTCTCCTCCTTCGCGAAGATGAGCGGATTCAGCGTGAATCTGGAACCATCCACCTCGATGGACCGGGGCTTAGCTATCGCTCCCCGAAAAATATGCGTTATTTCGCACATTATTTCGGAGATGCGGTGGAACCAGTTCAGTTCTGCAGGATTTTTCGTGGCAGTTTTTGCAATTTCATCAAAATTGTCGAGATTGGCATTGAATCGGGGGTGCGTTCTATTCGTTTCCAGGCCTATCGGTGGTCGAAAGGGCATTGTAAGTCGTGTAAAGGCCGCGAAAGATTATGAATCGGCTCTTGACTCATGCCCCCGGAAATGCTCCCATCAAGCTGCCGTGAATTGTATGCGAGGGGGTCGTTGGAGAGGCCTAACGACCCCCTCCCCGCCAACCCCTCGTAGTAACGATTCTGTTATGAGCCTGGAGGTAGACTGACTAGAGCGGGGGGAGACGTGGGACATATCACGAGCGCTGTATGAATGGTGGTCAGTAGTATTAACTCTTGGCATGTAGTATATTAATAGCAGACGCTTGGGTCCGCGGACTTGAAGGTCAAGAGATGGTGCAAAGTTGCGCTTTGTACACCGCGCTTCCAGTAACTTCCAGACTCACCTCCGTCCCATGCGCGGACCCTGCGGCCGCCCTGAGGGCACCTCGATCTGTAATTTTTGTGTCATTATCACAATTGTGAAATAATGCCCCATACCCATTCCTCGGCACTCATTAGTGCGTATTCCCGTCAACTCCTACATATCGTAGATCCTAAAGGCTTCCCTTTGCCCCAATTACAAGAAGAGTCTAGGTGCACGCCGGGCACGTGGGTTCTATATAGAAACCAATCAAGAAATAATGAAAATGGCGGGAAAGTGGAAAATTCAAATTTCCCCGCCTAACCTGTATGCTGCCTCCGTCATCGTCCGACTCCATCAGTCGCTCGCTCTCCGTTGACCCGGTATCGCCGCCCTGGCCGTTCTCTGCAAGAATAAATAAATATCTAAAAATTAGAAATAAATAAATGAGTTTCCCAGGATCGTTACGCATCCTCGCATTCAAATTATGCAAAATCTTGCTTAGAAGCCAAACGACCGTTTGAATGCAAGGCTAGGCTCAGCCTAGCCTTGCATTCAAACGTTGCCATTGCTGACTTCCTTCAGCAATGGCAAGGAAGCCAGCTTTTCGGGAATATTTCGAGGAAAATGAGAAAACGTCAAAGGTTCGCATTCACTACCACCTGACTTTCCCTCCGGGCCTCTAGGTACCTTTCTTAGCCTACTTCACACCTCCCCCCCTACCCTTTGGTCCCGCCCCCTTTGGCTAATAAATGAAAATTGGCAGCCTCAACCAGCACAACACCACAGGAGAGGGCGTAAAACATTTTCATTTTTACAGCTTCACATTTCCCCAATACCTTCTGAATACAATCTAGATGCAAATTGTGAATCTTAGGGAAGCATATGGCGCGGAAAGAGGGTTCGTACTATGAGATACTCCTAACAAGGAAGAAGATAGAGGGAGGAATGGACACTAAGCCTCCCTGAAGGGAAGACTCCGTAACTGGCAACAAACTTATGGAGATGATGAAGGACTCTAGATTAGTTGGGAGGGGGAGGGGAGGGAGAGGCCCTGCGAGGGTGGGGGAGGGACAAGGCAACACGCCCTCCAACTTGGAGAGAGATCAACTTGTCGCAAACTGCTGCTTGTCCTGACTATACGACGAGTATGAGGTGAAGTGATTTGACGGTTAAAGACTCGTCTTAGGAAGCATTCGAAAGTATACTAGCGCCTTATACTGGGAATTTACAAAACCCACGGATTTTCACCCATTTTCATTTTCCTAACAAGGAGTGGTTGTAACGGTGCAGAGAAATTGGAATAAGAGGCATATGTTCTAATGTAAGGTACTATCGAGCATGCTGATTCCGAATCTGCAATAAAAAGTTTTTGGTTCAGGCTAGTTTTCGAGAAATTAGAGATTGAAATTTGCATAGGGAGCGCCTCTTCTTGTGAGAGCAAAATTTGCATAATTTCAAAAATATTATTATTCCCGAAATCCCCAAACCCCGTTCGTCCACAGACACACTCTACCTACGTGCGTCTACTCCCAAGAACGGGGGAGCGAAAGTGAATTGGAAAGCCGTGGAAAAGAAAAAAAGAGGGCTAGGAGATTGCGGATTGTGGCTCAATCCATGGCAAGATATATAGATAGTGGCTGCATCCGATTTACTTCAAACTGCCGAATTGGCGCGCAAATTTGAATTTGAATTCGGGCGGGAAGGACTTACGGCCACCGTAGCCGTGATCGACGACCTCGAGGAACTCCATGCGTGGCGGCGAGGAGGGAAGGTGGGAGGAGGGAGGAGGAGGGGGGGAGGGCGACTCCATTTGGGATGATATTAGACCGAGGGGGAGTCTGTAGATAGGATGGGGACGGGATGGTTAGAGATATGGGCGGATAGTCGAACAATTAGTAAAAAAATGTACGAAGAAGGCGATAAAATATGATAATATTGAAGAGATGTGGTGGACAGATGCGCGGTCGATAGTGAGTATTATTGACGAAAAAATTCCGTCAGTCGTCTCATTCCTACTTCGTCTGCACTCTCTTCATGCCGCTTCGCTCTCTCGTCGGAAGTAGGAATGAGTCGACTGACGGAAAGTTTTCCTCAACCCACAGCATTCCAAGTGTTCTAATAGCGAATAGCGGTTTCCGCGCATAGGATCCGATCCTGTAGGCGAACCGATGAACGAAAATTCATGAATTTTAAAGCTTAGGTTCGCCACCGCGAACTCAATAAGCTCTGAAAATTTGGTGCAGATTGGTTTATCCATTCATGAGATAATTCAAAAATAGTGGTCAATTCGCTATTAGACACATTCCTCACCGCGCGGAATGCTGTGAACCATAGATAGAGGCTGTCTAGGAGCAGAGCTAATCGAGGATGAGTGTCCGGCGAAGAAGCTTAGATAGGAGGGGGGAGAGACTGTAAATACGGAGTATGGCACGGGTCGTGGGGAAGGCCTGAGGAGCGTTAACGTCGAGACCGGCAGATGCAAATGATATTGATTTTTTTTCGTTTTGGGACTGTAGTTGGAACAACGTCGCTGATGCGTCGCTAATGTAGGTAAGCTGTTAGGCTATTATAAAATGGCGATTCGCTCCAGAGTATGCTTCAGACAGTCTTCGAAAAGGGAACGACTTCATCCTGGGGAAAGGGAAGGAGGAGCATAGACGATGGAAAAGGCACGCATACACACAGCAAATCAGATTGGAGCGCGCTCTCTTATAGAGAATATCTAAGAAGAGAGGAGAGTTAAGACAGGGACGGGGGAAAGAGATGGGGAGGGGGGTTCCATCGGGAGAGGAACAGTCTGGGGAAGTTCTTCCGCCTGTTACCGTCATTCCTATTTATGACGAGAGAGCGAAGCGGCGTGAAGAGAGCGAAGACGAAGTGGGAATTAAGATCGCATCTTTTTGCGTTTATCTTTCGTATCAATGGCTTGGCATACCCGAAATTTACGCAATAACTACGAAAGAGACCCAACAGGTGGATCTTTTAGAATCTTGCATGCATTAGAATTTTTCCTCGATTTGGGCTACTTGTAGGTGTGATGTCCCGCATCAAGATTACGCATTCAGTGCGTCGATAAATTATTATTATTATTATTATTATCTAGTAGAAAGTTGATCAACCGAGCTTTATGAAGTTATAAAGCTAAATTTTAAAGATTTTATTTTTAGAAAGAACCAAACCTCGGAACATCGCATAAATGTCCGAAGGAAACCCCGCACAAAGTGGGAAATGAAGCGAGGAGAGGAAGAAAAGGAAAGAAACGAAAAGAACGAAAGAAAGACGGGCAGAGGAGAGGCAAGACGAATGCATATAGCCAATGCATGAGAAGGGTCTGTGGTGGTCGGATAGGGGGGACCGGGGCATGTCTACTAGAACATACGGACAGAATACCGGCCGGACAGCCGGACCGGGGTTTAGATTGACCTTCTCCTTATGGTGTACATTGCTCAGCTAACTCAAAATTTATAGTGGATTAAAAAGATCCATTGGAAAATCATCCCGAATATAAGGCGAGAGAGAGTGTGTGCAAAGGTGAGAGAATTAGACTCATTTTGGAACGAAAGAAACTGACGGATCGGACTATACCGTGCATTAGATCTTTGTTGTTGTTATTGTAATGAAAAAGCTGAGAGATCTACAGATCTGTGGAATTTCATCACGAACTAATGAATGTATAGCTGGAGGCTTGTTTGTGTTGTATGATGAGATGTCTCAAGAGAGAGAGAGAGAGAAGGGAATAAGGGATGCGCTCGTTTCCGCGCTACAGTATCGCGTGACTGCGATTTTATGGCAGTGCTTTCTCGTGGAAGGAGGGACTTGATCCAGAGAGAGAGGGAGAGAAGCTTCTTCCGAAAGGGAGGGGGGAAGATGGACCTGGGGGTAATTCGCAGGTTGTCCGGAGCATTGAAGTGAGGAACCCCTTTTAGGCGAGGAAAGGAGAGAAAAGGAAGGAGAGAAAATTAGAGAGCCGAGAGTACTCAGTGCGTTTTTTGCCGAGGTTTAGACACCGCCAGGCCAGGTGGATCTTAAAAGCGCTAGATAGATAAAATATAGTCACGAAAAGCGGAACGTATAATTCGTGATCCCGACGCTACGGCGTTTAGCGAATTTTTCGCAATTTGAAACGGTGCCATTTTATTCTAAGAAAAGATATCAGAAACTTGGATATGTTTTTGAGATCAGTAACATCTAGAATTTCTCATGATACACACTAGAAGTTGATTAGATCACTCTGAAAGGCACCGGAATCAGCGATACAGCCGGAACGATTATATCTTCTCTTTTTCTCTACTATACTATTGCCTTTTGATCCACCAAAATTTATTCGTCAAACATGAGGATCGCGTTATTTTTGTACACAACACGCTACTTCTAACTATGAGATGGGAAAGAGATCTACCTCCATATTCGCTCAAGCGAATTACTGTCAAGCTTCCTGCAACGAAGCAACAAACAGATCGCGCTCTCTGATATACAACAGAGCAGTAAGCAACCGAATTTACTATGCTCTTCAGTAAAAACGTGGGATTTCGCGCCTTCTCCAAGTTGTGGAGGGGGTACTCGACTGAAGAGAGAGAGAGAGAGAGAGACTCAGCAGACTCGAAGGCTCAGCCGATTCAGGGGGAGAGACAGGAAACTTGGCGCAAAAGCCAAAGCCCCCCTCGGCGAAGAGATGAGAAAAGAAGCAGAAGAAGAAGAAGAAGAGGAGGAGCTAAGAAGAGAGGAGAGGAGACAGCGCAAATTTGCATGGGGAAACGATTGCGGGACGGGGATTGAGGATGGAGGGGATGGGGGAACATAAATATGATCAAGTGACGGAGGGACAGAGGACGTCACTGAAGGTTCTGGCAGGAAGAGGAGAGAAAGAAGAGGAGAATATGAAAAAGACATAGTGAGTTTTTGATGTCTATGTTTGGAACTGGAATTTTTCGTAGTTCCATGCACAGAAGCGGACAAATTCAGAGCACGTTTCAGAGCCTGCAGTTTCCGCTATAATTCGGCCAGCATAGATATCTGTGTATCTATAGTAGAATAAACCATCAGTTGCTTTGATTCCAAAATGCGTCTAATTCTCTCACTTTTGCACACACTCTCTCGTTATGTATTCGGAATGATTTACCGGCGGATCTTTTTAATCCACTATAGTTGCGAAATTACAGTCAAAGTAGGCGCGCGCTTACCGACGGAACGTTTTTAGGCGAAAAAAAATGCTTTTGTAGGTTGGCTAACAGCCGCTACACTTCACATAAAATGTCTTCCGCGTGCGGTCTTCTTTACTTCTATTATTTTCCGCTTGAGTACGGCGATTACATAGACTAGTACCCTTGTAGGGAGGGCAACTGGCCAGCGGCTATAGTTTCTATTGCATTTTTGCTCTTTGTATCATTTTAGGCTCCTAGTGACCAAGCGATTCCGCTCACATTTGCTGTAGTGGGGAAAAGGAAGAAAAAAAACAGGTGGAAGAGGGAAGAACGGGGCTCTATTCTTCATTGTTCTAGCTAGCCTCGAGGCGTGAGGAAAAGGCCAGCCAAGGTTGAAAAGAGATGTTCCCTAGGAGGCACTATAGGGATTGGAAAACTGAAAATCACTGATGAACTCATAGAATGAAATCATGACGGTTTAAAGGCAAATTCGCACATAATTAGGATATGATCAGCATGAAGAGCGTTGCTTTAACTATCTTGACATGAATGAAGTTTGAAATGTTCAGGAATCTTCTCGAGATATCTGGAAAAGGAGGAAAAGCGCTATAGCAACAGTCGCAATACGACATGGACCGAGATTCATCTTAAATTCCCATTGAGATTGTAGACTGACAATGAGAGGAGAGAGATGGGAGGGGAGCGAGGGCAGTTAGATAAAGTTGAACATGCACTTGTCTTAGCCAGGCTTAGCTCTCCTTCTTGAGAGGGTTTCTCTCTCTCCCTCGTTTTGACTCGCTCTCCCTCTCAAGCACTGGTAGTAGTTTCTTGCCATAAAAGTGAATTGGTCCCGAGGAGGATTTGGCAGGAGAAAGGGGGCATCGAGAAAAGCGCTAGGGGTGAGAGTTATGGGGAGAGATATGACAGGGAGAGGGGTAAGAAGAGAAGGGAGGGGGGAGAGATTGGGGGGAAAGAGAGAGAATTGAGAGGTAAAGAGATCCAAAGTGCCCCTGGGCTTCCGTTCAGTTCTTCTCAAGGAGCAGTCCAAACCCTCTCTCTTTCTCTCTCTTTCCCACTTTCTCCTGTCTTCTCTTCCTCTTCAATTTCGAGTCCATTTTCGTCTCATGACCCGTGTAAATAGCATGAAGTATAACAAGGAACCAAAAACTATTCAGCATAAGCTTAAAAAATTGCACATTTCAGATGCCTCTCAAAGAGCTTCAGACTATTCGCCTTCCAGAACAAGATGTTAGGCATGCTCACGAAAGGGATGAGTATGTTGGCTCTTCTACGATATATTTACAGAGCGGCATAATTATGTAACCTACAGAGGGATCGTCGTCTAGTATACACTGGCCCCACCAACCATGGCGTGGACCTATTCCGTAAAGCAAGTGATCTGCTATTCGTCTTTATAGCCCTTATGTTTTCCCTTCCTTCCGCCCCCCGCCAACATTCCCGATCAGATGCGGCCTAAGCCGCAGTGTTCTGTATGCGAAACCTTTGGAAAGCGAAAAATCATTCCCACATTTACTAATACGGTAGATTGGTGTGCCGCGCGTCACGAATAAAATATTAGAAATGTGAAAGGAAGGGCATCTGATGGATAGACGCTAAAGCTAGCATCAATGCGACACTTAGGGCTTTTGAGCACTCAAGAAAGACGTTGTCCACGTCATGTTCGCTTTTCAATGTTATCTATACAATATTGTGAGGCCAGCCGGGTTTCGCGTTGAACTAGCGTATTTATCATATTCACTATGCCTACGTCAAAGGCTTCGGCTTAGTTCCACGCACGTTTACGCACAGTCTTGTGCTAAACAGCGCGAGTCCTATCAAGTACACGTGAAGCGGAACGGAAATTCCTGGGCGATCATGTAGAATGCATACCTACCTACAGCGTTCCCTGCCTGAGGGGGTTCAGCTTTCAGGGAAAGCACGCAAGAAACTCCTCGCATTCTCGTCAGCTTTTGCCAGAAGCCTATTGTTTAGTTTCTCCGAGAGAGCGAAACGATGCCCAGACAGAGGTGTTCCTAGCGGGTGGGAGTGACATGTAATCCCAGCTTCCGGGCAGCTTTTGCAAAACGAATACTGCCTTGTCGGGCCTCCGAAATGTTCAAAATAGCATTTGAGGACCCTTTTGACGTGTGTTCAGTTGCGTCTTTGGAGAAGAACGCCGAAAACCCCGACAATAGCATGCATCATCGGAGAGGCGGAACGTAGTATAGCATAAGTCTAGGGAGGGAAAGGCATGATAGCAGGGATCAAGAGGCACGACTGTGCTTAGGGAGAAGCTAGACTACTCTCTCTCTCTAGCTCCCTCCCCTTCCTTCTCTCTCTCCCCACCTCTCCCCCATCCCTTTCCAAGTCCCCCCCCCGCTCTCAAAACAAAGTCATACACACACACACACATGGAGGCCTAGCCTTAGAAATGGAGCAGTAGTCAAAATAGAGAAAGAGAGAATGATTGATAGGAGACCACGGCATACGCAGACTGTTTGCATGTAGGCAAAGTAATAAGGGGGGGGTTACGGTAGCGATTGGGCTAGAGTAATATTAGTATCGTTAGTGTCGACCTTTGCATTCAACTTGGTATTCCGATGATAGTCAGTCAGACTTCCGTTGTTTGCCTTTGCACTTTCAGTTAGTTATACTAAACAACACAAGTCCGATCAGAGATGCGCGGAATAAGTATCTGAATTGAGATAGCTTATATGCAGAGTTCAGTCTCCCACCGTATGAAAAGTGGTCAAGATCGGGCTATTATTGACGGAAAAAGTTTCGTCAGCAAATGCATTCCTATTTCTGCTGCACTCTCTTCACGCCACTTCAGTCATTGGTCGCAAGTAGGAATGAGACGACTGACGGAACATCATTTTCCGTCAACCATATCTGTGTTGATCTCCGGTGGCTTTCCACTCGTTCGAACCCCCCCCCCATTATCTTCTCCCGAGCATCATCGTCTCTTTTCTAGAAAGCAGTGCTAAAAAGCTACAACAAGACATAGACCGTGATACGGAAGGTTAGCCAACTACAATCTAACAATTGACAATTGCTCCACCCGATTCGCTAGAGCGACGGACCTTTCATCACATATTTACTGCCTTATGTGTCAATGTTATTCCTGAACTTTAACGCCGATGAAAACGATAAATGAATGAATGAATGAATTGTAAGCAGACAAGGACATACAGCAAGATGTTGTTTAGAGCATACGAGTTTATTTAGATAAACAGAGGGTATATCACGAACAGCTCTAGAATGCTAATCGTATGTTCTATCGTTATCGCATGATCCTGCTAGCTCTTCCAATAGCGGTGGTGCACAGCGTTTCTCCTTTTAAACGAGTCGTGAAACGTCAAAATTCCAGGGACAAAACACAGTAGAGTGAGGTGCATGCGAGTTCCTTTCATAGTTATGTTTCACGGTGAGCATAAAAGCAGCAAGCCTCCGTCAAATATTTATGGAGCTCCTTTACATCTCTAAAACAAGGTTAATCCGAAGCGTTTTAATCCTGTGAAAATTATGATACCTATACGTTTCGTTTCGCTAAACCCGATCATAAAATAAATAAGTATATGTAAGACTGCAGGTCAAGCGCCTCAAAGAATGGAGTGTCACCGATCTTCGTCCTTCACGCCGCTCAATCGCCCCATATCACACTCCATTCGACACCTCAGGGCCTCGAATTTCATCTCTTTCATTCCCTCTCCCTTGCTCCCTAACCACAACGCTAGACTCGAGCGCTCTGGAATCCCGGAGGCTAGAGAATATGCCGAAGACTTTTTGCGCCTCACAGCTATAGTTTCACCCGTTCGCACGGAAACGAATATTGCTGCTGTATGATTGAGGCAGTCGTCTAGGCAGTTGTCCCATTCTTATTTAGAAATAACATAGGATTTGAAAACCAAGCAATTTAATCGCATTATCAGACCGAGAGATTGAGATGTAACAGGAAAGAATGAATATAGGCAGACAACAAATACGCAAACCGCGCTTGGCTTTCAACTCCTAGACCAAGCGCTGTATGACCGGTAGTGGGTATGAAGTAGCAACTTTTTCGTCAGTTATCCCGGTTTATTTACTTCATATTGTCTACGCTTCTACGTCCTATTGTTGACTAAGCAATAACAGTAATAATAATAATAATAATAATAATAATAATAATAATAATAATAATAATAATAATAATAATAATAATAATAATAATAATAATAATAATAATAATAATAAAGCACAAAAGCTGCAAACAACTTCGTTCCCCAGCTTTTCCTCGCTATAGGCATAGACAGAACGAACCTTCTTCATCCGCCATTCTACGAGAGTCGACCGCAAAGCGCGCAATGACTTGAGGGGGGAGAGACTGGGGTGATGGGGA
>LS898461.1:22300-36005 GCA_900490955.1 Micoletzkya japonica | reverse complement strand
ATGTCTACTTCGCGAGATATCCTAAAAATCGTTTCCCAGCCAAGGCGCAGTCTTACTGCGTTTAGCGCATAGTAACGAGGCAAATGGCATCGAGGTATTCCCGGAACAAATAAATATTTCTCGCTCCGGAAATTTTTTAAGAATATTTTTCAAACGCTATTATCTTTCTTATCGTCTCAGAAACATATTCTAGAAGTATCGCCATGTTTGGTTTCACAAAATTTCTCGCTTCCATGTCCCTTTAAAGCAAAACGATCCAAAATGATTCGGCTGAACGTTTTCCGCGCAAGAGTTCCTACCGAAATCAGGGGATGTTTCAGGTTACCGTTTGCCTAGCGTTTGCACTGTTGTCAAACGATTGTGACTAGGGGTTCCCTTTCTCTATGACGCCCTTTCTCGGATATTGGAATAATTAATAATATAGTTAAAATTAACTGAGAATTTCCTTTTTCCCTCGCATAATATGTTTCACAATTCCCCTAATGCCGAGACACGCCTAAAGAGCATGAACACTTAAGGATATCCGTGAAACGAGCGAACTGAATTTTCTTCGGCGTTTTTTAGCTGTGAGGAATATTTCAGATTTTCAATACAATAACGGCAGCTTCTCTGATATATAGCGAGCGTGAAACATAATCCACCGAGCTAAGTAAATCCGGAAAATGCGATCGCTCGTACGACTAAAACCCGGTCATGACTGCCCGGAAAAGGCGGATGTCAAGGGGAACGGTTAGGAGGGAAAGGGAGAAGTGAATGCAGGGACCGACTGCGACTACTGACTTGGCGAATAACAAGCACATGGAACGGCGAGGAGAGGGGAAAAGAGGCGGCAGGCGAGGAAGGTATACCTATAGGGTGATACGAAGCGTGGAGGTGGCAGGAGACGCTACGCTTATTTACTAGAGATGTGCATGAGCGTTCCTTTGATGTCTATGTTTCACGCATCATTCAGACTCGAAAGGAGAATCTAATGTGCAATCGAGCCCTTGTAAACCGTCTCCTCACGAAAAGCAGAGGAACATAGACATTGGCCAAAAGGCATCCGATATATCTCAACTGCTTACTCCAGACGGTCGCGAAGAGTAAAGTGTGAAAGTATTGTACACAATTAAATCTAATAAATTGGAAGGATGAGAGAGCCTGAATGCAGGCGTCCGAAAGTTACGCTTCATATGTGGAGTTCACGCGCACGCACGAGCTGAGATAATATTAGGATATTACGAAGATCTCACTAAGGATTAGCGTCGTCGGGATTAGAACATGGACTAGATTATGAGGTTATCACGATCATGGGGTTCAGAGAACCATGTGGTTTTCGATCCATGGTGCCTGGATTGTCTTCGCATTTTTAGACTGGCCAAAACTAAAAAAACTGGGTTAGTGTGTAGTAAAATTAGCATAAATTAGAATATTAGCACGCTTAAACCGAAAATAAGCAAAACTCCTGAAGAAGCAGGCGACTAGCGCGGGAGAAAAGGAACGAAGGCAAGGGGTCTCTTTCTCTCCTCTGAGATTCCCTTGCTTTGTCCCCGATGCTAATTCACTAACCGCAAGAAAGTACGCCTCTTCTCAGAATCCGGGCTGGCCTCACTTTCTCGTATCTATTTTGGTGGGTGTAATAGCTAAGACAGAAATCAAATAACTAGCATGATATTACAACTATCGAGAGTGATAGGATAAGAAAAGGTCGGCTCGAAATTCGTAAAGCAGTCCACCAGCATGCGCCAAAGGGCAAACTGAACCCCCGAGGGGAGTCCCTCAGTTATATCGAATTATGCCAGGATAAGACCGGGAATCACCGAGGAATATATGCCAGACCAATGATTGCGGACCCCAGGGACAGTATAATATAACGAGGCGTGAAATGTCTCTGACTGACTAGTATAGTGAAATAAACCGATCCATCAGTTTCTTTCGTTCCAAAATGAGTCTAATCCTCTCACTTTTGCACGCTCTCTCGCCTTATATTCGGAATGATTTTAGGACGGATCTCTTTAATCCACTATACTGAACTTGGTCGAACACTCGGGGCAGTACTAAACGCTATAGCTTACTATATTTTAACTCCCGGAACCTTTTGTCAGTAAACCCCGGAGTCGCGATGGATTTTTGACAGCCGACCGAATAGTCTCGAAAAACGGCGGGAATTCAAAATTCAAACGTGGACTCACTTCGCGGAAAGCGAAACTTGACCTCCTTCTCGAGCGTTGACCGCCGTCGGTCGCCGCCCGCGTCCTCATCTGAAACCAAATTTTTTTCACGGATTTTCCTGCTTTGAAACTTGAGATTTCTCCATCTGATAAACGATAAAGCGTTTCAAATAATTTTCAAATATGTAATAAATAACGGCTTCGTGTTCCAATTGAGGCGGAAAATAATGAAAAGTGTCTTTAATTCGGAAGTGCCATTACACAGAGCGAAATTGCACTAGCCAGCTAGAAAATAACTCCAGTGGGGAGGGGTGGTGGCAGGCTCAATTTCTAGGGAATTTTGGAGGTGGTATGCGAGTAATAGGGAATTATTCCCTAGCAGGCTAGCGTAATTTGTAGATAGATTGTGAATTTTCGGGGGGGGGTACCGAAGAGCGAGGGCGGGGACGTGGGCGAACGGGGATCGTGCGGAGACGATATGGTGGAGAGCTGCAACGAGGAGGATATAATGAAATCATTGGAACTTTGGTTAGTACCCTGATTACGGCTGGCGAACCGTCTCTTTTCTTAGCTTTTTTTCATGGTTATGTGGCTAAAGTGCTTTGTATGCCTCTCATTCGACCATGCATGGCGAAGCCTAAGCCAAGAAAGGGATCCGGTTCGTCACCTCAATTCCTGATCATCGGTGAACAAGGATCATGCAATGGCGGGATAACGAAGTGACACATTGACGAGCGTAATTCAGGGTCGATGAAGAAGCGAGAGACAAGAGAACAGTTTCAGCGGTCAGCTCGTTTCCATTTCGTCTAAATTCACCCCGAAGCTTCTCATCATGAATGGGATGTTCCCATTGGGAACGAGACAACCAACGGGCCATTTTAAGGAAAGGTGCTTATTTAGCGCGCAAAAAAGGCGCGAACGTGCCTGGGGAGCCGTATTCTATTCTCTGTTCTCTCCCTCCCTCCCTCCCTCCCTCTCTCTTCCCTCTCAAAGCGTAGAGTAAAGAGACGACGTCGTCGTCGAATTTCCTGTAGGCGCGAGAAAAAGAAGAGGAAGAAAGGGAAGAGAGGAGAAGAGCAAGGAGGGAGGCGGATGTCAACAAGGAATGGAAGAGCAAGGAGCATGAGCAGATCGCCAAGGACTGGGGTTATTATTGACGAAAACGTTCCACCCGTAAACTCATTCCTACTTCGTCTGGACTCTCGCCATACCGGCAAATAGGAATGGGACGACTTACGGAACATTTCCTTCAACCATTGAATGATCATAATCGCGTCATGGAGATCGGACATTGTACATGAACGGTCTACGGAATATGTTTCTTGGAAAATATGTAAGCTTATTGTACAAGATAGCATGATGGACATGTACCACTGATTAATTTTATCTAAAACAGTCAGAGGGTAATAAATAAGCAGTACGGAGCGTGTGACGAGTAGGTGGGCTATATTCTGAATATAGACATTATACTGCCACGATAGTCCATCCCATTGTACACACTTCATTAGGAAGAGTGCGCGGGCCCCCCAAGGAATACTGTAGGAATAATAAGAGATGAAGCACTCTTTGAGATGAAAGACGATGTAGATATGGAGAAGAAGGTACGGAATAGCATGTAATGAAAAATCATATGTACCTTTGCTTGACATCGCGATATATATCTAGTTGAGGAAACTGTGGTCCGACAGTTGCCGCCATTCCTACTTACGAAGTGGAAGGGTTTTCGACAATAGTAGAATATTAGCGTAAACGGATGAAAAGTCTAGTTTGGATCTGGCAGTAGAATAAACCAGTCCTTCAGTTACTTTGATTCCAAAATGAGTCTAATTCTCACAATTTTGCACACTCTCTCGCCAGATATTCGGAATGGTAAACTGCTGGATATTTTTATTTCACTATATTTATTGGCTTTTATTCCCCAGCCGGTAAAGCGCTACGTACCCCCAGGCAATTTAGCCACACTTGGTCGACTTGCTAGCACACAGGAAAGCGCGAACGTACAGATGAGACCAATAATTTTTGTAATATGAAATTTAGGAACGGCTAAATAGGAGATCGTTCAAAGGATCAAACATGGCAAACATACCATATTTGTATCCTACGTGAAACATACATGCCGATAGCTATATGGAGATAGATAAAGATTTGTTCACTGCTCAAGGCCTCGAGAACATAAGAATATATTACAGGTTCCACGGGAGTTGTCCTCAAAAACGGAACGATTTAATACTTTTAATTGAAATAACAAAAACTATTTCCGCCGATTACGCTGTCCAATTGACTCCTTACGTGTTACCATGGCAGAAATTAATAGAATCGCAAAAAAATTGGAGCCGGAGAGGTAGATCAGCGCGCGTATTTGCATAGACAGTTCGCAATCGTTTGCGTACTTTTTGTCAACTTTTGTGGAACTTGTAATAACTATCGAAGGGTAAGCGGCAAAAAGTCAAGCTTGTAAATGCGTCGAATGTAAGTCAGCAACAGCACAACAAGAAGAGAAGAGAGAAGAAGAGAAGAAGAGGCCCAGAAGGAGAAGCAATAATGAGAAAGGAACACTACCACCGTAGGCGAAACGCGAGGAAAAGAAAGGAACGAAGTGGAAATAGAAGGAGGAGGCTAATTGGGGACGGAACTCAACGAGGAGACATACATGTGTAGTTGGATATGCGTTCGAGAGTTGAAAGTGGGGGAACGCAGCGTTTAGAGCTAGTCTTTTTTATGATTTTGTTACCATTTTTGAAGCTGAGTCATAGCATACAATTGTGGCATGCTATGCAAATCTTTTACCTATCAACGAAGATGTATGATACAAGTCAATGTAGCGTCAAAGTCAACTAGACAGTTAGACAGAATTAGTAAAGGTTCTGCATTATTGATCTTCGCTCGTCAAAAGTGATAATTATGTCTATGATAATCCATGTAATTATTGCCTAGAAAAAGCGTATTATTATGTTGTTTTGCAAAACAGCGCCACAAAGTCTTGCAAATGCATAATAATGCCTAGCTACGACGGGGGATATCTTGGCGCGTGCATAATACACAAAAAAGACAAGAGAAGGCGTTCGGCACTAATACACAGGTTGGGAAATACGGAAGAAAACACATGCAGAACCTATTTCTTGTAGACCAGGCGTAGGTATGCCTCAGCTGTGTGGCATAAGCTGATATAAAATCTCAAAGATGTTCACATGCCTACAGCTCAACACTAAAATGTAGAACTATACAAAGAAAGCAGGCAAAAAGCGGACTCAAAAGGAAGGAGGTCGTGAGAGAGTCAGTCTAAAAGGGGGGGGGGGGGCACTCCGCATCCTGTTGTAGAATGTCGCCATTCAGAAGTGCCTTCTATTCATTCTTCTCCCTCGTATTTCCTCTCCCTCTTCAAAGTCTTAGGACGGAGAGAGAAAGCGACAGAGATAGAGAGAGAAGGCATCCCTCACGGCCTCAAATCGTGTTTCATGCTCGCGATTCCCTACTTTTCTTTACTACGCTCTTCTCTCTCCTCTTTATCCTCTCCACTCCACAGTAGATAAGAGGCCCCTCGCTCGCTCAACGTTGACGCTAACGCGATTGCGCGAAACAACGGCTTACAACAACATGTTGAGCAGAAAAACCACGCCTGGTTTAGCTTCTGAGTGATTGTGAGCCGAAACAATCACAAGCCCAATGAATGATTTCCGAAGTACTGCAAAGAAGACACAAATTTTTGGAAATGTTCGTGGAGGTACCGTAACATTCAGTGCAAATGTAATCTGACAGTGAGGCTGAAGCATCAAAGAAGTTCCCATGAAAACGACCTACCGTATTTCGTATTATGCTTGTTTGCCCATGAGCAGGCAGCTGCAGATCTATAGTCTAGAAAATCGGAACGTATAAATCTCGATTCCGCTGCTACTGTGCCTAACGAATTTTTCACGCTTTAAAGCGATACCATTTCACTCCCAGAAGAGATATCAGATAAATGGATAGCAATTTGAGATCAGTGCAACATAGAGTTTCCCTTAGTACACACTAGAAGTTGAGTAGATCAAATTGAAATTCATCGAAGTCGGCGCTACAGCCGGAACGATTATATCTTATCTTTTTCTCTACTATAGTCATGGATACAAAACTGAGGTGTATCCACTAACAGCAAGCAGATAACAATAAGGCAGGTACAACTCTAGCCCATTGTAAGCGAGTAATACGTTAGCTGGCTCATTGCCACAAATCCTGTTAGAATAGCAGGCAGCTTTCGGTAGATGAACCTGGGTCGCTATGGTATCAGCCGAAGTGCACTGAGATAGGAGAGAAGAACTTCCAAGCACTCGACAATTCAACGAAAAGTTCGCCGTTTTGGTCTTGGGCCATTGCCCAAAGTCTGCGTAGAAACAGTGAACTAGAAAGGCGAAGCCGCCCGATTCGAGGAGACTTTTCAGGTGGTTGAGAATAGGTTCCCGTCAGTTCTCTCATTCCTATTTGGAACGAGAGAGCGAGCAAGAAGAGAGTACAGATGAAATAGGAACGAGCATACTGACGGAACTCTTCTTTCAAATATAACACCATTTCTTCACAATCCCCTTCTCCCCCTTGAGCGCATCTTCTGGGACAGCAAACATATTGTGAGCGAGTGAATATGTGTAAGGGCGAACGAACGAACAAGAAAGCAATACGCGCAATATGTGCACTTTGTCAGGGGGTTGGGGAGGGGGGCATACGTTGAAGAAGCTGGAATGGATGGGGATGGGAACGGAACTGGACTGGGAAGAGAAGGATAAAGCATGCACGAATAATCCAGGCGATATACTTAACCTATAGAAAGCTATATAGGGAATTGATGAGATCTTAGACGTAACATACAATTTCTTAATGTTATCGGTCAAGCGGAGATCCCGCAACTTCTTATACCCAAGTTGAAACCTAACTCAACCTTGGCAGGCATCTACAGGGGGAAATCAGCCTCCTTCGTTTCAGCTGTTCGGCGAGGCCTTTTCTCTTTGATATCCGGATTTCACCTGTCCGAGAGGGGGAAACTTTCTACTGTAATACTACACAATAATACTGGAGATATAAGAGAGAGATACATAATTTCGAAGTTGAAAATGGATGCCGAATTTAGAGAACTTTGAAGATCATGGGCAGCTGACCGGCCTATTCCAGGCACTATACAAATTATCGCACATATTATAGTGAAAAGCGAATCCTATAGCTAGCGACGTCTGACTAAATTCTACGAAGATATAGTAGAAAAGACTTGAACAATCTACTAAGAACGAATAGAATCTTCCGCCGTTCGTAAGAGGTATACGATGAATAAATTGAAAAAATACGTAAATAAATAAGACTGCCTATTATTGACGAAAAAGTTCCATCCGTGAACTCATTTCTGCTTCGTTCTGCACTCTCTCCACAAATAGCAATTAGGCGACTGACGGAACGTTTTCATCAAACACAATGCCTAGAACCATAATGATAATAATGTCTACGTGCAGCCCATCTACCGCGAGAGAAAGGCAGCCTTTCCCGGATGCCAATATTAAGTGTCTGTTAGTAGCTGTTGTTGTGCGTTCGAGCCTGTACGTCCGGGATTTGGCTAGTCTGTCAAATGAGACGGACAGACGGACACACCACAGACACACACAGTCATAGAGAGCGTGAGAAAATGCGGAGGGGAGGAGGGCGCGGGTTGGGCAGGGGAAGAAGTTCTATGAAAGAAAGCGTCCCCGAGGCGATGCGAACTTTATTCTTGGAGGGAAAAGGCTCGGTGAGTTCTGGATGGGCTTTCAGTCATAATAAAACCTTATGAATCGTGGATGTATTTTTGACGAAAATGTTCCTGTCCGCCATCATTCTACGACAGGACGGGAAAGAGTCAAGATAGACTATTTAACTTAGATATTTGAGAATGCCAAAAGAGCAAGTAAGCTGAGCGAGTACTTCCAGCTAAATACGAACGGTGAAACGTGCAAATACCGGGATTTAGCATATCTAACAAGTTGAAGGCATTTAAATAGCTGATAGTCGATGCGAGGAACACGGAACGAGTTAGTTCGACTCAATTAGTCCGCCTAGAGTCTAGTTTCGAATCTAACCATCCGTTCCGCACACAAATTCGCGCCATATCATTGAAGAGCTGCCGCTGCATATGAGCTATGACCGCAATATGTCTAATAGAAAGATCTATGCGAGACAGAGAGGGGAGAGAGCGAGAACGGAGGGAGCAAGGGAGGGAGTGGAGGGAGTGGAGGGAGGGGAGGGAGGGGAGGGACGGAGTGGATGAAATGCCAAAGGCGCTCGTAAGGCCTCCCCGAGTACATAACACAGCAGAGAAGACCTGACTTGTGCGATGATTAATGGAGATGAGCGAGATTGATGGAGGGATATGGGGAAGAATTGGGGGGGTTGGAGATATAGGGGAGACATGGTGGGTGCTAATATGATTCATCCTCTTATTTTTTTTCATAGATCGCCATCAAATATGAAGAATAGTGAGCAGGCCGAAAATCGTCGCCTATCTATATGAACGCCTTGAAGCCGGTAGTGAGTGAAATAACTCAATAGGTTATAAAGCTTTTTTCCATAGGAAAACTCGGTTTTATCGGCTTGCCAATTAGTATTCACAGCATTCCGCCCGGTGAATTATGTGTCTACCTACTAGCGAATTTACCACTATTTTTGAATTTTCTCAAGAGTAAATGAACTAATTTACACCAAATTTTAGGAGCTTGTTGAGGTCATAGAAGTGAACTTAAGTTTTTAAATTCATAGATATTCGATTACTGGGTCGCCTATATACAGGATCGGATCCTATGCACGAAAATAGCTATTCACTACTATGACGCTTGGAATGCTGTGCATTGTTGGGTTTCGTTTCATTTATCATTTTTATCCGGATTACAACTCGGGAATAACGTTGACAACTTGCCAGCTGATTAACCCGCACATCACGAAGCATAGTCTTGAAAACTGGAACGTGTAATTCGCGATTCCGCCGCTGCGGTGTTTAGCGAACTTTTCTCGCTTTGAAACCATTTCAATTCAAGAAAAGAAAGAAATGGATAGCTTTTTGAGATCCAGTATCTCCTTGAGTTTCGGATAGTTTGTGCTAGAGGTTTGTTAGATTACTTTGAAAGCGCCCCGGAATCTGCGCTACAAACTATTACAGTATACCAGAGCATAGAAGGAGCGGTTTTTGGCTCTATTGCGGTCGCCCAGGCAGAACTTTGAGAGGTTTCCCGGTTTCTACGTGTGTGTGTCCTAGGGCTTTAGGGACGCACTTACGGAACTTGCTTAAGGGTGAGGGTAACGAAATGGAATAAGGAGAGGAGAAGGCGGGAATTGATGGATGATTAGAAAACTGTACAGCGAACGTCACTACGCATGAATAAATGTCAAGCCGACGATCCGAAAATGTTTTCCGTGCAGGAGTTTCCTGTTTTCGAACAGGTTGACGTGATTTGCGGAAAACTTTGCCTTGATCTCGATCGCAATATCAGACAGCAAGAATATTACGGGCGTAGAGTTAACGTTTCCATAATAAACAAACATAAACAGACTCAAGCAGTTTCACATTATATATAATACGAAGAATATGCAACCTAAAAATAGCTTTTCTTCTGGATTTCGGAAAAGTCTGCGTTCGCTCATATTCCCTCTTTCAGCACGTAGCCTCTAGCGTTCTCGCATTTCCTATTAATTAACGCCTCCTTTTGCCCGGCCGGCAAAAGGACAGATATGAGAGAGCACAAGAATAGATAGGAAAGACAAAGGAGAGGAGATTAGGAAGAACATGGATGGGGAAGAGAGATCGTGAGAGAGTGAAGAGATTAACAACGACGCGAGTAAGCTTCCTCTCCCCCCCCCCTCAAGACTCCCTCAAAGGGGGTCAGAAGCCGCAGGCCGAGGGGTGAACATGCTTGTTTTCGTGCATTTCAAGCCCTGAGGGGCTGTGTTGACTTCCCGTGCCTTAGCGTCGATCCCCGTTGGCCAGTTACTCACCTCGATATATACTAAAGCCTCGTAGTCCCTAACAATGAAGATCTCTCCCCGAATTACCGCAGTATTTGAATATTTCAAGTTGTTTAAATTTTGTTGGGATATCCATATGAATTGGAATAGACTCACAAAAGAGCATGTATAATGACGATGAAACATACATCGACCACGTCACTTAAACATTTTCTAAATACATCAACCGGGCGTAGGTGAGCCATATATGCGGGAAATGGGCTACATGGACGTTTATAATATTGCCTCCTAGAGCTTACTTCGCGCGAGGTGATAGGCAATTTGGATTGCGAGTGAGTATGAGCGTGTGTGTGTGCTATGGGCGAGAAATTGGAATACGGAACTAGCCTATTGAGGGAATACGTATGCAAGGGAAGCGGAAGTTATAGTAGAGAAAAAGATAAGATATAATCGGTGGCTAAACAAGGAACAAAAGTAGATAGACAGAAGGAGCTAATTCGCGCAAGCGAGAAAGACGAACAAGTAGAAGCGAAGACGAAGGAGCATAGCCCGAAATGACCGGGAAATAATCGGATATTCTAATGTCCGGATACGGGCCAGGATCAACAATACGCGGAACGCTAATGAACAATGGAGAGAGAGGTACACAGCGCACACATAAGCAGTGATGGATAAGTTTCACGGACGATATATAAAGGTGGAGGCTTGGAAACCCAGTTTCTAGCCACTCATTGTTCTCTTATTCAGCAACTCACTACCAATAAGGAATGTATACTGTAATCACGGAGCGCTTATGGACACTGAATAATCTCTTAGTACAGCCCCGGCTACTAGTAGAGTCTAGTATGCTAGGCCATTCGCTCTTCAGCTGACCCCCTCAGGACTATTCCCTGAGGGGATCGGGGACCCCGGAAGCACGGAGAGAGCGTATCAGTAGAGCCCCCTCAGGCCATAAGCTGACCTCTGATTGTATCTCGGGGGAGGGGTTGAAGGGGGGGGATATAATCAAGTGAGGGGAAGGGAAGCGTGTGGTGACGGGTCAAGTACAGATATCTATATCTGGAACTGGAGTTGGCGGGGTATTTCGCGTAGTTTTGGTGGGCAACCCGGACATAACCCGGGGTAAGGTTTCGCCATGGACCGAAAAGCGAAAGGTATAACCCTTGCTCTATCATGAAACATATCGTGGAAAACAACCAAAAACAAGAGATCCGGTTTGCCAATCCTACTCATAGCTTATGATAACCGTCTACAACAAGTCAGATTTATGCTATAGAAAAAACTCGTAGACGCACATGGTTCAACGGGGTCAGAGATAATGCTTTGATGAAAAGGTTGCGCCCGAGAGTAGATACTACCAAGTACCAGCGAGAAGAGAGAATCGGAAGAAGCATAAAAGGGTCGTGAAATGCCCTCCTCCCTAATGTCTTCAAGTGGAAGGAGAACTTGAGGACTGAAGAAGAACAAGAGAACGGAATTCTTGAGGAAATACTCGGGCAGTGGATGAAAGAGCGCTTGCTCCTCTCTTGGCTTTTTAAAGCTTTTCCCAGTTTTTTTTGCTTTTTCCGATATCTTTTTCCGATATAGGAAAGTTAAATCTGGCTAAGGAAAATATTCCGCCAATCATATAATTCCTATTCATGACGAGATAGCGAAGTGGTACGAAGAGAGTACAGACGAAGCAAGAATGCGTTTTTTCGTCAGATAAGGATAGTCGAGCTTGCAAAAATGCGGAAATCAAGAAATGGGGCTTAAGAGCGGAGTCGTTGTTCTCATAAGGGCAAGGACACCGGAAAGCGGGCAAAACAATGCAGGTCCCCCTGAAGGCAGGAACGTAAGTACGGCTTAAGAGCTTGTCTCTTCTCTTGTTCTTTCCTTTGTATTCTCTCCCTCTGCCCCTCTCCGTCTCACCCTGTTCCTCCGTCGCCCTTCCTTCTTGTCTCCACTCTACCTATGAACATTTGTCATAGGGGAGGCCCGTCCGGAGAACATATGTGTTGTTGGTGTAAGAGACTACTGGAAGAAGGACAGGAGGGAACGAAGCCCGCACGAAATATGTTCCACATAAGGGGAGGACGCTTCTCTCTGAGATAGAGTTGTAGCCATGCGAAGACTGCCCCATGTTCCACGAACAACACGCCCAAGCTTCGCACTTTTAGAGACTTTTCTGCTGCTGATAAAGTTTGAAAACTAATCATACGGCTATCGAAAGCGCTAGTTAGGCGACCGATCAAAAGGAAGGTCCTCTTGAAAACACGGAGATAACTAGAAGGAACTAGCGTACGCGGTACATACGACAGATACCGCCTGCATTTATATGCAGATTGACCCCCTGAAGCAATTGTGAAGGCGGCGGAGGAGGCTCCAAAGATGGAAGAGGAAAAGGGGGAGGGACGGCGGGGGGGACCACTATAAGTTATTAGGATGAGCAGAGGGCGACATCTCTATGAGGCGAGAACGAGCGCACACGCTAGAACACGCAACTTGGACGGGGGGAATAGTTTATTCGATGATAAAGAGGTAGTAGAGGGAAATGTATAATATTAGAGAAAAATTAAAATATATGTGGTAATCCAGGAAAGAATAAAATTAAGGGGAGTTTAAACGGCCATGAGCACGGGCGAGTCGGTGTGGCGTCCAAGTAGGGAGGCGATGAAGGCAACGCCCCAGCCGGTAGAACGGCCTCAAACCAGCACTTCTCTACAGTCGAAAACGTTTCGCCAGTAAACTCATTGTTAAATAATCCTAGCTTGTCTGCAGCCTCTTCTCAAATTATGGCCTTTTATGCACATTTTTCAGCTATCTATACATCGCCATGACTGCCTCTAGGCGGTGATTTTATGATGTCTGGGAGTGGTTGTTAGTGGCAAACATTGAGGAATGCCTACCGTCTCTGAAGCTGGGCGCGAAGAAGTCGACGTGAATCCAGTCCAGGTCCTTGCCGTAGGCAATATTCGACCCCACGAAGAGTGCGGCCGAGGCCGAGCGGGGTGCCTGTTAGAATAATATAATGATATTTATTGTTAATTTTATTTTAAATTTCCGAAACCGAATTTCTCTTTTTTTCTGTACATTTTTAGCTTCTGCAGTAGCCCACAACAACGCTCCGGCCAACGTTCCTTTTGCATAAGATGCAAAGATTGCTCGAAGCCTTTGCCATGCAAAAATTGACGGTCACAGTCATAGCTTCGTCCTAATCTCCTATCCAAGAACAACGTTATTCCTACATTCTCCTTGCTTCTGACTTCAAAAGAATAACTTTGCATTTTGAAAGGTCACTCCAGACTTTTCGCGCGCAACGCGCGCAAGAAAATGCAAGGCGCGAGCCAGAAAAGGGTTAGAAAAGGGACAGCGCGCGATGTAAGACAAGACGCGCGCTAGAAAAGGCAACATGC
The DNA here is from genome assembly GCA_900490955.1 of Micoletzkya japonica. Taxonomy (NCBI): domain Eukaryota; kingdom Metazoa; phylum Nematoda; class Chromadorea; order Rhabditida; family Diplogasteridae; genus Micoletzkya; species Micoletzkya japonica. The sequence continues at coordinate 22,516 of LS898461.1, read as the reverse complement.
GCGCAATAAAGGGCCACGTGCGCGCGTGATATGGAACACAGACGCACGAGATGGGATAAACGCGAGACGCGCGCGAGGAAAGGACTAGAGGCGCGCACACAAAGGGGTGGTGACGCGCGTGAATGAGTTGGCGCGCTCTAGCTGCTGAATTTTTATTTGTTTTGTGCATACTAGGATCTTAGGCCATTTTCTTGTTTTCTGTTGCTTCATTGTTTG
>LS894651.1:98761-109460 GCA_900490955.1 Micoletzkya japonica | reverse complement strand
TTGTCCGTCCACCTTCCCCTCCTCCGAGAGGAATTCATGGGCGAAGGCGCCCACATCGAAGATGCCCGATCCCGTGTCCAGACCGTGACCCTTAATCGGGCAACTTTACGGGATAACTACACGTGCGCTCCGGTTACGGGGGTGGTAGGCCTCTCATTTTGCCAGAAGCTTAAAGAATTTCTGTCGCACAATTACATGTGCATTACATGGCAATTGTGGATGGTGGAAAAGCAAAGACAATAGTCTTGTGATAACCCGTGAAAGCGAGAGGCTAACCTTGTGGGCGTGGGCCAGCCTCAGGGCATAGTGGAGGGCGCAGAGGGATTGCAAGCGGACCAGGCAGAGGGAATCAACGAGACGGGGAGTGAGACGGGCGAGGAGCGAGGAGAGCGGAGTGAAGTCGGAGGCCGTCTGGAAGAGTTGCACTTCTCTTGTTCGACTTTATTTTCTGGGTTATTTTTAAACTTCAAAGTGTTATGTTTTACGCTTCTACATTTAAATGGCCGGATACGCTTGCAGAATATAAACGCTGAGCCATAACCGGGAAAAAGCTTGACAAAGAGTACCGTTTAAGTCTGTGAAGTGTAAGACTAACTAAGCAATAGAGACTACAGTATCCTTCGGAGATCATTACCGTTATCGTAAGTCTACAGCGTTACTATAGGCCATACTATAGGTATAAGAGTTACTAATGTAAAGAGAGATCTAAAAACTAGAGCCCGCGAATCGATACCGATAGCCGATTTTCACCGGTTACGTTTCACTACCAACATTGTCAGCATCACATCTCCTAATACGTATGGAGTGAAACATAACCCTGGAAAAAGTGCCTAATTGGACTAACTGGTATCGATTCACGAGAGAGAACTAAGAACCCACTCCCAGCTTGATGTCGGTCGCGTGCTCGTAGTAGGTCTTGAGCACAACGACAGTCGCGTCGACCGCCCGCGACCTCTCGTGGTCTCCCTGCTTGCCGTAGTAGGGCAGCAGCATCTGCGAGAGATCAAAGATCAAACTACACTCTAGAGATCAAGGATCAAACTGCTCTCTAGGGATCAAGAGTCAACCCACAAAGAGAGCCCACCTTGAGCAGCATGGATACGGTAGCTACGGTGGGCGCCGTGGAGACGATGGAAATCTAAGGGGTACGGTATTTTTTCCGAATTTCGATAAAATTTGCACTTACATATCTCATTTTTAAAATCAACAATGAGTAGACTCACAAGAAGTGCCGTGTACTGAGCTACGGTAGCGTCCATTGTCGTTGCTGATTCGTCGTCTTCCATCTCAATATTTAAGTTTGAAATATTTCATAATCTGGACTTGATCAAGCTACCGTACGACATGTGTGGGCTAGGTCGTTTACCAACAATACGTTGACCACTTGCGAGAGTAATGCAAAGTTGAATAGACAGAGAGGACAGTGCAGGAGGCAACTGAAGAGCGCATGCATGGCCGGTAATTAGGTCGCTCATTGTCAGGTGAAGCTGGGCCCGACCGCCGCGCGTCGGGCGGGACGCGTCGCGGCTCGGCACAGTGCTAACCCGTCGAAGCTTGGCGGCTTGATTAGAAGAGGTTGAGAGGAGGGCGGTCGAGGTGTTGAGCAGTTGCTGCCATTGGATGTCCAGTTCGTAGATCAACTGAAAGACGAAACAAGCCAATCAACGGAAGCCCGCAACCCTTAAACAAGTGGTTATCCAGCCACTACCCCCGAAATACCGTTAATAACAGGATAAAGCAAGAGCTCCGGCAGAGCAATAGATGGAGAAGCAGTTAGTATAAGAGAGCTAGATCTCGTCTGTAGCCTATAGTGTCCAAGTTAGTTCGCTCATTGTCAGAGAAATAAGAACTAAATGGCTAAAAGAGCTCCACCGTAAGGCTCTTTGAAAATAAATGACAACTGAAAATGTCTAGATCAATCGCACAGACTAACCGTCTTCAGTCCGCTCTTCTCCCTCGATATTGGGAGAACCGCACCGGTCAGACAGCTTCCGATCTCCCAGATTTCAGTCTCCGTAAGACGCGGTTCAAGACGACTGCAAGGCAAGCGCATAAATATAGAGAGAAACTCATATCTTGCTATTCTCACATTATTATGCAAGCTCCTGTTTCTCAAATCATGATCCGTCAGGCTAATTATGCAAATTAGGCAGGCTACAGTAACCGGGGGGGGGGGGGTCTTTCAACTGACACGAGGGCCGCAGCAGCCTTGCACGCGAGTAGCCTCAGGGCAGAAGCGAGGGTTTCCGTTGTCTCCGATTGCACGTAGTCCTCAACATTAATCATCCTATTTACAACGCTAAATAATAAAATATCACATTTAATCTCGAACCCTATAGTGCAAGATTTACGTAATATATAAGAGATAATAATAAAAAGGCCCAATTTTTTTATTGGTCTCTGAATTATCTACTCACCTTGATGTACATAAGTAGTTCATTTCTCGCGGGAAAGGTGTAATCGGTGTTCAGTCGATTGGGATGAACCGCGACCGCCATCAGGTGCATCGTCTCTAGCAAGGCCTCCCGGACGATCGTCTCTTGCTTAAAGTGTCATTCAGTATGTCAGAGCGTAAATGACAATGACAGGGCACGAGTGACAGTGTTATACACACCATTCCTATTGACATTGTGTTGGGTTTGCGTTAACAAGATATTCACACTTGAAAGGCTCCATAAATAATAATCATAATAAAAGATGTCGTGATTATACTACCATAATCTAACCTTCTGGTTGCCCATGTAGTGCCGCAGGAAGACCATAATGGTCTGCTCCAGCCGCTGGCATACGGTATCAGAGGGACAGGCTGAATTAAGATCGAATGGAGAAGCCGTTTTTTTCCAATAACCATTAGATAAAAGATGACAATCTATAATACAGTAATTTCATCATGCTCAATTGATTACCTTGCACGACGTATCCATAGCTCAACATAAGTGTCGCTCTCAGATTGACCATTTCCGTGTCTGTGTACTGGCCCATCGGATTCTGCAATTTAGAACTTGCAATTAGAAAGGAAGTGCCTCAAATATAATGAAACTGAATAAATTTAGCTAAAAGCCCGAGAATTCCCCCCAGAGTCTCCCCCGTACCTTAATGAATCCGAAGAAGCCCGAGCTCTTCTTGGCATGCTCCCACTTGGCCACGTTTTCCAGCTCAACCAGTACCAGATCTATGTGAACCTGAAATACTACCGGTTTTCCCCAGATACCATGCTTATATGATTGCCCATATTATTAGTTTTCCTCGTATTATCTTTACATAAACCATGCTGATTTGTAAAAGATCAACAATTACCCAACCTTACTAATAGCCCCGATCCCCTTGGCGCATCCTGCCCTCTCAACCGCCGACGAATGATTGGTGGTCCTGAAGCGAAGGCTACCGTAATCCGCAAACCGTGAAACATACTTGAACATGAGAACCAGGTGTTCGGTGACAAAGGATTGCAGTGTAATCTTGGACAGGACGACGCCCAGAACCCGCAGAAGAAAGGCCTTAAAGGAGCTCTATTCGGAACCGCAACATTTTGACACTCCTTATGAGCGTCAAAATGAAACGCAATCAATGAACGAACTCGCCTGCACACATCTATTCATTAGTAGAGGATACGAATCATACGTGGGCACCGACCCGAAGTATGGGTAGTAGGCCGAAATTTCTTCGGAATTTTACTTTGGTAGGCCTATATTTTCTATAAAATTTCAATTGATGCCCGATTTCGTACCCTGGTAGGTCGGTTTTTTAAAAATATTGCGGGGAAGGTTGCCCACATATGATCTATTCAAATTCCTGACGGCATCCTGACGGATTCCATTAGTTTCTCTTCTATGCCCTCCGCTCTCTCGCTATGCAAATTAGTCTCCATTACTATGGTACCGTTACTATGGACTACGGTACCGACTGGTCCTCCTTTAATCACTTCAAAGGCATGTGGACACCAAACTGCGAGTGATTACCTTGAGTATTCAAGCTTTGGTAGGCTAAAAAAACTTTGCGAAATAGGGCCACTTCGACTACGCTCAAATGTATTATACGAGCCTTCTCATCGGGATGGTTTCCGTAGAGGTCTTGCTGCTTGGCTAGGGCCAGTGCCACCTCCATCCTCCAGTCTCCCTCTGACACAGAGGCCATGATCGACTCCACCGCGGAGAGAACCGCGTCGTGCCATCTAGAAAATGGTGGAAAAAATAACAGCATATAATATAATGAGCTATTCCCAGATTTTGTAGTAGATTTAACGGTAACAGGTCGAATGAGCACAAAAAAAAACAAAACATTTGGCTAAATGAAGGCACGCTTTTAGTGGGTACTTGGGAAACCACCATCAAATTAGTCGTTTCATCAGACCTAATTGTACGTAAATCAAGGCTGATGAATTAATTGGTCGATTCGATGAAATGGCGATTTCTCGGACATTTGATCCCTGATACCGCAGTACCTGGCAACACGGGCCGCTCTTCTCTCCGGTGCGGAGGGCGCTCCTTCGCCCTGAGGCGACAGCGGAGACACGATTACAGTAGACGTTGAGGCTCCGGTGAGCTCTGCGAGAAATCCATAGGCAATTTTGTTCAGAACCTTTTACTAATTATGCCGATACCACTGATTGTTCACTTGAAACTAGAGATTAAACAGTACTTCGCGACCAATGTCATATCTGCGAGATTCTGCCCTTTTTAGCGTGACTCAAGGAATGGCCATCATCTAAAAGCCATAAAAAGAATCTAGGTACAGTGAAATTCGACGATGCTACTAGTCGATCTATGCCTTCATTCGACTAACCATCAACCAGCTGTTCCAGATGCTCCGCTTTCCTCACTATCGTATCGGCGGCCGCCGCGTGGAACCAGTGAGCAGAAGCCTTGAGAAGACCCAGCGTTTCCCGGGAACGTCTAAATTATTATTATTATTATTATTTTATTCACGATATATTGTAATAATAATATACTATAATATACTATATTTTTAACCTCGCGAAAAGTCCGTTGACGGGGGCATTGCACTGGCAAACGAGTAGACGGGAAAGAACCGCATAGCGACCCGCGACTCTGGCTCAAATTATGACAATAAACTAGGAGAACATAAAGATGTTGGTTTTTTTTCGGCTTGGGTTTGGTTTTTCTTAGCTTAACCCATCAATAAAGATTGAATCCGTACGGTTGTCGAATCCCGTCTGGAAATCCGCCTCTCGGCCCTCGTCCCTCTCGCGTTGAATGAGGATGCGGAGACACTAAAATTCAACGATCAATTATGGTTTTCCCAGAACATCTACGCTAAAAACATACTTCGGGACGGTGCTTATATGCATCACAAGCTTACAAGGGTAAAAGGATTGTTAAGGTAAAAAAGAAAAGTAAAAAAAGGAAACCTTGCTCAAATCCGCTATGACGGGAGTGTACTTCTCGACGCAGATAAACTCGAACAGGTAGGGCCAGAGGAGCTGCAAACGGTAATTATTCAAATTTATATTTTAAATGGAAAATTCAAAAAGCGAACTTTTCCCGCGCAAACGCACGTCGACGCGATCGTGTGCAGGGCCTGGGCGCACTGGGTTCGAAGCTGGTTCAGGCCCGCGACGTCGGAATCCGGACGACGGGTCTGCAAGGACATGCTTACGTTGTCCACAATACTCTTCCTCAAATATTTATTTTTAGCTTTATCGGATACAGTCGTATGTTCTTCGATTCGTCGTAATAAATGTTTTTTTTTCAATCCATTCGCCTAGCCTAAGATACACAAGATACACGCTATTCATGTGGCTGAACTGCTAACATCATAGTAAATTGGAAACAATACCGGAATCTGACTTCTATTTATAATATTTATCGCTTCTCGGCCTTTATACCTGTCCATCCCCCTCCGCCGAAGCCACCAGATTCCTCACGAGAAACGCGATTACGTGCTCGCCTCCTATAAAAACCGGAAATTGGCGGGAGATTCAAAAATTCAAATCTACCGTCCGTCTCGATGAACGAGTGGTCCGCCAGCGCCACGCACAGCTGCACCATCGCGCGGCTGACGCGCACCTAGAAGGCGGGCGATACTCAGTTTCTATCTTTTTTTAAAGTTTCGAGGCGGAACACCTTCAATTTGATATATTTCTCTATAAAAATCACAATTTTCGGCAAACGATCGATATCATGACGAAAAAGTTCCGTCAGTAAACTCATTCCTACTTTGTCTGCGCTCTCTTCATACCGCTTCGCTTTCTCGTCGGAAGTAGGAATGAGACGACTGACGGAACATTTTCGCCAACCATAAATAGAAATAATTTAACTACCGATGCGACCGAATTCTCCGTAGCCAACAGTTTCCTCAATCCCATCATAACGAGCGACCGCTTGTCGTCCATATGGGCTCCTGCAACGAAAGCAGGGATTACGGTAGCCCATATATGGACCAATCCTACCACTAGGCACATATAGCTAGCTAACAAGACTATTTCAATGAATCTTCTAGAAAAATACTAAAAATGGTTAAGGAAAACGTTCCTTCAGTCGTCCTCATTCCTACTTCCGCCGAGAGAGCGGAGGGGTATGAAGAGAGTCCAGAGAACGTAGGAATCAGTTTACTGATGGAATTTCGCCAATAATAATTATCAAAATCGAAGGAAAAGCGGAACCAACCAGCGGAATTGAGCAGATGTCTCAATACGTTTATCGCTCCCAGCTTCTGCATGTCCTGTACGTTTTGCATCTTGTGAAGGAGATAGTACACGATTTGGTCGGCGAAGCGGCCGGCTGAACGAAAATCATACAGAAAATAATCATGAATGGAGCACGCAATTCGCTTCTTTTTTATAGCTATCTTTCAGGCAAATACATATAAAAAAAAAACGAACCTGTCAAATTATGTGCATTTTGGTGTTCTTATTGTTAATATGTAGAGTTTTTTTTTACAGTTTGTGGTCTACCAATGTGCACATTGATATTTTGGCTACAAATGACGGGTCTGGTATAATGTGATGCATATCTAATTCTTTTCCGCATACGATAGACGCGTATTTACATGCGTATTCGATAAATAAATAAATAAATAAATAAATAAATAAATAAATAAAAATAAAAAAAGCTTACCAGCCACGTGGAAGCAGCGAAAAGCCTCCGAATGGTTCTTGATCGCCAGAGGGTTCGGAGAGGCTGTGACGTCATCGGCATCTGCAGAAAGATCAAAGATCAACTATCAGAGATCAAAGATCAAACTAAACCTAAATACCAAGGCATGCGTGCGGGAACAGCGCGTTGAGCAGGTCGTCTAGGTATGCGTTGAGTGGGGCTACCTGAAAGCGAAGAGTGCAAAGATCAAAATTTGAAAAGATCAAAGATCAAACTACAAAGACCAAAGCACAAAGATCACCTCATCGTCGCACGTGGCCTCCAGCATCTTGCATATTCCCTGAACAGCATATTTGGCTAACTGTGAATTGCCTCTTTTCACTTTCCTGCCCTTTCCCACTAAACTATAATAATACTACGTAATAAATGTGAAGATTGCGGAACCGGAACATATTTGAATGGGACGATCATATTAATTTTGAAATATGTATTGATATTATTGAGGGGAAAATGAACGTTGAGAGAGCTGCATAGTTCATTCCGCTAACCACCGTAAAACTTCAGCCGGAGTCGGAGATTAGCCTAAGCTAGCCTTTTTGCCAAGAGAGTTTCACTGTATTTAGCGGAGTGCGCTGCAAAGATTTCCCAGCGTTCGTTTTCCTCCAATAATACCTGCGTAATGAGATGGTATTGATCCGGCGTCGCCTTCTTGTACAGGCCGAGCATCGTCTGGACCAACTTTCGCATGTCTGCCGTCACCTTCAACAGCTCATTTGTTGCCGTTCTCAAATATATCCTGATTGCGTTCTTCAATAGCAAGGTGGTACTACTCGTAGCACTATTAACACATGGACAGAGTTTGAACGATGCGAAACTTGAGGCCTACATTAGCCTGCAAGCGGTGTATTTCTTGTCAGGATAAAATTACGAGATTATAAGTTTATGATACTCTTTCCACTCTAGCATTTCCGGAGCACCTTCTCTCCCCCCCCCCCTCCCCCCTCACCAACCTTCTGCTTGCTAACGATCGTACACAGTTCGCCCACGCATTCAGCCGCTTCGGCGCGAACCTGAAAAACATCTTACAATTTTTAGATTAACTTATTTAAAATAACTTTTTCAAAAGTGCGTCGATGGCTCAGAACTGACCATGGAAAAGATTAGGTGAAAAGTAAATTAAATAAACTAGAACTTATGAAGGACCTTGGGATCCTTCGAGGACAGCCATGGAAAGACGGCATCATACGTTGATTCAGCCTGGTCAGAGTAGGTCGAGCGGCTGATCGTCTCAGAGTCTGGGATATAGCTTTTTTAAATGTATCATCATTTTCAGGACTAAATTGTGCTTTAAGTAAACAAGATAACTTAGATAGAACGACGGGAGATAGAAGCCTAAGCCTCATGGAACATAGCAGGCTTTTCTTTCTGACCCTTTTCACCAGTCGTAGGATCTTGATCATTGAAAATGAGCGGTTCACAAACATGTAATGCCAAACATGTAATGCTAGGTTTACTACTTACTATCATGTGATAAGTCCTGTCTGTACGTATGTCTGTGTGTGCGTGTGTGTGTGTGTGTGCTTCCGCGAATTTTGTGACCGGCATAACTCATTGCTCGTTGAAGATATCGTAAAAAGTTCAAAAGTGACTACTATTATCTTTTGAATAACTCGAATATATTTTTTCCGATTTTGAAAATATGCCCTTAGGGCTGAGATATATCGATTTTGAGAAAATTTTCAAAAACGCCCAAACTTTGCCTGAACGCGTTTTAGAGCACGGGGATCATTTTTGGAAAAATTACCTTTTAAAAAACCAGAAAAATGTTGGCCTCCGGGCACCCCTCCCCCCTCCCATGCGCGCACACGGCGTTTCGGGCTCAACGAAAACCAATAAAAACAGTCCATATGTGTCTCTTGGTACGAATTACAAAGCCACTGCGACATAGATGGGCAGGGTTTGCGAGTTGGCTACTGCAGTGGCCCTCACATGCGCAAAGGTCGAAAATTTTAGCGGACCAAACGTATCCAGTAAGATTGTGACCAAACGTATCCAGTAAGATTGTGCGGAAGTCATTTTTGTGCGGAAATGTCTGCACCCCGTTTCGAATACATCGTTCTGAAAAGTTTAATGGGGGAGCACAGCATTCCGAGCGTTCTAATAGCGAATAGCGGTTTCCGTTCCTAGCATTCGATCCTGTAGGCGAATCAGTGAATGAAAAATTATGAATTTAAAAACTTAAGTTCGCGTCTATGAATTATACTTTCTCTGAACATTTGGTGTCCATTGGCTTAGCCACTCTTGAGAAAATTCAAAAATGGTGGTCAATTCGCTATTAGACACATTCTTCACCGGGCGGAATGCTGTGGGAGGGTAACTAGCCGCAGACCCCTGCAGAGGTTCACAGGTTTCTACGTGTAGAAACGACGAACGTAGCTGGTTACGGTGCACTACTTAGTAGAAAACTAATAATTCATTCCACATAACCTCTTTTCTCAGAAATATACGGAAACGTCCGTTGTGATTCCAAATATAGTGGGATAAACTGATAATGCATTTGTACTGTTGGACCAAGACGCCTGCCTAATAAATGCTTAGGCGGTTCACGAAGCGTGCCGCGGGAGCTCTGCGTTGTGTCCAGGAGCGAAACTCCTGGACCAAATAAGCAGAGCGACCGCGGCACGCTTCGTGGGCCGCCGGGTACCGCGTAGTTATACTAGTATTAAATCGATAACTTATTATTATTCGAAGATTGGCAAGAAGGAACACTAGCATTCCCCTGTCCTACCATCTACCGTAACCTCCCTACCCCCCCCACTCACCCTCCTCCCTCTCCACCCTGTCATCCTCCTCCTCCGCCGCTTCTCTGACGCCCGTTTCGCACTCGCGAACGGCCTCGCAAAAGGCGCAAATGGCCCGAGCCCAGGCGCATCTGGAAGGAAAGATGATTCATAGCCGAATTACGCTACCTTCGAATGGACTTTAGACTTGGAAACTTGCCAAATTTCAAATGTATGGCAAGAATAAGTCAAAAATGCTACAGTATCCAGCACAATTTTGCTATCCGTTCAAGACACTAATCGGACCGGTCCCTATTGTTTTCGACCGGCAGTACCATGCTTGATTAAGGGTTGCGTCATCTTTACAAGTGCTTACGTTACGATTGTTTTAGTGCAGCCTAATGTTCGCTGGAATGGAGTTGTCGATAACATTTCTTTTGTAAAATTTAGATCATCATTTTCGTAATATCTACCGTACCTCGGTGCCTCGCCCTTGACATACGGTAGCAGGGGCACTGCCCGCGATAGTACGTCCGTCAGAAAGGGAACGAAGCCCGAGGCTGCAAGAACGTATTTCCCTTTCTAAAAACCAAGATTAATAAGACCAGAACCAATGCCCATTTCATTACGAACGGACAAAGCGATGAAGGAGAAGACAAGCTACTTGTACGGACCTTACGCCCTTGCAACGGTGTACTGTGGTGGGACGGAGTAACAAATGAGATTTATTACTGTACAGGGAAGGGGAAGGGAGGGTAGGGTGGTTGGTTACAGTATTTGGGTGGATACTGTATGGAACGAGTTGACACTCGGTTGGATTGGGATGGAGGGGAAGATGGAGAGGGGCTGATGTCAACTGAGGAC
>LS894651.1:81398-93056 GCA_900490955.1 Micoletzkya japonica | reverse complement strand
GGGAGCGCGCACTCCACTGATCTGCACGTAAGCAAGTGTGGATGCACGCGTTGGGGAATGGGAGGGGAAGGGGTTGGGAAGGCGAGAGAGTGGGAACGAATGGGAATGAGAGAGATGAGCTCAGAGAGCGATCACTTGGGGGAAGGGGCTGGATGTAAACAACTTATTGATTGTAGGTTATGACAATAGTCGTAACACTACTCTTAGACTGTAACAATTCACAAAACAGAGTTGGAGTCTATTTTATTCGCTAACCGTTGTGCTGAGACACGGCTCCCAACGTAGCAACGATGTACCGGTGCGGACCAACAGTCTGGCCTGGAATTTGAAGATTGCAAACCAAAATGGCTTACATAATTAGCTAACCACAGAACCAGCGGGCTATAAGGTCTCGAGTAGGTCTATCCGTCTAATGTGCTACAACTTTGGAATCAAAAGGGATGCAATACTCTTTGTACAACTTGATCTACTAGCTTACCTGGTGGGAACTTCTGTAGTAATGCATCGAGTACGTAGTGAACGAGTCTGGACGAAGTCGAGATGCGAACCAGTAGCTCCTGGGCCGCGTCCGCCCACTCCGTGTCTGCGTCCTGCAAATAGATAGCGAAATCCCGGATTCCGGAAACTGTTTGACGGTTCGGCGTGTGACCAAAGTGCAGTACTTTCCTGTCTTTGAACGTTCTTGCACTTTGACGATAGGTTGATCGATCACCCTTCCAACTATTCAACATAGTCTATGCAGCAAAATGTGCAATTCAGCAACTACCGTGTCGATACTCTATTCCCAATTACCTTAGCCATAGTCATTTCTTGCGTAGCCAAATTGATGACAAGAAGAAGAAGCTGCTCGTCGAGGCCCTCCAGAACCTTAGGAAGTAATTTACTATCTACGCCTGAATATTAGCAAACACGGTTAAATGAGTCTTTTCATAGATAAAATAGTCACGACATAGACTTCCAAAGTGCCTTGATTCGTTCAAAAATTAGCTGACAAAGCTGCCTTGATTCACACTAGCAACTACGAAATTCAGCATTTTTTGGTACAAAGCGATAGATGTTGGAGGCAAAGCGCCTTGATTCTTCAAAGTTTTGCGGGATAAGGTGCCTTGGTTATTTCGTTTCCAACGTACTATTTTATCTACAAGTCTTTTTCAGCTTTGCACTTTTGTCAGGGCTATCGCTGGATCGGGGAACCGATTCGGAGTTCAAAGGAAAGGGCTTTGATATAGATAGGAGAGGGCAGGAATATCAAAAATTCTTCGAAAAAAATTCAAAATATAATAATAGCTGAACACCTTCTGATTATCAGCTACGGCGCACATGCATCGAAGAATGAAGGCTCGACATGATGGAGATAGCTGGAAGAATGTCAAGCTAGATCAACCTAGAACATTTAGCTACTGCATTTAGCTAATGCATTTATTTACGCTAGATCAAGCTTTTAAAGGTTTTAAAACATTTAAATTTAAATTTTCCTTGTTAATGTGAACTTGTTAATATGGGAAGATCCACTTGTTAATATGGGAAGATTTAGCATAAAATACCTTCAGATTCTTGAGCAGGAAAGCGTGGCAAGAGGTGAGCATGATGGAGGGTTGACTGGTGGCAAGGGAAGACATCGAATCGCGGACCTGACGGAAATGTCATATACCTGGCCTAACTATTAAAGTTTTTACAAATGATTTGACAGCTCCAAAAGCACGTGTGTAGTGTGTTCATGTAAGTGTTAAATACCGAATAATTTCAGAAAAAAAGTTGTTGTCTTAACAAGACACATAGCGAAACGCACCTCATTTCTAACAGCATCGCAGCCAGAAAAGGAAGCCACACAATCCAATAGTTGGGTTATTAAATCTGAAAAGATTTAAGCACCTCGAGGCAATCCTTTATGAGGAATTATGCTGAATAAAGTGAAGCGTAAGGATGAAAACGAACCTTCTAGATTTTGAACCACCATCTGACATCAGCAGGTACTGAAAACGACAGGATTATCGCATTACTGGCCGTATTCAAAACACAGTTAAAAGAAAGATGACAAATATGAAATTATCAGGCCATATGGTGAAGTGGAGGAGTAAGCACGTGACACAAAACGCGAAGAGTGCTCCACTTGAAAACTACCGTAGGTTAGAGGACCGCGAATTCCAAATATGAAGTCCGTAGCTACCGTAGCTACGGCCGTAGCTGTACAGCGAATTGTACAGTACTTTTTGGTTTCAAATTACAAAAAAAATCGAACTCCTGAAGCGATTAAGTTTTGCTACTAGTTTTATAATGCTTAAGCTCACGCACTGTCAGCGGTTCACTTTAGCTCGTCGTGTAATTTTGCGTAGTTTGTAGTCAAAAGTGAGATTTATCAAAATGCGCACGGTAGTACGGTGGTACTCTAATTAAGAAAAATGCAACCCTCCAAATTTTGAAAGCTTATTACTTCGTAATAGCGTTTTCCGTGTTTTGGTGATTCGCGTTACATTACTAAAAATCCAAGGCATTGTATTCCGAGGAAAGATCTTTGTTAGGCGAAGAATGCCCGAAATTAGACTTTCTCAATTTGAATTTTTTTAGATATGCAGGTCGCTAAGAATGGATTTCTTCTTTTTTTCCCACGCATGAAAATTGCTTTTCTTGATAATCAGGGGATTTCTAAAGTGAACAGTTTAGCTAGGGCTGACAGTGCGTGTTTAAACTGTTCTTTTTTTACTTTGCAAAATTTGACTGTCTTTCGCGAATTTCGTTACGATGTACCCTATTTGTAAGTTCTGCATTATGTCAGGGATGAGCAGGATTTCCCAGCGGCCAAGTGTTTTGCGAGGTGAATTTGAGGATTCTGAGCCGGATCCCGATGTTGAGGTACTTCTTGAAAGGGCCGCACAGCCGGACAGGACCCCCACTTTGGCACGGTGCCAAAACCACGCAATTCATGGGATATCAGTTTTTGTTATGAAACTTTTTATCGGAAACGGAGTGGAATCTATACTTTGCGTCCAACCGCATCTCCTATAACTCATTCATAAGCATGATCTCTAACCACATTTGAAATAATCGTCCCACGCACTTTCAGCAGTTCACTTTAGCTCGTCGTGTAATTTTGCGTAGTTTGTAGTCAAAAGTGAAATTTATCAAGAAGCGCAGGCTGTCCGGCTGTGGGCCGCAGCCTTATAGCACAGTTAGAGTGACTCATCTGGAAGCTATGTTATCACACAATCACAAAAATTGTAAAGTTAGTAAATAGCCAAACGTTAATAACGCAGAAAAACGGATCAACCGAACCTGGTGTAGGAGCATAGCTTTTTTGATGCGCTCCATTTGACAGCTTTGCGCCCTTTAGCGATAAAATATATATTTATATTTGTAGACTGAGAATACGGATGACAGCGAAGGAGAGGCTGTAAGTCGGCTGGCAAGAGGCATTTCGAGCACGAACAATTCGAGCATATTCATCTGCCATGAGGAGGACAAACCGCACATCTTCTACCTCAATTTGCTGGGTATCTTTCTTTTTCGGGGATAACGAGCTTATGCGTTACAGTGTTCAATCTTAACACGCACATTATGCGCATTCTACACTAATATAGGTCTAAGCCCATACGTGGGCAGGGTTACGGACAATTATTTCAGTTTCGGGCCTACCACAGTATACATTTTGGTAGATAATTGAATGCCAATAAGGTTTCTTTTATAAAATCTAAATTTTCTATTGCCATGTTTACACATGTTCATATCGTGCGAATAATCTTTCGAAATATAGATATATTATATAATAAAAACGTATGGCAGTCGAGGCTGAGCGGCAGAATCTCGGATTGGCTGACAATGTTACGCAGCCTGCCTCTGGATCAATCGTCCTGTACAACATCGAGCGGTACCCGTTCCTACGATTCTTTTGAACATTGCTCATACTAACTTTTCAAGTAGAGTTTTTCCCACTGTTTCGGTCTTGCTTGAAATATTACAAGCATACATTGGCGAGAACCCAACGGTCGAGTCGTAGGCACCTCATTTTGACAGAAAAAAATAACTTGGTAGGAATGATATCAGATTTCCCTCATTGGTAGGCTAGTGAAAACCTCGTCTTATCAAGTTATAAGCGATAGGACAAAATAACTGATGGTAAAGCTGCCCATGTGTTATCACAAAAAAGACAAACTTTGAACTGGCTTGAGATCCTAAAAAAGTTCTAAAATCTCAGTCATTGTCCAACAAAAGTATACAATATGCTGAATATTGAGAATAGCGAGTTGAATATAATAATTAGATGTCGCATATTTGCAACTTTTTTAATGTTCTCCATACTATCCCTTTTTCTCTCTAATATTTACAACCTTTGCGTTGAAATTCTCTTATTTTGAAGAGTTCTTTATCTTTAGATATATCGCAAGCGGCCGCAATGGATTGAGTTATGATGAAGCCCGTAAGAGTATGAGAGTCGATGGGTATAGGTAAGGTAAACTAGATTTGAAAAGCGTTCTAATTCTTTTTTCAATAGTTTTCTAGTTCGCGCTCCCGAATTACGGGCGGTTGCCCCTTTTTTCAAAAAGGCTAGTTTTTCCTAGAAACTTTTATTTGGTACGCTTAATAATTTAAGATTTTGCACGGTTTGAAACGGTAACTGAATAAGACATTTTGACTTTTATTAATTTTGACAGCGCTTCACTGTGATGCTAATACCGACCGTTCTTGAGGTGAAATACCATGTAGAGAGAAAGAGGGAGACAATTCAAACCCCAATTAGCATGTATTTGTTTTTTTCCGAATCGTTGACTGTTTCAGACTCAGGAAGTACCGCTCGAACAGGTACGTTTCAATGGTTCATTGTGAGTAGAGGATACGAATCGTGTACTTTTCGACGATATGCTTCGTTGTTTTTGGTGGCCAGAAGCGTCGCGGTAATGAATGATGTGTGAAACATGAGCATCAAAAGTACACGATTCGTATCCTCTAATTGTGAGGCTGTTTCTTTTTTGTTAGAAATCGTGTGGGGATCTCCCACTAGAGTCTAGTCCATACATGGGCACGTACCCGACCGTCGGATGGTAGGCCCCACTTTTTGTTAGATACTTAACTTGGGAGGCATCAAATCATGCAAGAAACCTAATTGGCACTCTATGAAAATCCCCGATTTATGCAATGGTAGGCCCCAAATCCAAATGTCGGTAATCCTGCCCACTGTGGTCTAGTTTAGAGCATTCCATTCGGGTCGTTTTGGCCGATATGTTTCGCTACTTTTGGTGACGAGACGTGTGGCGGTTATGAATGATGTATGGAAACATATACCGCAAAAGATCCGAATGGAATGCTCGATCTTCCACTTCAAAATGGCCTATTTCTGAAACCAATTCTATATCTATTGTTTGAAATAGTTTCACAGGTTAGACGATTACGGTGTAACAGTTAATTCCCAGCCAAGCGCTCATTATCGTTGCTATCGTCCTGATGATCACTGTCAAGAAGACGTACGATTCATGTAAGCTAAAAGATGTTATTCATGGATAGAGATTGTATAGCAATTTTCCTTTTTGGTTTGGATGGTTTTATTTAATTTATTTTGTATGCCGATGTTCTATATAGGATTCAGAAGAATATATAATTGTGGAACCTGTAATTGCAGAAGAAAAGAGTATTGGTTGGTTGGCGCAAGGGTTATGCTTTTCCATTATATCGGAGACGACAATCACGCGAGGAAGGTAATTTTTTTCGATGCTCTCTCTCCCCTCTCTCTCTCTTTCTCTCCCTCTCTTTCTCTCATTTAAAAATTGCCAATTTAAAAATGTAAGTAAGTTTAAGCTTTTTTAAATGAATACGTGACGAGAATACTTTATATCATTGTCCTTTTATTGCCTTCCACGAAAGCCGCCAAATACAAACTACCGTTCTCGCTCAGGTGGCGGCTAGCTACACTGGCCCGAAGGTGAATAACGACTCTTCTACCCGTCTCGCTCTCAATGAGGCACGACGGAGGCTGCTGGCGGGAGAGAGCTACGATCAGGTGAGGACTGGGGCATTTTCGCATTATCGACTGGGTTTCTTATCGTTTTTTTTGTGGAAGAGTATAATATAATATCTGCGATATTTTGAACACGCTCTTCCGCTTTGCTTTTTTAATTGTAGAAGTAATGATCTTGCAGATACTGTCGGCGATGAACGTAGGCCGTATTGTAATAACGAGGCAGCAAGTTAAAAGACTTAAGGTGGGTTTGCGCTTTTTTACTTCTGTGTACCTTGAAACTTGATTACAAATTATTAATTTTTCAGAGTTACATCCGTGAACAAAAGGAAAGAAGAAGGAATGTTGCTGGAAGAGCCGAAGCCCGTAACGGCAAGTCGGAGATCATTACGCCGTCGACCGCTGCCATTCCTCAAGTGAGTCAGGGGCAAAAATACCGTATTTGATTATATTTTTCGGGGTCAGACCCCTCCCGAACGCAAACCGTCAAGTATGAGTATTTATCCCCTATCTCGGATTTATCATCTCTAATTCATTTCCGTAATGGTATGTATGTGTAGAGAGGGTTCAAATTTTAAAATAATTTGATGGTGGTCGTAGAGCTGAATCTTGATTGGGGGAAATAAAATAGGATTATCGTTAAATAGGTTACGGTAGATGTGAGCAAGGCGAAGAGTCGCGCGCCTCTGGAAGAGGCACGGAGGAGGCTGCTGGCGGGAGAGAGCGTCGATGAGGTGAGACGAGGGGTATCTGGCATGAGCTTGTGCATGCTTTAGTTTTCTCCATTTCCGAACTGTAGTGAATGAATTGTAAGTCATGGGTTTCTCGCCTTTCCCGTTTACATATCAGAACTGTTACTGTTGCAGATTCTGTCGGCGATGAACAAGGGATCGGCGGACGGAGTAATCACGAGGATTCAGATCGACCGTTTGAGGGTAGGCGATTCATTGGTATTGTCACTGTATTTCGCACTTTCTTTTTCAGCGCACTATTCGCAGCCAGAATGCGCGACTCAGTCAGGCGTCCAGAACCGTCGACTGTCCCGTGCTCAGGCCAGTGAATTCCGGGCCGCCGACTGTGCACAACCCTTACGTAAGTCTAAAATGGATTAGGTAAGCTTCCTAATGGCCTCTGACGTTTGTCATCTAACACAGGAAGAATATGACACGAGGTTCGCATTACCGTGTAGCGTATGAATTAATTGTAAGGTTTTGAGAAGCCTGCCCGTGATTTGTCCTATATAATGTTGTGCCTATCGAGTTAAGTTTCTCACTAAATTAGGGCCTACCACGATCGCTCTGCTTTCAGCCCATGTTCAATCCGTACGCCGAGGTCTTCGGTGGGAATATGTATCCCGAGGAGCAGATGAGGAAGATTCAAGAGAGGAGGGAGGAGAGGGAGAGGAGGTTGGTATTGTTAGTATGTGTGGGAGAAAAGAATAGAAAAAAAGGAAAGGCCTCTGAGAAAATGGCCTACCAAATCACGCAATCGTAGATTATCGAGGCTATAATTGAAATCTTTTAGGAAGTATGAAATTACATATTTTACCAAAGTAAGATTCCCCAGTCAAAATGTCGACCTACCATTGCAGATCTCTACTCTATTTATAGTAATTTTTGATTTGTAGGAAGGAGGCTGGCCTGACGGAGAGTGAGGAGGAGGAGGATTCGGAGGAAGAAGAAGGAGAGGAAGAGATGGAGGAGGGGGGAGAGAAGGGAAATGAAGGAGGAGAAGGAGTAGTGGGAGAAGAGGAGGAAGAGGAAGGGACGGATGAAGAGGAGATGGAAGAGGAAGGGGAGGAGGAGGAGAGACAGTGGGTTGATTGGCATTGTTGGCATGGTAGCATAACTACTAGGTGGTGGGGGGATCTGGCAGTAGTAGTACAGAAAAGAAAACACTGAAAGGAATTGGTTGGCATGCATACGGAGGTTAGTGTTGTCCTCAGATTTCTGCAGGCACCCTCACGTAAGTAGAGACGATCAAAAGCAGCAATCCTAACAAGCACTTTGTTTTATGATTCTCGGGTGATTCTCGGAGATGATCCCGAGTCTGATCCTAGCGTCGAATCGGACGTTTCGCGCCCATGTATGCCTTACTTGCCACGTGCCTTCAAAGCTTCTCCCCAATCATTGATATTTCCAGGTTGCCCTTCGACCCGGCCTTCTTCTGGTCTGCCTATGACTACTCTCTGCAACCGGGCCCATCGTGGAGGTCTTACTGATGAGAGGAGTATGGTATCCACCAGGAGTACTGTAGCCCCCGGCTGCCGGGTTACTGTAGTCGGTTACTGTAAGATCAGGCTGGTTCTGTGCTATATCGATTAGGATTTGCGATAGTTGTTCTGTGAATGGTGTGAGATAGCCAGTAGGGCGAGTAGTACGATAGATTTTCTGTTCTAGTGATCGTAACCAATTTCGTTGTTGTTATCCTGCAATTTCTTCCTGTTATCTGTTAGCTCTCGGTGTCTGTGTTAAGAAGGGACTCATTCTTGACCCTTTTTTATTTTTGTTCAAGTTTATTGTTGCTCTCTTTGATAGGATAACATATGGTTCTATACTTGGGGTACGCTAATAATCTTATTGATTTTGCTTTCTAGGCTGTCTGACAGCAACGATAACGTTGTACTAGGTTTTCTCTAATTTTGTTGTCTAATTTCTAGCTTTGCTTTTTCCGTTCTTTTTCTTGATTGTTCTGTAGAGCCTTTTGACTCTGTCTAATCTCTAACTATGTTGTTATTGTTGTTGTTTTCTGTTGATTGCTCACTCCGGTTTGTGCTTTCCCCCTGTGAATTCGCCTCTTTTCTCAGTTATCGGCGCGCGCGCCTTCATGTACCTGTGCTAATACCCTGTGTCTGATCTGAAGTGCCCGAGTATCTGTGTTTTAGCCACCATCTGAGTCTTGTTTTCGAATTGTAGGCCCCTAGGGCGAGATAAAACGCGGTTGAACCGTGAAGCGGAAGGGTTTCGATGTGGACAAGGTTCGGTCTTTGCCGCATACCTTTTTAAGGGAAGACGTATCTTTTTACGATTCGAAGGTTGAGAGAGCGAGCACTTGGGCGCTAGTCTTTGTCTCATGATGAGAGGAGGGAGGGAGAGAAAGTAGTCGGAGCGGCTGTTCGAAAAGTCGTGTTGCTGCGTCGGTTTTCGCTCGGACACTCTAGAGAGTATCCCTTGCTTTGTCATGGTTTCGTAGCAAAAGCAGTATTAGCCGCTTGGAATAGCTAAGCCGCACGCTGATTTCGGCAACAGTTCTCGCACGGAAAACTTTTGGCCCAACTATTTTGGCTCGTTCGTAGAACGTTGAGGACACTGTGGTACGGGTGCGTATGCACTACGTCCTGCTACGTAGAATAGAGTCGTATGCAAATTAAGAGAGTGCAGGCGAGAGAGCATGGAAATTAGACGCAGAGACATTCGGAATTTCGGAACACGGACTGGTAAAACGTCGTGCGTATGCCGCCATCTACACCAACCTGGTTCGTTCAATTCGTGAATGTTTGCTTGTTAAGGGCAAGGTGAGGGCGGGTGTTTGCCCAGTAAGCTTGTTCTGTTAGTAGTCCTAGATTATTTTCCTAACTTGGGCCATTCTCATGATGCTTTTATGGCCTTTCATTAGCGTCGAGGTGAGGTTGAGTGAATGAAGATGTTGGGAATGCGGCGGAGATGAACTGAAATGAGAGACGGGAGGGCAGAGGGAGGGAATCGAGGGAGAGCCGTGCAAAAACCTAGAGTTGCGCTCGTGCAGCAGCGATCAAGAGAGAAAGAGAAGGAGAAGAGGGGGGGCCAAAGCATTTGTCACCTCCTCTGCTCTGCTCTTCTCTGCTCTTCTCTCCAGTCTCTTCTTTTTGTTCTCTCCCTCCCACCTCTCCCCTCCTTTTATTCCTTTTATTCTCTCTCTCTGTGCTCTGTTTGGAACATGTGCTATTTATCTTTAACATGTTCGTTGGCCTAAGCTTCGGCCTTTTCTCATTGTTAACGTTCAAATATGATATTATCCTCTTGCCTTAATCGTAAGGGCTCTGGCATTATCGTTCTTCCCTACTTGCCTCATACGTCATACAGTATCCCTACAGTAGCTACATGCTGTCTGTCGTTCCTGTGTCTTTGTTCACTAGAAGCATGTGCATGGGCTAGCCTTGTCCTAACATTTATGCAGGCTACCTTGCATAGTTAGCCATCCTTACAGGGGCTTTACACTGCGGCTGTCTGGTGCCATCCTAACTTCCCCGATCGGACAATCTCCGCCCATGTCACGAGCGTTTAAATCAACGCGCTCAAAACATTTAAAATGCACAGCGAGTGGCGAACCGCGACGCGTACGTGACGCGTATTGAGAATGGATTTTTAAGCCAAAATCTGACTGCGGTATCAGATCTCTAAAGGAAAGCTCTGTCCCGCAGTTAGATGTAGGTTGTAAACGTACGTGCATGTATGACCCAACCCCTCCTACCCTCTTTTCCCCTCTAAATGCCATCCCTGTCGCATTCTCGGTCTCCGTGGCTCCATTTAGACACTTCGCAGCCGTATCAGCAGACTCGTAAAAGCTATGAATACCCTCCTAACCCTTGGTGGGGCTATTTTGGGCACCCGCCATATCGCCGCACCACTGACTCGAGCATTATTTTGCACGGCTTATCACAGCGCGCTGAAACCTACTCGGGCCGGGTTTTGGCTCCATACTCCGCCGTTATCTTGGTAGCGAGGGAGTGACTCGTAGGCAAGAAGTGTGGAAGTATTTATCTGTTCCCAGCGCGCTGAAGCATACCCGGACCGGGTTTCGCTTGAAGTCGCGTGCGCTCTTGCCAACTTCTGGTGCATTGTTCCATCTCCCCTCTCCGCTCTTCTCACTGATTTTCGCGAATGACGCACGTGCGCTGTTTTTGTGCGTGGTGTGTTGGGGAGAGGTGTTAGGAGAGAAGGGAGAGAGAGTATAGTCGGAGAACGGTCTATTTCTGGACCTTTTGTATCTCCTATAAGTAGAAACTTAATTCAATCACTTTCGGTGGTTAAAGGGCCCCTCCAGGCAATATCTACCATATGAATTTTTTGACATCATTGGATAGCTCTCACTGCCCTGAGTCTCATCCTCTCTCCTTTTTTGTTGAAACTTCGCCGTTGCTGAGAGAAAACTGCGCAAAGATTTCTCTCGCTGTCTGCGTCTCTTCATTCCTCTCTTGTCTCTCACAATCAATCAACCGCTCTTACAATTGGGTTGTCTCTTGGAATGAATGAGATGGTTGGAGGGACCCTTTAAGCTGCACGATTGGTAATGAATCGATTCTCGAATGGCGAAGCCTAAGCATCTGATGATACGCCACTATCGCTCTAGTCATTGCAACAATTCGTAAAAGAGATTTATGGAGCGTCGCAAATTGCTTGCCGTATGAAATGGAGCTTGATCACGTGCACCGTTGCCTCCCTATCATTCGCCCTTTATAGGCCGCACCTCTCATCCCCTACCCCCTCTCCCTTTAGGATAGGTTCTATTTCTAGCCCCCCCCCCTTCTTCTCTCTTTCTCTTCCCGCCTCCCATCCTTCCCTCTCAATGCGATGCACTTACTTGAATGACTCGCACGCCCTCCCCTCCCCCTCTCAATCTCTGCGCTTCTCTAGTTGTGATTTGAAATGCGAACTTTGCTGGGCATTTTCAAGTATATGAATGTAGGGCAGAATGCATGCGCGACGCTTTTTGCATTATGGTTTCAGGGGAAGGGA
>LS894651.1:61843-81298 GCA_900490955.1 Micoletzkya japonica | reverse complement strand
CCCCCCCAGCACACATGTCTGGTTCGCAAAGTGCACTTTCACTTAAAAGAACACATAATTCTGTACTCTGGAATAGAAATGAGAACGAAAATGAGATTCGTAGATGCAATAAGGGGAAATCCGTATTGACAAGAAGGTGTGCCCGAGGCGTTCTTTATATTATAGCTCTTCCAGTTTTGCACCTTTATGTAGCTCTATGTCTTGTTATTTTATACATTCCAGGCAATGTATGATGCTTTGCCTTTAATATAGATGAATTTGTCGCCTTGCTTAACAGTAAATAGGCTCTTCCCTCTCGTACGGTTCGAGTAATTTCCGTTTATCGCAGGTTAATACGGTCGCTAATACCAATCTAATGACTGGAACCAGAGAAAAGTAGAGTTGGCTGTTTTGCATTATATCGCATGAGCTGCAAGGCAGATTGTGCCGTGATATAAAACATATGGCAATTGTGCGACGGGCTCTAAGTAAGAAGTAGCATAGAGCGTGCACTTATGCCTTCCCCCCAACCCCCAACCCCCCCCCGTACCGTCTTTCCCTATCCCCGTGCCCTACAACACGGATATCTATCTATCTATCTATCTATCTATCTATCTATCTATCTATCTATGATATTGGTACCTTATTCATCGATTTTCCCTCCAAATTCGACAAATGGCCGAAGATGCGTCATCAAAGGGCAAGCCTTGTCTTCTTCTTCTTCTTCTTCTTTTTATCTTTTTCATTTTCGTCTTCCGTTGAGCTTTGACGAAGATCCGGTACACACGTCCGTCTTGCTTTGCATGTTTAAGCCCCCCTCCTAAGTGACAGAATAATCTCCCGTTTCAATGGCGATTTCGCTTTGCGCGATTCCACACCATTTATCGCGTACAGCACTATTCATGAATAGTCCAGCTATAGTTTTGAACGTTGTGGAATCAATCCCTTGCTTCCACAACGTTCTACCAGCTCCAATGATCTCTTTTCCGGTCTCTTCTTGATTCCCATAGATAGCCCTCCACTCTCGTTCTTGCATACTCCCTCGAGTTCGGTCTATGGAGCAGCTCGAAGTGTGATTCAACCTATTCCATCCCTTGCAGTCCTCTCCATCCCTCCATCCCATCCATGCGTCGTCTCCTCCTTCCCCTCTCTCGATCCCTCCTCCTTCCCTCTACGTGTCAGTCCGTACGGACGATGGTCACCACCAAGTCGGGGTAGGTTTTTTTAAAAAAAAAAAGTTATATAGCTTTACTCATAGATCTAATGGTTTTAGAAAAATAATCGATGCCCACCCCTTGAGTAAGAACGCACAAATTCCCGTTAAATTTGCTATTTTGTCCCGAAATACAGTAGGATATTAGGCAGGATACGGTAGGACCCAAGCATTTTCCCGTTCCGCCCTTATCCCATCCGATTGCAGCCTTCCCGCAAAACCGCCCGCGTCGACGCGCTACGGTCTGCTCAAGCTGTCGACTCTCGGCGTTGCCGCAGTACGTACAGTAGGGGTACTGTAACCACCGTAACCCTGCGTTGTGGCTACCGTAATTGGAATACTGGTTATTCTATGATACTACACTCGGCTTCGGTCTACGTAACATTGCTATTTATTATATATGTGGTTGGTACGGTACCAAAAAAAAACTATTAGCAGTTGTAGCTACCGTAACCCGCTTAGAGCGACTGACTGTATAGTACATAGTTGAGACGTTTGAAAAATTCCTAGTAAAGTGCCAACTTCGTTTACGTTGCGAATGTTATTTGCCCGTTTACCGGCGTCGAAACATAAAAAAATCCTGTCTATCCTCCTGTTTACGGGAATGTGCGTTGCGTCATGGTAGGGGCAATCTGTCTTTGTTGTAGTTTTCGCAATCTATCGCATCTAGAATAGCACAATCGTAATAGTAATGCTTGCGTAGCACATGCCTCAGCTGCAAACCCAATCCCATCTAGGAAGTTTTCAGCGCATTCCTATCTCCGTAGCGGAGCTGTATGAAAAGGGTGCAGATGTATTAGGAATATGAGTTTACTGACGGAGCGTTTTCGTCAATAATAATACATTCTAATAATTTATAATACTTCAGTCGATTCCCCATCATTTCAGCTGTGCACCGGCAGTGCCGCCGGCATGTTGTTTGCCCAGTTTCTCGAGAACACGGAACTCTTCCTGCGAGAGGACGACGACCACTACTAGAGCAACGAACGACTAGCCGGATTCCGCTTTTTAGACTAATAATTTGTTTATGCCATTTCCCGGTCCGGCCTTACATTATTCACCCTACATTTACCGGTACTGTACTGTCCTCTCCGTGTATAGTATAGGTGTTCGAAGATACGGCTAACGGGTACTCAAAGTGCCACCAACTTACGTGTGTGTGTGTGCGTGTTTGTATGTTTGTGCGCGGTTAATTGTGATTCATAGATGGGCACGGATGCAGGTACCGTGGTTGGGTAGCTTACTGCACAACGTTTTTTTCTAATACTGGCTAGCTCACTGCAAAAATAATATAGTAGCTAAACAGCGCAATCTCTGTGCACGGGAGGACCACTGCAGTAAGCTGCCGGCAGACCTTGCCCACGTATGTTGTGATTCAATAGCACGCGAATCACCCTGATATTGTCTGTCACCCTTGCTCCCTTCCTTGCTCAAGCAATACCAATAATAAAGAGCTTATTACATAACAATATTATTCAGCGACTTAGCACATACTCTTACTCTTTTGGCAACTTTCAAATGTGACTAAAATCAAGAAGAAGCTTTTGAAGATGAGAAAAAGAAAATTGAAAAAAATACGGGTAACTGTAGGTAGGCATATTGACGGAAGATACACGTAGAAAATGCTGATAAGCTTACGGAAGGGCTCTCTTATTGGCTCCCTTTCCATGGACATATTTCACTATTCCGAACAAGCTATCCATAATACGCTTAAAGCGTAGCCATGAAAGAAGCGTCAAAAAGAGATCCCTCCTCGCTTACAGTAGTGTTGGCAAAATCTGGGAAGAGAAATCGCCTCATTCCCCTTTTAGGTCCTTGTCTCTACATTCTTTACCGCTTATAAATATAAAAAAGTAGCTTATAAATATAAATAAAAATTTCCCCATTTCACCCGCACTAGCTTATTACGTTAACAGTAGGGTACCCTCCCTATTAGGGACTTTCTCCCGACCGCCTCAGATGAGCTCCTTCTTCGGAGTGAACATCTTCTCCACGACCGCGGCCCTCCTCTTGAACTCCTCCGCCTCCTCCATCGTAGTGACCGCGTGGGCAGAATACATGAGACCGCGGACAGCGTCGTAGTTCATCTCAATCGGCAACTATTAGAGAGGAAGCTAGAAATCGATAATAGTCATCCCTAAGTGGCCCCAAGCATTAGTATTTATTAGCGGGGAACTACAGGTTGAAAACCGCAATGCGTCTACTACAGGCAGACGGAAACAGGCCCTACCAACGTACGAAATAACCCCTTGTCCAGCCTACGAATGGTCTATTCGCTGAATTTGGGCCTAATTCGATGCTTTTAGGCCCACGGTACACACGGTATTCCTCCACAAGGTCTACAGTAATCGTAAGCAGCTTACCAGCGGCTTGGCCACATTCGGACGAACCGCACGCACGACGTTCCTCGCCGCGTGGTAGGCGGAGCGCTTGGCCTGCAAGAGGCATTTACGCATTGACATCATACTGTAGGTACCACACACACACACACACACACACACACACACACACACACACACACACACACACACACAATACTGCAAGCACAGCTCAAACCACGTGCGAATTTTGCGGAACGGCGCCTTTGCTACTCAGTGTCATACATGGGCTAGTGTTGACCTCAAATTGCTGCCGACACCCTTACGTAATTGAAGACAATCAACAGCACTGACCCTAAGCAGCCTTTACATTAGCACTCTCTAGTGCAGGGACCCATCCTAATGTCCGCCGATTGGACAATCGCGCCCATGTATGTACTCGGTCAGTAGCGTATTCATCGAGCTACCTATCCCATACCTTACTCGCTCACAGTATTCCATTACCATTCAGCCCGCTCTCGCCTTCTTCTCACCACCCAATAATTCAATAATTAGAATAGTTCATTTCTGTAATACGGTGCAAACCATCCTAACATCAAAAGCAGGGTGCCAGCGCCAGAGAATCGTAGTGTACAACTTCTGAGGATGGCTGCATTTAATTTCCCGTAATTACGCAAGGCAAAACTGAAATTCTAGGACAACACTAGCACGGGATAAATAGTCGTATTTGAAATTTATTTTGCGGTAGGGGGATAATTTTCAAGCGGCGGCGGTAGGGCGGGCATGTAAATCGAGAATGTAGAACAGCGGTGGGGGCAATTTTGCGGTGTTGTATGGGTCATTTCATAGTTAACGATGGTTTGCGGGCGGGAAGGGTCTAATCCCGAAAAAATTAATCAAATACAGTATTTTTCCCCTCCTGTGTTACACTAGCGCATGTACGCAACGAAGCCACTCCTCCTGCGTATGGTTGAGGCGAAAATGTTCCGTCACTCATCTCATTCCCATTTCTTACGAGAGATGCAAAACGGTGTGAAGTGGACTCCAGACAAAGTAGAAAGGAGTTTACCGACGGAACGTTTTCGTCCATAATAATAATAACAATAACAATAACAATAATAATAATAATAATAATAATAATAACAATAATAATAATACCTTGCACAGTTCCTCGTCAAAGGCCTGTTTGAGATGGCGATTGTGCATGAGCATCGCGCAGTCCCGACACACGACGCACGGCAGCTTGGGCGGTTCCCAGTTCTGGAAGAAAAAAAAACCAGCAACCTTATACCGTACCATCGAGGACGCGATTTATCTCTCATACGTGGGCTAATGTTGTCCTAAAATTTTTGCACGCTGTCTAGCATAATTAGAGGAAACCGATAGCAAGATGACCAATAGGGAAAAGTCCAGAAATATTTGAACCCACCACCCTTTTAAGGAATTAAAATTCTTAAAAAATAATTCAGGAGGAGTGTCCTGGTCTATGCTCCATACATGGGATAGTGTTGTCCTCGAATTTCGGCAGACACCCTTATATAATTAGAGAAAATCAATAGCAGCAATCATAACAAGTCTATTACTTTATGATTTTCGAGTGCAGACACCCCCCATCCTAACGTCCGATTCAGGGGAAACATACTGTATTTGATTATATTTTTCGGGGTTAGACCCCTCCCGCAGCAAACCAGCGTTTACTATGAAATGGCCCATACCGCATCACAAAATTGCCCCCACCGCTGTTCTAAATTCTCGATTTACATGCCCACCCAACTGCCCCTGCAAATTACCCCTACCGCAAAATAAATTTCAAATACGAGTATTTATCCCCTGGTCCGATTGGACAACCGCGCCCACGTATGATCTATGATCTATGCTCACCTTCTTGCAGTTCTCCTTCATGCAGAATACGAGCTCGCCCTTGACCCGCTTCTGGCGGCACTCGACACAGTAGTGGGTCTCGGCCCGCGGGTTACGGTACTCGCTCAGGAGGGATACGATATCTCAAGTAATACATGCGAAGGCACTGTGGGTAGACCCAAGTATGCTCAGTATAAAAGGTTTTATATCAAAGGTTTACGTGTTAAAAATCATGAAGTATTGTCAGGTGGACAGCTACGCAAGTCAAAATGTTGTACAGTTCATCGAGACATCGAGAGATCTATTGCGCAACACACCGTTTCATCATATCGGTCCATAGATCAAATAGTAACGTCATTGAATGTCAAAGCGCCTTGATTCTTTAACGGACAACGGGATAATAGTGCCTTGGTTCACATTAAAAAGGTCAGAATACAGTATAATTTGGCAGAAAGCGATAAATTTGGCCGACAAAGTGTGTTGATTCTGTCAATTTTCACACCAAAAAGTGGCTTGATTACGTCGGATCCGACGTACTATTTGATCTATGTATCGGTCACTTCATCAACGATAATAGGTACACAACTAGTGCTGGGGAAACGACCTTTCCCGGAATTACGGTAACTACCGTACCCTGCATGGTCGTGTCGACGTTGGAGACGGGCGAGCGAGTCATGCGATTGAAGGCCGTGCAGGTCGGACAGCGAACTCTGCATGCAGTTCTTTTCTCCCTTTACGATAGGTGTATTTATTCTATTTTATTCAGAGATTCATTCCTTATCAGGCTTACTGCATTTATTACTCTTTAGGCTAAGATAAATCAATCAATAAATCAATCAATAAATCAAACGTACATTCCGCGACAGGACAGGTCGATGCACATGCCACAGAGCTTGTGAAGGCACATGGGCAGGATGAAGGGAGCCCGGGTGGACAGTAGGCCCTCCGCCGCCTCTTCTGCAAGCAATTTTTAAAAGTATTTTAAGCACTCAAAGCATTGAAATGTAATGTAACCGAATCGATTGCACTACTTTTTGCCTTTGATTTCATTTCGCGTTGTAGGGATTGAAGCTTCTAGTGTGCTGCAAAGTTTGAGCGCGCGCACCGGGTTGGCCTAACCTTTATACTTAAAATGCGTGAAAAAGCGCCTTGTACATCGGCAAACTTTCTCCAAAACCAGTCACTGTGTGAAAAAACTTTAATTCGCTTACGGTAAGGCAGCTTGCATCCCGGGCACCTCGTCAGTTCGAGCAACTTGTCGAAATCGGGTTGGGTGAGCGAGAGGGCAGTCATCTGCAAGGAAAACACGTCGGTAGTTTACTAAAACGGCGCGAAAACTGGCATTTCGAATCATTGACGAAAAAGTTCGAAAAAGATTAAGAACAAATGAAGTTATTTAACGGCCTTTAAACATACCGAACGGGGGTGAACGTTTAGTTGATAAATACAGTATATTTCTCATAATTGTGATATCTCTGCAGGAGAAGCTTAAATTTACAAGCTACAGTAATCTTCTCTTTTTCTTTGTTAGTTTTTCGTTTTGTTTCAATGCTTTCTTATTTCTTTTTTGTTGCTAATTTATGTATATCGTACACCGCGAAGACTGGTTGACAAATCCGGGACTGGAACGTCCAGTTCCGGAAAAAGTGAGACAATAGCTTCCTGGCTCAAAAAGGAATATTTAAGCCTCAATCATTATAGATTTGGATTCCCCGTAATCGATTTCTATGCGAGGTATCAACAGATTTTGAAAAAAACCGCAATTTATATAGATTACGGTAAACAGCTTTGCGTGATACTCCGGACTACGGTACTGGTCGATTTCGCTTGTGTGGTGAGCGTCGCTTCGCCGATTGATTTCTGGTCGCTTTTTATTTTATATTTGTGATGTGTTCTCTTTTTTACCTTTTAGATTATTGCAAGTACCTCATTGGCGTCGAGTACTAGAAGTTTGAGACGCGCAAGGGAAATCGACCAGTACCGTAGTCCGGAGTATCACGCAAAACTGTTTACCGTAATCTATATAAATTGCGGTTTTTTTCAAAATCTGTTGATACCTCGCATAGAAATCGATTACGAGGAATCCAAATCTATAATAATTGAGGCTTAAATATTCCTTTTTGAGCCAAGAAGCTATTGTCTCACTTTTTCCGGGACTGGACGTTCCAGTCCCGGATTTGTCAACCAGTCTTCGAGGTGTACGATATTTGGTTATGTTCGTTTTGCGTTTTCGTGGTTAGTCGTTCGACATTATCGAGTTAGCAAAATATGCGGTGCACACAGTAGTCAAGAACAAGAAAAAAACTAATCGTCACCTCCGATCTCACAACGTCTTGCTGCGTAGAATAGGTTCGTATGCAAATTAAGAGAGTGGAGGCGAGAGAGCGTGGAAATTGGAGAGACGCAGAGACATTCGCAATTTCGGAACGCGGACTGGTAAAACGTCGTGCGATCTTGGGAGGGTTATTAAGATTTATGAAAAAACCGAAAACTCTATTAGAATTGTGACAACAAAGTCCCTACAAGTTTCGTCCATCGTGTCTATTTGTACACAGAGCGTGTCTAAGCACCTTGGAGCACAGCCTGACAGCCACAATAGACTGACCCCACTCGATCACACCATGAAAATGGACGATTATTTCAAATGTGGTTAGAGATCATGCTTATGAATGAGTTGTAGGAGATGCGGTTGGACGCAAAGAATAGATTCCACTTTGTTTCCGGTCAAAAGTTTCATAACGAAGACTGATATCCCATGAATTGCGTGGTTTTGGCATCGTGCCAAAGTGGGGGTCGTGTCCGGCTGTGTGGAGGCATGAGAGCCGTAAACATAGTTGTTCCTACTGCAGATTCAAAAAATCGTATGCGAATGAAGCAGTCTCTCTTGTCATGGCTACTTTGCATAGGAATTAGACTAATCAATGGTTATTTGCATACCGAAATCAGGGTTATTTTTCTTTATCTCGTTCGCTTAACATTTTCACTGCTGTCAGAACACTGTGATGCTGTGTGTGTCGCCTTCTGTCCATGGCATCCCTGAAGACCCAATATCTTGAGACACAATTGGAATACGTGTAACGACTATTTTCGCAAGCTCTCCATCCCTGTTTCTCTTTATTCTTCACCACTCCCTGGCTCATTGTGATAATTTACGATAGTCCTTAGTCGCACGATACAGAATATTTTGAAGTAAGGTGAAGATCCTTGTTCTTATTGTTTGAGCGCACGCTGGAGGCATGCCTATACGATCATGACACAAATCAGATCAATAGATTTATGCAATCTCACACAATATGAAGCGCAAACAAGAATAGGAAATCACACGAGTTTGTCGAAAGGGGGCCGAGAAATGAAAAGAATGGCAAAATCAGTTGATAACTTGATCTATAGATAATATCTATATTATACGCTGTACGCGTAATGGAGTTCGGAGTCATTTGTGTTGAACCCCGAATTGATACTCATTATTCTTTCTTACCCCTTCAATCTCTCCGTCTGATAGTTAGATTAAATTGCGTTGACTAATTGTAAGATGGACTATCTAGTGGAGTCTATGGATGAAACTTGCACTCTCCGAGAAGGAAGCTTATCTGAATAGTTATGCTACGAATTGGTAGCAGAGTTTTCAAAAAAAAAACATAAACCCTAAGGCGGTAAATTACATATCTATCGTACCGAGTAGGAATGAGACGTGCAGAAAGCTCGCAAAACGACGGCGCGCTGCCGCTGAGAAATAGAGAAGGGATATGGGAGCTGAGAAGCTCGCAATAGAGTCCGCGTACGGGTACTGTAAGGGTACTGTAAGCTAGCAATTGCCATGGTGTCCCATTCTGTTTCCAATGGGACTTCTCGTGAAAGGCATTGCGAATGATACACAGAGCGAAATTGCGCAAACATACACTAGAAAATTCCATAGCCGGCTAGCCGTAATTTAGCAGGCTAGGGAAATGAATTGTAGCTCAAAGTCGTGCGAAAGAAATTTATAGTTTATTATGGTTGAGGAAAATGTTCCGTCAGTTGCCGCATTCTTATTTCCGTCGAGAGAGCGAAACCGTACAACGAGAGTCAAAGCAAAGTAGGAATGAGTTTGCTGACGGAGCTTTTTCGTCAATAATACCACCGTTGTAGAAAGGCTCGTCAGTCGAAT
The DNA here is from genome assembly GCA_900490955.1 of Micoletzkya japonica. Lineage (NCBI taxonomy): Eukaryota > Metazoa > Nematoda > Chromadorea > Rhabditida > Diplogasteridae > Micoletzkya > Micoletzkya japonica. The sequence continues at coordinate 71,781 of LS894651.1, read as the reverse complement.
ATCGCTTTGTATCGTAGCAACCAGCCAGAGAAACTGAAGCAAGTACGGGGTTTTTAGGTTTCAGAGAACTGAAGGGCACGTTAAAGGGAACCTGTTGGCAGCTTTTGCAGAGATGCCCAAAGGTGCAGGATACCACCACGAGAAGTAACTTGTGCTCTGTTTGGAGAACCTCCCGTTCTACCGAAACCTAAGAGGAACGATGTATAGTATTCAATGAGAAGGGTAAAAAACTGGAAACGGATTCAAATGCCTGATCTATTTACGATTCAAAGATTTAACATAGCAGCTTGCAATCTCCAGTTGAGCGAAATTTCTCTAGCACACTCTGCCGTCGCAAAAAAATTACTGTCCGGCTAGGGAAAAATTCCATGCAAATCGTAGGGGTGTTCCATTTTTAGTAGAGTGGACCATTTACCCCCAACCCCCCGACTTCCCCCATATATTATTATTATATGACTTCATTATTATATGAATTTATAATATATGACTTCCCCCATATATTATAAATTATTATTATTATTATTATATCACTGGGGGGGGGGGGTTCCCCCTGCATCATTCTTCATAGCTGGGGGTGGGGGTGGGGGTAAATGGCACACTCTATTTTTTGGGGGCTTTACCTGCATAGGAGAATCAATGTTCGTTATCAATTGATGATATATGCAAAGATGACCATCAAAAAGTCCCGAGGGGAATGCTATATAATCTCTAGTATGTACCGATAGCTCCTTGAGCTTGCGAAGGTGCTTGACGGCGAGAAGCGTAAAGGTGGTTGCTGCGATGCAGTAGATAATGTAGGACGAGATCGACAGAACGATCGACATCTAAGGTTTCCTAATTGTTGCGGATATATATAGTGGAATAAACCGATCCGTCAGTTTCTTTCGTTCCAAGATGAGTCTAATTCTCTCACTTTTGCACACTCTCTCGCCTTACAATCGGAATGATCTTTTTAATCCACTATATTTGCTCTGCACAAATTCCCCCAGAGATCTTCGTAGTGCTGCACAGAGCGAAGTTTCCCTAACACACGCTTCTACAGCGAAAATTGACTAGCCAGATGGGGAATAATTCCCTGAAAAGAGCACGGAGAGTGCTCTCAATTTTTGTTCAATTTTTGGTATCGTGTGGTAGGGAATAATTTCATAAAGGGCCATTGAAATTTAGCGTAAATACCAGAACAGCCGTGGTTGCTAAACGACTGGAGATGTAGGAACGGCCATCGACAACGTAATATGTGAACCGCTCGTCGATGTAGAAAAGAGAGGCGAGAAGACCGATGGAAAACTGGCCGAATACCAGCATATTTCGCGTCCGAGCAGACCAGTCCTAAATGTCTGCTACAGAAGTAAATTGATGAGGCTCGTTTCTTTTCTGCTTGTCAATATGGTTGAGGAAAGTGCTCCGTCCGTAGTCTCATTCCTATTTTTACGAAAAAGGTATGAAGCGAGTGCAGATGAAGTAGCACAATGTTCTGACAACAATACAAATGTTAAGCGAAAGAGATACCGAAGAATAACCCTGATTTCGATTAGAACTCTCGCACGGAAAACACAGTACCCTAATCATTTTGGCTCGTTCGCTTAACATTTAGAACATTGTGGTAGGAATGAGTTTACTGACGCAACTTTTTTTTCGTCAATAATAACTGCCTAACAACTCTCTGCCCCTCTCGCGACTCCGTGTAGAGCCCTTCGGTTCTTTTAGATGGACTTCTATGCTTTAGATACTCGAATAGTGCATGAAAGTGCATTCTTTGCCTGCGTCTCTTCATTCTTCTCCCCTGCCTCGGTCCATTCTTGTCATTGGTCATCTGCCGAACTCTATGTAGGACCTTATTCTTGTTCGAAGACGATCGTATGATGTAATATCTTTGAAAGGCGATCAGAAGCTTTCCGGAAGTCGACGACAATGCTCCGAACATATTGGCCATCTTAAGAAGGAGCCGCTCAGTGCCGTAGCATGCCGCGCGGTTAATCTGGCTCATTAAAGGATCGCGAAAGGCACGTTTATGGTAATTGGGGTATAGACTGTTTCACTCTCTGCACTCTCCTCATTTTGCACGGTCTCTCGCTGGAAGAGTGGTTCACAGCATTCCGCCCGGTGAAGAATGTGTCTAATAGCGAATTGACCACTAATTTTGAATTTTCTCAAGAGTGGCTGAACCAATCTACACCAAAATTTCAGAGCTATTAGAAATCGTAATAATGAACTTAAGTTTTTACATTTATAAGTTTTGGTTCACTTAGTCGCCTACAGGATCAAGTCCTATGTGCGGAAAGCGCTATTCGCTATTGGAACGCCGGAATGCTGTGGGTTGTATTATTGGAGGAAAAGGAACGTTGAGAAATCTTTGCAGCGCACTCCGCTAAATACAGTGAAACTCTCTTGGCAAAATGCCAGCTTAGGCTAAAAGCCGGCTCCGGCCGAAGATTTACGGTGGTTAGCGGAAAGAATTGTGCAGCTCTCTCAACGTTCGTTTTCCTCCAATAATAATAAGCGCGATAGTGAAGCTCAAACGCAAAATCTGAAAATGGGAATGCCTGATTCAGAGTCAGGGTGCTCTGATCCACATCATGACGTAAAGAGTGACTATTGTCAAAAAGTGGGTTGTGGGACCCTTTAATGTCGAATTGATTACAACCTCGTCATAAACTCTCTCGTTTTCGCATGCTCTCTCGCCGGAGATCCTCATTAATAAATTAATCAAACACAGATTGGCTTTGCAAATCAACCTAACGACTAGTGGTGGCTGCATGAAGAGTTTAGACAAAGTAGGAATGGGTTTCCTAACAGAACGACTATAATATTGGATACCGCGAGCAGTTGATAGGTCCAACTGAGCTCTTCTAGAAACCGGACGTTGAAGGTGATGCAGAAGGAGATTGTCGTAATGATGCTGCTAAATCCTACAACGTTCACCTTATCGATGAAGGGAATTCTATTTTAATATTTTTATTTTCTACTTTATTTTAATATTTCTATTTCTATTTTTAATAAATAAAAACACTATCCACGTGGTATTTCTTTTATTCTCACCTGTTGAACAAAAGAACTTGTAGAAGGAGCATTGTAGTGCGTTATCTTTGGCTGTGAGGATGCTCAGAAGGAATAGAAAGTAGATTGAAGAGAAGACCACTTCGACGTAGTTTATGAACAGCATCTAAAGGAATAAAGTCGAATGATATTGTTAACATCTTGTCAATCTTATTTTCTAGCAGTGAGACGCTTCCCCAACAATCAATAACTTGATATTGTGAGAGGAACATATAAACGAATTTCGGTAAAATATCTTGTTTCAATAATTATTCGGCTTTGACAAACAAAAAATATTCCGTTGAGTATGTAAGAGAGACCTAAAGCTTCCATAGTTCCCCCAAACACGTTGCTAATACATATCTATTTAGATCCGCGATACGTACTCTATTTATTAGTGGTTTCAGAGAGCAAGGTATGCTTTCGAGCACAAGACTAGAATGAAAGCAAGATATATAATGGTGGGCTAGATAACAGACAGCAAACTCAAATTGGATAGTGTGCATACATCAGCTAACAAGTTCCAAATCCAAATTGGATTTGATGCTTGTAGGCTGATGTTAACTATGTTGAGAGGCATGTGTTCTGAGTGTCAATGTTTATTCCACAAATACAGCTGAAAATGAGCTGTATCTAGCAAGGATACTTCTCTGTTTGACTGAATTATAAATAAAACGCTAGTCGCTATCCCACTCGAATTTGACAAGATCGAAAAGAATTTGCAGTCGGGGAAGATCGATATTCAAGAACTGGTCTCTCCATCGACTCTTCTCCTGCGGAAACGAATCGTCATTCTAGTTTTACGTTCTTAGAAGATCTTTTTACAGATCTAGACAAACTGTAATTTCTGAAAGTTCCACCTGTAAACTGTATGGAAGATGTCCAAATGCGTCGAGCAGTCTTCGATCGATAATGATTGGTACCGACCGGTTTCCGAGTATCTTCGCAACTTCGAAAAGCATGGCGACATCCGCAAACTCTCCGGTGAATCGGCCGGTCAGAATTATCTGAAACCACCATTATGCCGAAGATCAGGCGAGAGAGTGACGAAGGTTCTCTCTTCGAACAATTCACAGTGTTCTAATGCTAAGCGAACGAGCCGAAATGCTTAGGATACGGTGTTTTCCGTGCGAGAGTTCCTTCCGAAATCAGGGTTATTTTTCGGCATCTCGTTCGCTTAACATTTTCACTGCTGTCAGAACACTGTGAATTGGAAAGTGAAATGAAAAGGAAGAAAGTCTACTCCTACCTATATAGTAAGCCTAACAGAGAGGACATGGGAATGCTTACCTCTAAAATACTATTGTTAGCATTACCTGAAGGCAGTCGCGAACGGCTCTCTTCTTATTCTTCGGAAGGATGTGATACGGGATGCAGATGACATTTCGAGGGTTGATAGAGGGAAAGAGGTGGCGGGGTACATAAATCGTATCCTGAGGTTGCAGATCCCATCGAAAGGCTTTCATGAAGAACTTTGAATGAAGACACAGGATTTGCTGAAAAGGAAGACTGCAATGCAAAGTGCTATTTAGATTTTTTATTTTTCTATTGAGTTTTTTCGATTGAGTTCTATTGAGTAAGCCAACTTGTGCGTCTACATTGCTAATGAATTAATCAATATGTTATTATTTTAAAGACCTTAGGAACGAAGTATCTCTCGTTGCCATGGAGGAGAACCGCATCTGTAGTTGCAACGTCCTTGTACAGGAACCGCAATGGCCGCGGGCGGTAGTGCAAAATCTTGATTACAGATATCTCAAAGAGCAGCAATGGATGGTTGCAAATATTTAATTAGCTTCCTTTGATGATACATATCTGTTCACAATTCTCAATTGTGGTTGAGGAAAATGTCCCGTCAGTCGTCTTATTCCTATAGCGGTGTGAAGAGAATAGAAGTAGGAATGCGTTTACTGATGGAACATTTTCGCCAATATTAAAGACAGTTTGGTCTACAAAGGCACGTTTGAGAAAGGTCTCTCACGGTAATCTGGATTGTTCGTTTGCTCTTGTTTCGGCCATCCTTGAACGCATTTGAGTAGCGGTCTGTTCCCACTTGTGCCACTCCATTGTCTCGGGGTGGAAATCGGTGGATAGTAGAAATTCTCCTGAAAAACTTACTTTGTGATTAAAACATTTTTTCTACAATTTGTTGCCACGTGTAAGAAGCTTTCCTGAGAAGATTAATTGTTGGCATTTTGCTAAATAGCTCTCTAATAAAAAATTATGATACCAGTGACCACCATGCTCGTCTGCACTCTCTTCATACCGCTCCGCTCTCTCATCGGAAATAGGAATTCGGGCAATTGACGGAACGTTTTTCTCAATCATAAACTGACTCTTCCGTCGCTTCCAGACCAGCTCCAATCCTCAGAAGTGTAGTAATTATACCGCCTTCGGCTGGAATACGACCTTCTGCGCGGTGAAAGTTGAAGAATACCTGAACGATTATTGTCGATCATTCACAGATAAATTAATGTCACGTAAGTAAAAAAAATTGAGAATTGAGGATAATTCAGGAAGCACCGAGTGAAATTAACGCAATATCTAGGGTCTGTTTGATGCCATGCAGGCGTTATCAAGGTCATCGTAAATAACTCAAAGCTTAACCTCGAGTATTCCAAAGTAACGTCTAAAGTGCAGATGACACCGTATGCTGCCAACGATCAGGTCGATGGGAGTGTAGAGCGCACTGGCAGATATCTATGAATTTATTTATTTGAATTAAATTTGGAATGCATTAAATCTAAATAATTTACTCTACCGTTAAGCTAGTAAATTGTGGGCCGTGTTTGAAACACTTGAAACAAGGCCATATCTCGGCTGGGAAGGGTCATACGGAGTTCTGGTTGGAATTTTTGGAATCCTCAGGACGAGATCTATTTGTGTATCAAGTTTGGTAATGATTCATCTAGTTTAAAGACCTTTAAGACGTAAAAATGTGGCATTGGAGAGGTTCGAACAGGGATAGCAAGAATTTCATTCAGTCAAGATATATAAATGCCGTTTTAACCGGTTTAGAGTTGTCTAATCATCACCAAACTTGATACACAGGTAGATCTTGTCCTGAGAATTCCAAAAATTCCAACCAGAACTCTGTACGACCTTTCCCAGCCGAGATATGGCCTTGTTTCAAGTGTTTCAAACACGGCCCACAATTTACTAGCTTGACGGTATCTATATATCTGCAAGTTTAATTCGTATAATTGAGCGCCAATTGAAGACCAAACCTCGACGGTGTGCTGAAGTTTCGTATGCGGAAAGATACTCCGGACCTCCAGCATAGTGTAAATTGGCCAGATACGGCAGACGAGGAAGTAACGAATACTTGGAAAAAAAACAACGAAACTTGAGAATTTCGGGAAATGAAGGCGGTACCGAGTGAGAATAGCGCAATTCACTTCAGCAAAATATAGCAAGAATAGACAGACAGATAAGACTCCTCCGGCTGTGGAGATTGATCACGGGACTTGACCCCCTACCCCCTCATATGAAGCATACCCAGAGGGCAACTCCAGCCTGCTTATCGATCGATCGCGAGACTGGATAAGGTTGAGGAAAATGTACCCGTGAGCGTCCAACAGTTTTTTTATACTAGCAATAAACAGTGCGCAGAGAGCGCAGAGAGCAAAGTAGGAACGAGATAATAATAATTTATCGTGCAATATACAAAAACAACATCGTTACAAGGCAACGAGGAGGAAACCCGACTAGCATGTAAATTATGTACTGAAGGAACCTCATTCGATGGCCAAGTAGACTTCTTCAGACCGAATCGACCACATCCCCCCACATAGGAGAGGTTTCCTGTTCCACTCTGTCCGATTCTAATCACGTTCAAGTTCAATCACCTTTATCGGGACTATCAGTGGATTGGGGTCCAAAGGAGGGGTAGTTTGATATAGATGGGAGAGGTCATGGACCTCGAATCTTGTCCTCTTGACTCTCGCTTGGCGCTACTCTCCCCGTACGCCAAGTCTTCAGGGGGGGGAGGATTCTCCTTTCTTGTCCTGGGTTGAAATTGCGTTGAAGGCTTGATCGAGAGAAGAATAGGAGAGCCGACCGCGCACGACGAGGACAGAGAGACAGAATGAATCTAATCACGTAATCCTTTCAAACCTCACATTTCCCTTGTTCTGTTGTTCATCACGGTACGTGTAAGCTTTATCTCTCCTCAACAACACACTGAACGTCTCGAAAGTCCTTACCAGTTAGGATATACAATTGGGATTTTGTGGGAGTGGCAACAGTCAGAAGAGGAGGGATGAACCGCCTCAAAACGGGCGCAAAATACTCGGCAAAGCTATAGTAGGCAAACATTGTTTCACAGCCTTTTCAGTCAGTGAAACAAGAGAACAGCTACTATTGCTTCTGTGTAAGGCTTAGCATCGCTAGCGACCAAATGGAAAAGGTATAATTTCGATCTTAATTTCGGCAAACATCAAAAGGAGTCTTTTCTCAATCACAGAAAACGAAAGAAGAAACAGGATGAGTCCACGGATATCGCGTGAGATAAGCGCAAGTGTAGAGATATTAGGGAAAGAAACTAGGGAAAGAATTCCGCGATTCTGCTAATCAATTTAGCAACTTTCAGTGATTCTAAATCTCAAAGTAATGGTTTGTGATGATATCGGCGCAATCTGGAAGCCAAAGCGGAACAAAACAAAGTGAATCGGATCAGTATCGATAGAGGAGGGTATATAGTGGGGGAAATGGCAATCGGAGGGCTGTTTGTGAAAGAAACGAATTCAAGGATAAGAATCGTCAACGGTTGTTGTTGTTGTTGTTTTTGGATGGGCGATAGTTCTATGGAACAGGGTTAACTTTGGTAAGGTGGGGCGAACATACGCAAAACAGTCTATATGTAAAGGTAAGCAGCTAAGCGCGCTAATCGAATGTATACAATACATAACTCTCTTTGTCATAACCGATCACATGATCGATTCTCTGCATATTTGGCAATATATATCAGGAATACAAGACGGACCTCTCCAAAAACTCTTAGAAATGGCAACTGTGGGGGATACCGTAATCTCTATGTACGCGCAGAGCAGGATGAGCAAGCATGAAGGGGTGATGTATGTGAGGAAGAGGACGGGGCTACCGTAATCGGGACAATTGCGGCAGGAGTCGGCAAGGCTCAAATGTAGTTGGGCGCCTCCTGGCCGGTTAGTAGTCGGAACATCGACGTGGGCATCGTCTTCATGTGGATGTCGCCGATGGCCGTCGCCAGCATGTGGACAATTCTGAAGGCCGGGAATTGACAGGGCCGGAGCCGGAGAATAGATCCAGAGTCTAATTCACGGACCTCTCATGGGCGACGGCGACGACGCTCTGCCCGTTGATCTCGATGATCCGGTGCCCGACCCGGATGCCGCCGCGTTCCGCGATTCCGCCTGGAATGTAGCCGGGGATTAGGAAAAGCCGGAACGGCAATAGAAAAAAACGCATAATAACTACAGTAGCCCCTTGTAACGTACCCCTCAACAAGGAGCAGATAACGCCATTCTGGACGGAGAAGCCGAGCTGGTACTTGGTGTCGGGTCGGCGGATGCGCACCTGCAATTTTTGCATTTCCCGCCCGTTCCTGTTCAAATTCATTTTGGTCCCGACGGGAAAGCTACCGTACCTCGACGACGGGCGGCGTGGAGACTACGGTAAGACGGACGGCGGTCGAGGTCTTGGCGTTGCGGATGTGCGTCTGGGCTGCGGACAGGGGAAGGCCCACGAGGCTGAGCGGTGAGAAATTATACATAATTATATAGGTATTACAACTATCTTCAAGACTCTTCTATTCCTATAGTATAATAATATGTTCGTTAAGGTTTGAATACACGTGCAATTTTCTCGTCTGACTCTCCTCATTCATTCATTCATTCACGTTTTTTCCTCATTCCTCCATATTTATCACTCTTTCCCTCCCATGATGCGACTAAAATGGTTGATTTTCCACCCGTAAAGCGTTCACTATTTCTTCTATTTTATTGTTTTAACAACGCATTTCCTTGTGAGATAGCAATAAAGTTATTATTACTATTGTATGGCTGACCTTATGCCGTTGATGGCGATGATCTGATCTCCGACGTTGAGGTGGTTGCAGCGAGAGGCCGGACCTCCCGGGGCCAGGTGGGCGATGACTACGGTAGGTAGCATCGAGCCCCAGCCGGACTCCACCACGACAACCTGGGGTACGGTATTATTGATTGACACCTCCTTACGTCAGAGCTGCTTTAATGCAAACTTTTTGACTACAATGTCCGCAAATCTTCATTATAGATAAGCATAGATTTCAAAATCTTTACGGTTGTCAAAAATGTTCCGTCAGTCATCTCATTCCTATTTTCGACCAGAGAGCGAAGTGAAGACAGCGCAGACGAAGTAGGAATGACATTACTGACGGAACTTTTTCGTCTATAATATTTTTTGTATGTAGTTTGGATCTTCGTGAAGCATCTCCCTAATCTCACCCCGAGTGCCTCTCCATTCCTCTTCGGCACCACCACGTCCTTCTGCGTTTCCTTCCTCGCAAACATCTCCAACTCGTCCCCGAGAAGCTCTTGCGAGTTCAGCACCTCCTGCAATTTCCCGCCATTTTTCCATTTCAAAATCCCTTTTTCCGCGCGAATTCAAACCTGGTAGTCGATCTGCCGCAGGTAGCTCGGGTCGTCGATGCCGTTGGCTCGCAGGAACTCGACGTAGGCGACCTTTAAAGGGACATGGAAGCGACAAACTTTTTGAAACAGAATACTTGTAAACTTGTAAAATATGTTTCTTAGACGATAATAAAGATAATAGCGTTTGAAAAATATTTTTAAAAAATTTCTGGAGCGAGAAATATTTATTTGTTCCGGGAATACCTCGATTCCATTTACCTCGTTACTATGCGCTAAACGCCGTAAGACTGC
>LS894651.1:22001-47182 GCA_900490955.1 Micoletzkya japonica | reverse complement strand
TGGAGGCGGTAGATTTAGTCGAATAGTGCACTCGTTCTTTAAATTCAATCCATCTGTTACGAGAGGTGCTAAGTTTCGGCTAACCGATCTTGGAGCCGGCCATCGGGTTCGTACTGAATCATTTGCTGGCCGTGTCTCGAGAGAGTTCATTCCCATTCTACGAAATGGTGATATCCCCTCAAATATAAGAGATTTCCAAGCTATTGTGTGTAGGGTTCTAAGTAAGACATGATAAGAGCGTGTTTTGCGTCAACCCCCCCCCCCTCCTTCTCCGCTTTCCATTTCCCCATTCCCCATACCCCGTGCCCCAACACACGGATAAATGATATGATATGATATGATATGAAATACTGGAGATATGCCCGTAATGTACCCGTGAAGTATTATAAGGCTATTGCGATTTACTCGTCAGCGATATTAGGTGGAGATTGGAATACGCTTTTTTGTCAGAATTGCACGTTTTCCACCGCCCTACTTTACTCCGCTCCCTCATTCTCTCGCTCTCAATCGCGTTTTGCACGTCAATCCTCCACTCAGCGAAATTTCACCACCATACCGCACCTAGTGAATCATTCACCACACAAATTTCACCAGCCCGCTGGTGAATTGTGCGCCATTCACCAGCGGGCTGGTGAAATTTGTGTGGTGAATGATTCACTAGGTGCGGTATGGTGGTGAAATTTCGCTGAGTGTCTTAGAAGTCTGTGCCGGACTCGGCGAATCTCTCTCACTCTCTGTCCCTCCCTCTCCCTCTATACTCTCTCTACTCTCTCTCTCTCTCTATGCTCTCTCTCCCTCCCTACTCTCTCCCCTTCCATTCCTCCACTCTTCCATCCGTCAATCATAGGAGTCCGGCGCGGTCGGCGTCAATAATAATTCTGTCACCGCGTCTCCTCTCGTCCCATTTCAAACGACTTCCTCTTCCCGCGCTTTTCGAATTCATCATCCCGGCGCCAATTTGAAATAACTGATTACGACGCGCCTACTTGCAAGAAAGGCACAGAAACCACTAGAGTCAAGGAATTCAAATAAATCATTTCCCGCGCGCGGGAATTCAAACGCTTGCCTCAGAAGCCGGCCGGGGCGGGGTCGCTTGCATGGCCGGATTGTAGAAGGGCATCGGGAAGGGCATCGGACTGAAGGCGGCCGGGTTCGAGGCTTGCGAGGCGGCCAGCATCATCTGGAGGAGATCAAAGATCAGAGATCAAAGATCAAAGATCAAAGATTAGAGATCAAAGCTTAAATGCATTGCATATGCAGAGAGTGCAGACAATATGTGGTCAAAGAGCCTTCTTCAGATAACGATGCTTGGGAATCAAAGATCAAAGAGTAGAGATTAAAGATCAAAGATCAAAGATCAAACCTGCTGGAAGTACTGCTGCATCATGTCCTGGTAGCCCTGCGGCGTCATGAAGAAGGGTGGAGGGACGGCGCCCGGGGGCTGGCCCGCGCCCGGAGGACCCGCGGCGCCCGACTGAAGATCAGAGATCAAAGATCAAACTAGAGTCTAGGATAGAGATCAAAGGTCACGCTACTCACGGGGTCGGCCAGCTGCTGCGGCATGAAGGTGGACATGAAGGGATTGGCAAAGTACGGGGGCATCATCTCTACAAGGGAGATTAGTGTTTATTTATTTTTTATTATAATAAAATCATGAGTATAAGGAAATATGATTGATTCAAGCAGACTATTTGACTTACAGGACGAAGCCCGGAATGGTAACAAGTTAGATAGAAGAAGAAAAGGCAGATTTATCCAGGGAGTTGGCTAAATTGAAAGTCCCTCGCCCCTAATATCGGGGTTCAACCCGAACTCCTTGACTCGAGTCATCTTCAGACTGATGGGGCTTCGAAGGATGATGATGTGAGAGGATTGAGAAAAAAGCTTCCCTATAGGATTCCCTACGAATTGCCAGACGATGTATCTATGAGTCAGCTATTGCGAAAGGAGTTGAGGAGTAAATAGCTAAGGTTCACGACTTGAGCCTTAGCTAAATAATGACCTTAGCCAAGGACCTTAACAAACATCCTAAAGACTTAGCTAACAAGCCGTTAAGGGTGCATGTAGCTCTTAGGGCGTAATCGATCTAACACAGAGAGAGAGTAGAGGCAGTGCGGGAGAGGGGGTAGGGGGTGGGGAGGGAAGAGGGAGAGAAGAGAGGAAGATTAGCTAATTAATTTCGAGCTCTACCCCTCTCTCTGTGCGAAGGCTTCAGTTGCCTCTATCTCGCTTTCCCCCTTCTCTCAACCTCCCTCCCATCTCATTCGACTACTCCCTATTAGAACAGCACTGCTACTGACAGCCCTTCCAACGGGGGAAGATGGAGGGACCGAAAACATTTATGGAGGCTTGAATAAGATATCGTGCGAGGAGAACAGATGGTGATGGAAGGAGCGACTGAGAGGGAGAGAGCAAAGAGGAAGTGCGAGAGGGTCTAGGATATCCCCTAACCTCCCCCCTCCCCCCTCTCGGAATGGGTGTACACAATACAACAGGACACGGGCCATTGCCAGCGTAATCACGGGGTGAAAATGAGATGGAGCGACGTTTGAATTTGAATTTTGGCGCGAAAAAGGCTCACGACTCGGGTCGGGCAGGACGGACGAGGGCGCGGGCGTGGAGGAGGCACTGCCGCCCGACTCGGACGAGGGTACGGTAGGGGGTACGGTAGGCAGAGGCGGAGGGGGCGGCTGGTGCTGAGACATCGGGGAGGATACGGACATCCCCTGGGGGGAGGGGGGCTCCTGAACGGAAGGATTGCAGGGGTACGGTAGCCGGGGGGGGGGGGGGGTCCCGAGCGAAAGGGACAGTAAATAGGAGGATAATGGTAGTCGACACGAATAAGATTATAATAATGATTTATCACCGCAAGCGTGTATCAGCAATAAAAATGAATATATACAAGAAGATGGAAGACGAGTTGAACAATTAATAAGCAGATAGAGATTGTCTGCAGGTTCTTCAATAGGAATGGCGGCAATAGGTTACACTGAGCGAAAATACCCTAGCCGGTTAGGGAATAATTCTCCACCATACGGCACCTCCGCGAAAATACCCTAAAAATTCAGCCTCTCCCTACGGTTTTTAGGGAATCATTCCCTAGCCCGTTAGGGTAATTTTCCGGTGGTGCCGTGTGTTAGGGAACTTTCGCTCAGTGTATGAGATAAGCGGGGGAACATATTCTCCTATCTTGTCAGACAAGGAAGTTGCTCTATCTATGTTTCGACAAATATCTATCTAGATTCACCCTATTCCTTCCCCAAGATTTCTTACCATCTCCCCCTCCCGGCCGCACTCCTCACGGTGTATTTGAATAAATAAATAACTAACTAAATAAATAAATATAAATAAATAAATAAATAAGGGGACGTTGCGAACAAGGGTTAGAAAACCAAGCGCGATTTGCGTATTTATCTTCTGCGGCTCGTCATCCCTTCATGCTCCTCACACTCTCTCCTTCACTTGATAAACGCCTATTTAGAACTGTGTTCACTGTTGCAATTCGTAACGGTCTGCCAATGAGATGCGAAGTGTGTGTGCGGTAGATTGATTGATCGCTTTTCTCTCCCTCCCCCCTCTCTTTAGTTGAGTACTTGAAGGAACGATATTTGCCGACGACATCAAAACGGCGTTGAGTGAGAGGGGAATCGAGGAAAGATGGAGAGATTGAGAGGGGGGAAAGGGAAAGGGCATTAGGGCATCGAAAACAGTGGGGAAACACGCACTGAATATGAGGTTTGGGGAGAAATTAGGTTTTCCATAGGGCAATTAGGGTTGGACGGAATACGAAAGAGTATGTGCAAAAGCATCTGGAGAACTAGCCAGTAGTTGGCGGTATTATCTATCGCAATTAGGCTCCGCTCGGCTTGGGCATGCCATCGATTTGGAGATTCCGAGTAACGTTTAGCAGTACTTGTGGATCTACTAAGAAAGGCTGTCCGCTGTGCGGCGCTATCTAGATAGTTTTCAAAACGGTGCGCAAATAAAGAAAAAGGTTGGCGCACGATTGCCATGGAGAGTCGAACTCTAAGCAACGGATTTGAGAGTGGGGGGAGGGAAGGGGAAAAGGGGAGTAACTAGCCCAATGTAGAGGTGATTGCGCAGAGACTAAAGACTGACAAAGCACACAGTCAACCATTAGATGATGTGCTAAAAGCGGCTAGATTTCCTAATTTCATAGATTACTGAGAGAAAATCTTGGAAACGAAGCTGGAAAAGAGGACTTGCAGTTTGAAAGGTTGCAGAGAAAAGGTACCAAAATGACTGACAGGTAATACAGTACGCCACGTAGGTTCGATTGACAAGGAAGGCAAGAGCAAATAGACGATTGATAAGGAAGGGGGGGGGTGAATGGGGAGAATCGGAACAATAGTATGGACGGAGGTGAAGGGTGTCCTTTTTTGTGGGGGTGACGGATGCGCGGTAATTCATCTCCCATGAGTACGAAGCGTTCGAAAAAGAGCTTGAGAATCGGGGAAATGGGTAATAATGGCGCAATGTCTGGTCTAGGCAAAGTGCAGTTACCCTAGATAAACTACAATTCTACCGTGAACATCATTCAATAGCTTATCACGGCGGTCATTCGTATCTGATGCAAGCTCCCCTTATCAATCTAAAATTCTTATCAACCAGGGAGGAACAACAATTTTTAGAAAGTAGTTGGGATGAGCTATTTAAACGACTTTGAAAATTACATTACAGAACAGAATGAGGTACTCGTTTGAATAAAAAAGAAAGTGAGTCATTGACAGAAATCGACAAATCGCAGCGGTAGGGGGAGAGGCTGTGTTTCGAATGAGGGAGGGCAAACAAATACAAAGGCAACACGGGGGGAGGGTGCAAAAGGGAAGAGGGGGAGAATAACACAGTGAGCTAAGGAGACGTGAGGGGTTTGTTTAGGATGCGTAGATGACCTTATGAGATTGCGAAGAGAGATAAGGCTGGACATTAGGGTATACCCTCCATAGGGAGAGCGAGAATGGCATTTGGAAGCTGAGAGGAGGGGCTAGACAGAGGGTAGGGCAGACGATTAGACTGCCTGAGAGCTATCAATGGAAGAACACAGAGTGGTCTCAATCGATAGCCACTGCTTGGGGGGATGGAAGAGGGAAGAGGGAGAGGGAGAGGGAGAGTGAGAGAGAGGGAAGTTGCCGAGAGAGCTCCACTGTCTCTCCCCACTCCCCACTACTCATGTCTTCCTATTTCGCGCGTAGCGGTCGCGTCACGGCTTCCGGTTCGGAGGGGTGTGCGGTGTGCGCTGGGTCAGCAAATGCCTACTAAGAATAGCCATGAGAGAAAATGGTGCTTCGATTTGATTATAAGCAGATGAAATAAAGAAGAGAGGGTAGTGAAATTTTGTGACAAATAGATATTACAATTTCATTTTGTCACTTTTATTTTGGCTTATCCACCGATTCTGCGAAAGATTGAGCTCTTAATTGCAAAAATAAAATAAGATACTACATTCTTTCAAGATTTTTGCAGTAAAGATACTCGCAATAATTAAATTAGATTACGGTAATTACGTGGTGTGGTAATTGCAGATTATTCGAAACGTCGCCTCCTTGGGTGCACTCGACACACTATGCGTTTTCTTTTTATTCTATTTTCTTTTTTTTCCGATTTTTGGCTGATTTTCATCCTTATTTTGGCTTACCCTTTTGTTCTAGTGACTAGAAAAAATAGGCCCACCGCACTTGCGACTGAGCTGATCTTCGAAACCGAAATTTTCGGTCGTTTTCGCATTTATCTGCTTCGGCAAAAGTTTGCAGGCCCTATTTTCTTCCCGATAAAATTAGCGAAACCAATTGGTTGGAAAAGAGAAGTTTTGGGAACATGTTGTTCACAGCTTTAGCGTGTTTAGCACTTCGAAATTTCTCAGTTACTCATTTTATTGATTGTCTATTTGTAGGTCCCGATCAGATCATGGACGCGGTCAAGGGAGTCTGGGAGTCGATCGTCAACACCAAGAGGGCCTACCTCAACCCCCACGAGCACTTCGGAAGGTATCGAGGGATTCCATTCCATGATGAAGTAGATGTAGCTAGATGACGTAGGGAAACTTTGGACGAGGCGATTGATTTTTGCATGATCTTTTCTGGTTAGTTTTTATGTGGGGCAGAATTTGCTTAAACGTCGCTCGTAACCATCAGTCAACCAGCTTCTTTAGTCAGTGGATTGGTTGAAGATAAGGCTTCAGTATTGTTGCGCTCTTTCCGACGGTGTGTTAAAAATTTATGGAGAATGTTGCCCTCACATTATTCGTCAAAATAAAAATAACCAAAAGTTCCGATTGGATTTCTCGAGCATACAAAATAGAGATCTGCATGAGAGTTCTCTTGATGCCTATTTTTCATACCACATTCATAACCGCGACGTCTCGTCACCAAAAGCAGTGAAACATATTGAGCAAAACAACTCTCATGCACGCCTCTAATACGATGGGTGGAAAAGCACGATCAAATATTTTAGTTATTATTTATTTACGCCAGAGATATAGCGGAATAAAAATCGATATAGCGGAGTAAAAAAATCCGTCAGTTTATCTGTTCCGAATATCAGGCGAGAAAGTGTGTAAAAGTGAGAGAATTAGACGCATTTTGGAATCCCAGAAACTGACGGACCGGATTACTCTACTATATTTTCCCCGTGTTTCAGAGCCAACATCTGCCGGGCGGCACTCGCTTCGTACGTCGGCATCTACCTGCTGTTCAAGTGGAACAGCGCCAAGAAGGTGGGCAATCGTATTTTGAATAATAATTATTATTATTATTATTAGTATTATAATTTTATTGAAATTTCGCGAAGACGGGCGCGTAGTATAATGAGAAAAGGAAGGAAGTGAAAATAAAACGAATGAGATTTCTGTATTCATAGCACTATTGAGCGTTTGAATTTACGCGCAAGGAATCAGAAGTAAAGTTCTTGGTGCACAGGTGGTGGTTTGTTGGCAAATTGCTTTTCCATCGCCGTTTTTGAAGCCTAAAAAAGTACAGTATGCTGTGCGACCAAGGCACACCGTATACGTGAACACGATTGTCCCATAGGACCGCAAATGTGTTGAGAACAAAGGGGAAAAAGTCATACATGGCAGAGTTACCGTTCACCATCGTATAAATTGAGATTTGTAATCGATCTGCCAAATATGGCTACTATATTAGAGGATGGCCTACCACGCGGTGTATGAACTAAACAGTATAGGAACGCCTCTTCGTTCAGGCCAAGGCCCTCGCTCTGGAGAAGCAGTCGCAGAAGAAGGCCGTGGCCTACGATGCACTGGCCCGAGCGGGACTGGCCTAGATGAAAGGACGAAGACCATAGACAGACAGTCAGACATCCCCCCTTCATTGTAGTAGACTCTGAGCTCATCAAGCGATAAACCGATTTGATGAAAGAGATGAAAATACAGTTCTCGCGGAGTGGGTATACTGTACATACGTGGGAACAACGGCTCGAACTATGGGTGGTAGACCGAAATATTATTGAAACTAGTTTGGAGATGTTTAAAGAAGCGCTTAATTGGTAGCCCGGAAAATTAAGATTGTGGGGATACTGTATGAGACCGGAGAGGATTAAGAATACTGTAGATTGCGGAAAGAGGTACTGTGCCAAGGGAAGGAGTGTATCCAAGGATACCGTATCAGTCTCACCACACACACACACACACACAGCGTGTCCGCCTCTCTGATTGGTTTCATGGTATTTTGCCAAATTCCCTATGTCTATTCTTTCCAGATTTCACCGTAGCCGGCAAAATCCGGGACCCGGATATTGAGGGGGGGGACCCTCAATATCCGGGTTCCGGATTTTGCCGGCTACGGTGAAATCTTGAAAGAATAGGATATATGGGGGAGAGAGGGGGAGAGACATGATCAAAGTAGAAAGGCAGAATTGAATGTGCAATGAACACGTATAAATGATAGGTATGAGGTCGGCAGAGAGGGAAGGTAATAAAAGAGAGAAAGCGTATATAGGTCACAGCCACAAGCTTTGCGGTTAGGCAACGCTTTGAAGAGGAATAAATGAGAAGCAACAGGCAGTGCCAGAAGGCGTTAGGATTCAAACTGCATTTCACCGTTAGGATTCAAACTCCATTTCAACTAGTGAACAAGGAAAAAGCAGTACAACACCTGATGAAAAGCGTCAAAAACAGAACCCTAGTTCAATCGCGTTCGCAGTGACTATTTGTTTATATATATCAAATTTTTCATGAATATCCTTAGGAAAGTCTTTGAGACTTTGTGATACATTCTACACTGTACCGAAGGGAAATAAAAAAAATATAGACTTTATCCAGTCCACGATAAGCAACTGCTTTTTGACAGTATTCCGTACGTCAGACCGTTAAAAACTCAAGGCTCGTTTTTTTTAAAAATGTGCAACATAATGGCTCTGGCATCTCACTTCATCAGAATGACTCCCTCCTCCCATCTCCTCATTCACTCTCCTTTCGCTCATCCCAGACGGTCGTCCCATCCTCCTCTCTGTCCGATTTCCAATTTAGCCGCAACTCCTTCACTCTCTGATTCGCCATGTGCTTAAGAGAGAAAAAGGCGGCCCCAGGTACTGTATTTATTTTCAGTTGTCACGGTTTAAAAAAAAACCGATCTCCCAACACAAAAGCTCGAATAAATTATATTATATTTTTAATGTAATAATAATTATAATTTTTCATAATTTGTGGATGCAAGGAAATCGGTCATGTCAGTTATGACACCGCCGTCGTCGGGCCTTGCTAGGCCTACTGCGGCCGTCACCACAGCTTCACCGCCACCGGTAGGGGTGGGGGGGGGGAATTGAGAGTGGGGGTTGAGAATTGAGGGAATTGAGGGTGGGGGGAAGGGAGTAAGTAGCACGACGTTTTACCGATCCGCGTTCCGAAATTCCGAATGTCTCTGCGTCTCTCCAATTTCCATGCTCTCTCGCCTCCACTCTCTTAATTTGCATACCAATCTATTCTACGCAGCAGGACATTGTGAAGTAGGGTAGAGGAAAATGCTCCGCCTGTCTACCTCGGAATAAGGCGAATGTGAAAAATAGTTTTGTCAATAAATGAGAGCTGTATCTCATCTCAGTAAGCTAATATATCCGATTTTGTAGTAAGCGCGTTGCTCTTTGCACCTATCAGTACTCCGCGGACAGTAAATGAAGTCACATAAAACTCGGAATACCCGATCAGGATGATTCAGTTTCAGTTTTTTCAGTTTTATAACTTTTATCAGGACTAGCAGTGGATGGGGATCCAAGGGAGGGGCTTCGATATAGATGGGAGAGGTTAAAAACTTCGAATCTTCTTCAAAAACCCACTCAGTCCGAGTTGCCGTAGAATCTTGAGTAGTCCTCTCGATCCTAGTTTGGAGCTACTCCCCCCGTGCTCCAAGTCTTCAGGGGGGAGGATCCATCCTCTTTTCCGCGATTGAATAGACGTGGGGCACTCAGATGACAGACGAAATGGAGCGCCGACCGCGCGCGAGGGGAACAGAGAGAATGATTAGACCTACTGAATAAGCAGGATGATTAGACCTACTGAATGCCCTAAAGGCCCAATATGGCCGACTAGGCTAGTTGAAGTAAGCTTTGAATCCCGGTTTCACTTGTACCATGGAGGAGAGGACTAAACAAAGTCAGAAACTGCTTAGAAAACAAATCAAAAAAGAATAATTTTACTGTGGAAAACAAATGCTGGTGACTCCCGCAACGATTTGCCTGACAATTAATTTTCGTGTACGGTAGAATTTGTCATCAGTACGAGCCGCGTTGTTTTCCGCGCAATCGTCATTCCCTCCTGTTCTCGACTTTAGGATCGCGTCAGGATGGTGCAGGAAAGCACGATGATTTGGTGAGTAGTCCGGTTATTGAATACTACATATAACTTCGGAAAGTTCTAGCCGTATGAAACAAATGAAAGAGCGCGTTTTGTCATGTTTTTCTCGTCCTAATTCCTTAACTGTTCTCAATGTTCAGTGTGGACAACTCGGACTGGATGCGGAACGGGGACTATACGCCTACGCGTCTGCAGGCTGAGACTGAGGCGGCGAACCTGATCGTTAACTGCAAGTTGCGCGCCAATCCGGAGAACGCTGTGGGAGTACTGACGATGGCCGAGTGAGTGAGCGAGGGCTCAATCCATCCACCACAAATTAGCATACTCATCCATAGTATGCAAATTTGGAGAGTGGACTGCACAGGGAAATTGGAGAGACGCAGGTTGAAAGCCTTTTAATCGCGTTTAGAGACCCAGCGAGAGTGGTGAGAAACATGAAAGAATGAAGTCTATAAGTGGCGCAGACGGTATACACGTAGATGGCGCTCGGTTTTCAGACTCTAGGAGGGAATACAGTGGATACGAATTTGCATGAGAAAATGACATTCATTTGAGTGAGATTATAAGAGTAATTATTATTATTATTACAGAGTTATTATTATTATAATTATTATTACAGAGAGGTTCGCATTCTCTCGACGATGACCCAAGAGAACAGCAAGCTGTTCATGAAGCTGCACAGCATCGAACCGCAGGTTGGTCACCCATGTTTTTATTTATTGCATTATTTATTTTTGTATTATGTTTTTTGTTTGTCATCACTGAATCGCTCGTAGTAACGAGTAATTAAAGTATTTTTTGTGCAATATTCTTTTCACTTGAGGTTAAAAAGCTGCTGCAAAGCAAATCTGTCGCATGACAGGAGACGCTTTCGTAAGCAATGGATCGGGGCCGCACTATAACTATATGAAATAGGGTTGGCCAACCGATTCATAAGGTGCGTCATTTACATCCTCTTTTGCTTCGCGTCTCTTCATTCCTCATCGCCCCCTCTCTCGGGGTGTCTGCAGTGATGTAAATGATGCACGTTAAGCATCGGTTTGCCAACCCTAATATGAGGCTAAATAACCCTAATACAATACTCGAGCAGCGGAACGGTCACTTGCAGGGCGAATGCCAGTTTCTGACGGCGATCAAGGTGGCGCATCTCGCGCTGAAGCACCGCCAGAACCGTAACCACAAGATGCGCATCGTCCTGTTCATTGGCAGTCCCCTAGACCTGGGAGAAGCTGACAAGGCGGAGGTGGTGAAGCTTTCAGAGACTTTTAGAGGTTTTGGACGCGCTATTATCGTATGCCATGCCTTTGCCATGATTGCTAGCGAATTTGAGCTTCTCAAACTATGATACTACCCTCGTGAGAGCGCATGCTCTCTTTTCGAGAGACACAAAAATGGTTTTGAGTATAGCAGTTGCTTGTGAGATGTTTTAGTTCATACGTGGGCAACCTTCCCTTCAGTAGTTTGAGAAATGGGCCTACCAGAGTATACGAAATCATGAATTAATAGCTCTCAAATTGAAATTGAAAATATAGTAATTGGCAGCTTGTGAAATGTTTGCTTGCAGTTGACCAAGCTGGGCAAGAAGCTGAAGAAGGAGAAGGTGCAGATGGACGTCATCTGCTTCGGCGACGCGGACACGAACAACGCCGGCCTCATCTCGCCCATCATCGAGATTCTCAACGGAAAGTACGGCTACGTCTTTTCGTTTTCTTGTACTATGCTATATTTATCGAAAAAAAGCATTGTGGAAGAGGAGAGTAGTGCACACATAGAGCTTTCAAATTTAGAGAATCAAGGCAGAGATTGATAGTTCAATGTTCAATTACGACGAATTGTGAGCGCACGTCAAGGCAGTTTAAAATTCAACGACGATCGATAGGCGACTGACATTAAAAAAACACACATTCGCTTCAGGGAGGGCAGCGGCTCGAACATTGTCGTGGTGGGACCCGGCTCGAGGCTCACGGAGGTGGCTTACTGTAGCCAGGGTTGCTGGCGACTTTTATTCGTTTATTTTCTCGTTAAAAGGAACCTAGGTACATTATGAGAAAAGAGCAATATTGCTGGCATATTTTGCTTCTATGTTTCCCTGTGTATGCAGGGATCCATTAATTTTATTGAGCAACAATTATTATTGTCAAAATAATGCTGTGCTGGCAGGCGCTGGCGACGTCGCCGATCCTCCGCGGGGAGGACGGGGCGGGCGGGCCGGTGGTGGGCGGAGGCGGCGGATTCGAGTTCAACGACGCCGACGACGACCCCGATCTCGCGCTGGTTCGTCCGTCGTCCGTCTCCTTAGTTATTTGTTAGCCCTGTTCAGCCGAACGGCTGCACGCATTGTCAGGCGCATAGATGAAATAGTAATCCTTTTTTCATCTAATTGTTTTCTTCTTTCTTTTTTTAAATTCCAAAGTGCCTTCGTTTTACGCCGGATCCGGCGTACTCTTTGATCAATGCGTAACCGTTCGCCGTAGAGCATTTGAGTGGATAGCTTTGGCGCGAAATTTGAATTTGAAATAAAGTTATGGTGATGTGCAGGCGCTGCGCGTATCGCTGGAGGAGCAGCGAGCAAGGGAGCAGGCCGCGAATGGAGGGGGAGGAGGCGGGGCCGCCGATGAGTCGATGCCGGCGGCCGCGGCCGCAGCTGCGTCGGCGGCTGGTAAGCGATTTGAATTTGACGTTTGGCGGGAAACTTTTCATAGTATGGCAAACGACGACTATTAGCCACTATAGACATGTCGAGTCTACTTTAGAATGGCGAGAGAGGGAAGGCGTGGTAGAGACAGAAACCATCATTTTAATAGATTACGGTATCGAGTGTCCTTCGTACAGTCTTTAACGTACAGTTTGGCGGGAGTTTGAATTTTTGCTCAATTAAAGGCGCTGCCGATGACATCATGGACATGGACATGGGAGCTATGACGGAGGAACAGCAGTTGGAGTGGGCACTGCGGATGAGCATGCAGGTGGGTAGATCTTTGATCTTTGGAGGAGTTGATCTTTGATCTTCACACTAACCTTTGTTTGCTGGAATACAAATTATGGGCTTTGGTAGCCTCTCTACGCTACCGCCCTCGTGATAGAGACCGTTGATAGCTTTTTGGCGCATACCGTAATCCCCTATCTTCCGCTCAGGATTCGGCGGCTCCGGCGGCCGCGGCTACTGGGACCGGAACCGGGGAACAGGCGATGGAGACGGACAGCACCCCGGCTGCTGCTGTGGGAGAGGTAAGTTGGGGATAGAAAATCCAGTTGGGAAACTCTGTGCATAAAATTTGAGTCGAAAAAGCTTTATTAGTTGTTCTACATGGAATGATTAGGGCACGCGCCATATATTTTCGTCTCCATTTTACCATTATTCTTATTCGCACTTCCGTGTGATCTGCATTAAACTATATATCTGTCCATGATTAGAGCATACGATTCGAGTCTTTTTGATCAATAAGTTTCACTCAAATCGAGATAAGCGATGGTTCTTGCCTTTTATGTGCAGCCTGAAACACAACCACTTTGACAACGCGAATGGTATGCTCTATCCATGATTTGGCCGTGTGATTCCGTGTGATCTGCACTTCCGTGTGATCTGCATTATTCTATCTATATATCCATAGATCAAATAGTAACGTCGTTGAATTCTGAAGTGCCTTGATTTTTAGAAGAAACCGGGATGAAAGTGCCTTGATGCACGCTAAAAAGTGTTCAGAATATAGCATAATTTGGCAGAAAACCATAGCGTTGGAGGCCAAAGTGACTTGATTCTGTAAATCTTCACAGCAAAAAAAGTGCCTTGATTACATCGGAACCGACGTACTATTTGATCTATGTATCTATGTACCATGATTTGGCCCTGCTCTCGCAGAACGCGGACCTGGACGAGCTGATGCACAACCCGGAGCTGCTGCAGGAGATTGTCAACCAGCTGCCCCAAGGCGAGGACGACAAGGACAAGGTCATTCTCTTATTTTATTTAGTTTTATTACTTCGTTTATGCAGAAGCGAGTGGTCAAGCAATGATGTAATAATGTGTGACGCAAGCGGATAGGCTTGTTGTAACGAACAATTGTTACTGCTAAAATTGTGTAGTGGCCCCCTATACGGTACAATAGATCTTTTGAGAGCTTTTAGCCTTACGGTATGATAACGTAATCGTAGCCGTTGGTAATAATGAAAAAAAAGGTTTGCTTTTATTCAATTAAGAATACACCTGTTTCCCCATCTACAGTACCCTTAACCCTTTTTTAGTAGGGGACTTTTTTAATAAAGTAGGCATATACCTAGCGAAGATGTTGTTAATATTGCCTTTTGCAGGATGCGAAGGACACGAAATCGACATGAGCTACTCTTCCACTCAATGACCCACCCGACCGGACTCTCGAATACCGTATCCCCCCTCTTCTTCTTTCAACTGTGTATCCCCACCCCCTCGCTACTCGAGGTACCCTATTCTGCTTATATATGAGTGAAATATTTATTGTGCCTGTCTCTCTGTATTCTGTATGGATGAATGAAGTGAAGGTGAAGGGATACTGTGGTTGGCACAGACGGGGCAGGGTGAAAAACTTATGGAATTTGAGGAGAATCTTCACGTTTCTTCACGTTTCTTGAATTACTCGTTTTCGATAGCCGATGTATTTGAATAATACTTTATTGTTCTTCTATATGGTCGCAGCTCCGCTTAGCAAGGTTCCGTTGGGCAGTCGACGGGGCAGATACCTGAATGCTTGGCTAGAAATCTCGTTCAGGCTTGGTGACAATATTAGAGGTTTGCGATCAGTCCTGTTATGTTTCAAACATTTGTGTCTCGTCACGAAAAGCAATGAAACATATTGGTCAAAAGGACTCGATTACAGAGCTCTAGACAATGTTTGAGAGCTGTCTAGCTGTCATTCTTCCTCTCTGTACTCGTCGCGGGTGGTCGGCTCTCTTCATTCTCTCTCAATCAAGCGCACCCCTTTCAATCTTGGACAAGAAGATGAATCGTTCCACCTGAAGACTTGGCGCACGAGGGAACTAGCGCCAAACCAGGATCAAGAGGAGACTCAAGATCATGGACACCGCGGGCTGAGTGGGTATTTGACGAAGATTTGAAGTTCCCGACCTCTCCTATCTATCAAGACTCCCTCCTTTGGAACCCCTCCACTGCTAGCCCAGATAAACGGTGTAAAACTGTAAACTGTAGGACAATACAATAGGACAATGGGACTCCTAGAAACGAGAATAGATAGCCCCACCTTGCATCGGCTATAATGCAGATCGGCAGTGCGATGGAGAGCGTGTTCGAGAGGACTCCGCCTTTGACCCTTAAGGATGATCTTTGATCTCTTGATTCCTAAACTTGATCTTTGATCTCTTGATTCCTAAACTTGATCTTTGATCTCTTGATTCCTAAACTTGATCTTTGATCTCTTGATTCCTAAACTTGATCTTTGATCTCGGGCATAGCAGGCTAGCAATGGATCTGCGTACGGAAAGGAAATGCAATTGATGATCTGATAAGCGTTCTAGGTATGCCTTATCTTTTCACCTAACAAGAAGCCAATTTCACCTGAGCTGAAGATACGCTCCCTTGGAGATCCGCTTGACCATTGCGGTGGTTGAGCCTATGGAACGGAGCGATTCGCGTTGCTTTTCCCTGAAATGATGAGATCCCTAAAATGATGAATTCCCTGAAAGAAATGAGAACCCTCTTTGAGATCACACCTTTCAAAATATGCAACGACGATAGTGTCCTCAATACTATGTAACGAAAACAGTTGTACAAAAACAACAATGATCTTTGATCTCACCATACCGAAACGGAACCGCTCCGTCGTCCGGAATCCAGCAATCGACGCCCAGCCATCGGCGATACGCGTCGCTACTCTGGATGATCTTTGATCTTTGTACTTTGATCTTTGATCTCTAACAATGACCCTTGATCCAGCTCACCTTCACGCTGCCCAGGTGTCGTACGTAGATGAGCTCCTCGTCGTCGCGCACGGTGAACGGAGCGCCCTTGGCTATCCTGCACATCAATGGAGATTCAAATTTGAAAAGCGCGGGAAACGCACACGATGAACTTTTCCAGAAGCCGCAGCTCCACGTGCAGCTTGCGAAAGCAGTTGAGCACCTCGACGTTACAGTAGACCGAGCTGCCCGGCAGCGCCCAGCCCCTGCACATCAAACATTTGAATTTTGTTTTGGCGGGAAACGAAAAATTCAAATGATTAACAGACCGATTGAGCTTGAGCGTGGCGCCGATCGTCCCGCTGGCATCCAGCAGGTTGCGCACGTAGCCCACCTGAACTCAGTTGTCTAGACCAAAGATCAAAAATCAATCTTGCAGAACAAAGATCAAAGGTCAATGCATAAAGGTCCAAGAGCAAACCTCTCGCGCGACGTTGGCGTCACTGCGTGAATCGGGCCAATCCAGACACACGCCCTCCATGCGGATCTCGCGCCGCTTCACGTGCTCTGTGATGGTCTCCGAAACGCGAACCTTCAAATATCAAAGATCAATAATCAGAGATCAAATGATCACTGTACCTCGCAGTAATACTTGAGGCTGGAGATTATGGGAGACGTGGAGGTGGAGGGCAGGTGGAGAAGGCTGTCCGAAGGGCTCTTCAATGCTTCGATTTTTATTCATTTATTATTATTTATTTATCTTTTACATAGGGTCGGTATGCTCGAGTGCAGCGAGGGAGCATTTCACTACAAACTATCTAATTTTACAAGTGTAAAGTTCTCCTTGAGGAGAGAAAAAGTGGTGTAGGACGGAAATATTAAAAATGAATCTACCAGGCCAGACTAGCATAGAGCATTTTTTAAACTAATCTTTTTTAGTGAATCTCGAGCATCCGCCCTACTAGACCCATTCGAAGCTAGTTCCCCCACCCCCTCACAATGTTCTATTTAAATGTTAAGCGAACGAGTTAAAATGTTGAGGCTACAACGTTTTCCGTGCGAGAGCTCTTACTGGAATCAGGCTATTTTTCGGCATCTCGTTCGCTTAACATTTGCACTGTTGTCAGAACATTGTGCCCTGTCTAGACTGCTAGCACACCTCAAAGGCTGTCGGCAGTGAGACAGGAGTGGCGAGCGAGAAGCGGTACGAATAGTTGCCTGAAGTGTAATAGTATTTGATCTTTGATCTTTAATCTTACCAGGTGGGAGGTAGCAGTCAGGAACGCCCCTCCACAGGTCGCACGCTCGAAGCCAGAGACGACGCGATCGGGGTGTCTAGAATACTTGATTTGGTCTTTGATCTTTGATCTTTGATCTCTGATCCAGTACCCCGTAGGATGACAATCATTTGATTTTCGATCTACCTAGTGTGTTCTGGTCTGTACGCATTTAGAAACTCTTGAATGCTTAGGAACAGAAAAAGGCCTGACATTATAGCTGAGCAATAAAAAAGCTGAACGATAGAAAACAACTAGTAATGTCATTCAGAAAAAAATATTGGGCTAGATATTGTTCATCTTCTCATCCATTATATGCCTGATCGACCAACAAATATTGTTCAGTATTTCGCTCATAATATATATATATATATATATATATATATATATATATATATATATATATACCACAGCATTCCGCGCGGTGAAGAATATGTCTAATAGCGAATTGAGCACTATTTTTGAATTTTCTCAAGAATGAATTAATCAAACTGCACCAAATTTTGGGAGCTCGTTAAATTCATACTGACGAACTTAAGTTTTTAAATTCATGAATTTTCATTCGCTGGTTCGCCTACAGGTTCGGATCCTATGCGTGGAAACCGCCATTCGCTATTATGACGCTTGGAATGCTGTGATACCAAACTTCTGCTACTCGCTCGCTCACTCTCGCTTACACGTATTACCTAGGCACAGAATATCGGCTGCCAGTGGCAACTCGAATCGAATTACATCGCCCGTCAATCAGGGCGCAAAGCCGTCAATACCTATAGTACGCGCACATCGTCGCTATGCGAGGCAGTTGCGTCACAGCCGGCAAATAGGAGAAAACAGTCTGATTCCCGGAATCCGGGCTATATTTGTCACTCGCTCGCGTCGGTTGTGCCTGATTTGTGGTGCTTCGCAGTCGGTGGACACTCCCCTTTCCGCATTCACTCTCACTACTACAGCTTGTATATCTCACCCATTATATGGTTGAAATTTTCCGTCAGTTGCCTTCAGTCCTATTCGCGACAGTAGCGAAGCGGCATGAAGAGAATACAGACGGAGTAGGAATGAGTTTACTGACGGAACTTTTGCGTAAATAATAGTTATTAAATGGCCCCTCCAGGCAATATTTACCATATGCATTTTTTGACATCATTGGATAGCTCTCAATGTCCTGAGTCTCTCCTTTTTAGTTGAAACTTCGCGGTTGCTGAGAAAAAGCTGTGCAAAGATCTCTCTCGCTGTCTGCGTCTCTTCATTCATCTCTTGTCTCTCACAATCAATCAACCGCTCTTAATTGGTTATCTCTTGAAATGAATGAGATGGCTGGAGGGACCCTTTAAGAACAGAGGTGGATTTGCATGCACAGCATTCCAAACGTTCTAATAGCGAATGGCGGTTTCAGGCGATAATTGAAAAATGGTGTTCAATTCGCTATTAGACACGTTGATCACCGCGTTAAAACTCACAGTAGCGGACTTATGTTTTTAAATTCATAATTTTTGGTTTGTTTATTCGCCTGCAGGATGCAATCGGAAACCGCTATTCGCTAATCGAACGCTAGGAATGCTGTGCCATGCCTCCGCGGTATCCCTCGCTTCTCTATAGAGACTATAGTCTCTCGTTGGTAGATCCATCATACCTGAGCTGTTCCCCAATACGTACCCTCCTATGCATGGCTACTAGGTAGGGTCGGTTCTCATGATTACGTACGTGTACCCCCACTTGTCCTTTCCACTATGTTAGTCATTTGAGGGATATCCATAAAGGGGACGCAATTGGACAGCTCAAATCACCTTTCCTCATCGCTTCCCTTAGCTTCGTTTAAGCTTCAGAGGATTCCATTCGGGTCTTTGTGTTGGTTTCATCCTGCGGAGGGTGAAGCATAACCGTCAAAAAGTGCAATGCTTTACATATAAAAAAACCTATTGCCCCTCTAACACCTCGAAGATTGCATAGATGCCCGCACGTAAGTTGACGAATCTCCCGCACTTCCCCTAATCGTCAGGTACTGCTGAACTTTCGCGTCTTGCTCTTATTTGCTGATTTCTCCTCTCTGCACGACCATTCCGGAAGCATATGGAACATGTTTATAGCTTAGCTTATCTATCAGTATCTATCTATTCATCATGATTTTGTGATTGAAGAAAAGGTTGCACCAGTTTTCTCCTTCTTGTGTTTGATGAGTTTACTGACGAAATTTTTCTCTCACTGCGCGCTCTGTCATTCCAGAGGGTAGTATTTGATATTAAAATTTTCTTAGTTTGTATATATATTAATTATTTGAAATTTGAATTTGAATTTCCCGCCTCCACCTCATCTGGGTCGCGATACGCCACTTCTCCGTAGAATTGCACGCAGACGTTGCGTACAAGAATTTCGCGAACCTGAATCAGGGCAGAATTTATAGATGAAAAAAATTTTCCGTCAGTCGTCTCATTCCTAATTACGACGAGAGAGCAAAGCCGCGTGAAAAGAGCGCGGACGAAGTATTTACACTGCGTTCTGCTCTTGTTATTAGCAAAAACACATTTTTCTTTATAGAAATTTAGTATGCTTATATATTGTGAACCTACCACAGTAAGTTTCGCGTATCCCTCGATCACATCGCCCGCATGGTAGCAGTCGTTGTCGAATTCAATGCCAAAACTAAAAAGGGGAGGTAATTATAGTGGCAAGGCGCTAGCTAAGGAACTAATTTTCTGCCAATATCTTTGCAGGGGCAAAAAAGATCAATCGATATACCGTACCTTCCGATTTTCGCATGAGCATTTCCATGCCGGGACATGTACTGGCGAGAGGGCTTACCTATACTCTCTCTCCCTCTTTCCCTCCGAGTTCTCTCTCCTACTACCTGTCCAGAGGGAGACTGGTCGGTAGAGTAGAGTAGAGAGAGAGACTCTCCAAGGATGGTCCAATTATCGGGTGTGGTCCGACATGACGGTGGCCAGCACATTACGCGTGTCTGGGGAAGAGTATGGAGGAGGGGAAATCATGGGGAGGGCACACCGGTACTTAGAGGGCATCATAACTGCTATTAGTGACGGAAGAGTTCCCGTTAGTAATCGCTCTGTCTGCACTCTCTTCACACCGCTTCGCTCTCTCGTCGGAACTAGGAATGAGACAACTGACGGAGCATTTTCGGTGTTATGACTACAGTGAAAATGTTAAGCGAATGGTACGTTTCAGCATGGGTATATCTAATATGTATATCATTCTATACGCAGTTTGAAACACAAATTGTATGCACTATTGACAGGCCTTCTAAGCTCTGCCTGAACTCTTCTTCTCCCGGAAAGCGAAAGTGTACGATTTCCCACGGAGCAGTTCATATCGCGAGGGTGGATTTGGCTGGGGATTTAGAGGGGGGTCTAGATATGTGTATCTATAGAAGAAGAGACAACAAACCAGCATAGTCATAGGGCAAAAGAAAAAGTTCCGTCAGTCGACTTGTTCCTACTCCAAGCGAGAGAACAAGGAGGCATGAAGAGAGCGGACGTAGTAGGAATGAGTTTATTGACGGAACTTTTTCGTCAATAACAAACGTGCTATAGGGCGTGTCATATATATCTAGGGTAGTTCGTAGCTTGCACACTCGGAATGCCTAAATACTGGTGAATTCCTGACGGGGGTAACCTTTGATGATATTATCAGAATGCATAACTTCAGCACAAATTGTGTTGAAGTTTCACGGGCTTCATCGTTTTCTTAATTATCTTTATTTATTTTTGTATAGTTTCTATTTCGTCTGGACTATCTTCATACCGCTTCAGCCCCTCCTCGTAGGAAATAGGAATGACGACAACTGACGGAACGTTTTCCTCAGCCACATTTAGCTTGGTGCAGTGCGGAGCGTTGGTCTCTCCAAGTGTTTTGTGATGCAGAAAAGCAATGTATTCGAATGCAGAAGAAGTGGATTTCGTCACGATCTTCATTGCATGAATTCATGAAGAGAAGGGGGATTGCAGAGCCAGGGTGAGAGAGTATGGGAAATGGAGAGAGGCTAGAGATAAAGGCGGGAACGGTTGAGGAACCAAACTCTTTATGGGTGGGGAAAATGTTCCGTCAGTCGTCCGATTCCCATTTCTGAAGAGAGATAAAGAGAGATCAGACGAAGTAGGAATGAGTTGATGGATTTTCGTCAATAATATCTCCGCTTTCTTCATTTTTCTAGGGTATATCTGTTCCGACTTTCAGCGCAATGCTTTCCCGTTGCAACTCTACCTCTATTGTCTCGATCCATTCATCTTCAGCCTCATTGCATTCCGTAATCCAATTATCCTCGTCTCACCGTAACTCATACGATGTGTTCTGGCTATAATACCCGCGACACGTGACCGTACCGCATTCGTTGTGTAGGAGTCACAGTGTTCTGACAGCAGTGAAAATGTTAAGCGAACGAGATGCCGAAAAATAACCCTGAATTCGGTAGGAACTCTCGCACGGAAAATACCGTATGCTAAGCATTTTGGCTCGTTCGCTTAACATTTAGAACACTGTGGAGGTGCGAAGAAAGCTTTCAAGCTTCACCTATCACAGCATTCCAAACGTTCTATTAGCGAGTATCCGATCCTGTGGGCGAACCAATGAACAAAAAATGCTAAATTTAAAAACTTAAGTTCGCAACTATGGATTCTAACCGCTCCGAAAATTTGGTTTAAAGTGGTTTAGCCACTTTTGTGAAAATTTAAAAATAGTGGTCAATTCGCTAGTAGACACATTCTTCACCGCGCGGAATGCTGTGCTATATCAAGCGTGCAAAACATGATATCCAGATAGTAGTGCGGTGCACTGAGGGATAAACTATAAAAGGATGAATGCGGAGGAGGAGGTAGACGAACGCCCCGTTGGAACTGTGTACGAATGAATGAGTTGTTGAACGCGATGTTGGGTGACCATTTGATAATTTGGTGGCTCTTGGAAGCTGTAGTAGAATATACCCTCCAGGAAGGTTTATTGGGAATCTAATTCTCACACTTTCGTGTACTCTTTCTATTGATATTCTGTAAGATCTACCGACCTATCTTTTTATGCAACTCCTTGGGACTGCTAATTTTCTACGTCCCTAAGATACATTATTATGTTCGTATCATCTCGAGCAACACATATATATTATCCCGTATTTATAGCACTATCTCCAGTAATCGTTGAATGTGTTGTTCTACCTTCTGCAGAATAGATACATTAGTGTGTAGTATCGTTTATGCTCCACGTGGGAATCTTTCGCTTGAGTAGCCAAAACGTGCTCGATTCAATCACTCGTAAGCATCAAAATAAAGCCGTGACATACCGCGTATTATATTATTGCAGCAAAATCTCTCCTACGTGGAGATTATCGAACACTTTTTTTCTGAATTTGAGGGGTAGAAACATAATATGGGGAGGAACGTGCAGCGTTGAAACTGAATGCGAGCCGGAAGTCCACCTCCGGTTATTGTATGCATCTAAACTTTGCGGATGATATGTTTGCCTACTCTGGAAAGGTCGCGGCAGACCTGCGAATACTGACAGCGATCCAGATTCGTATATTTTTTGGCATTTGTTTAGAGAACATAATGTCGGTAAACAAGCCACATCTGAATAGTCGCGCGTGGGAGAGATTCTTATTTTGGGTTCTTTAGTTTCTTTAGAGGCCGGTGACGGAGTTTCGCCATTGCTTGGCCGTCTAATTGCGACCGTGAGAATGTGAACTCCGTGAATGTTTTTTTTTAGATTCCCAGGATTTGCAATGAACTTTTAAAGATTTGCGTTAGACATCTAATAACGTCACGGTACCGCCACACTTGTCGCAGTTAATTTTCAGCGTCCTTCGAAAATAATAATAGTTGATTACGGTAGCTAGCTGACGTTTTTGTCCGAATTTACGCTCACCCAACCCGTGGTTAGACGACGTTGCAGAAGCTTTTCGATTAGCAGTTTCGTTCGTCATTGAGAGACGCTCAAGGTTATTCTATATGAGGTTCCAGCGTCCATATAAAAAGTTGGTCTCTATAATGTTCTGGAAGGCTAGTCTGGTGGGTTATTGCGATGATCTCATAGTTGGGGGACACACATACATACGCATACAATTTGTGCGTTGTTGGGTCCGCTGACATCAAATATTTAGCAGGGACCGACAGGGGAGGGGGTTATTAAAGTAGATAGGGGGGAGGGGTGTGTATGAGGGGGTGTGGACGAGGAAACTGACTGGCGAGCAGTAAGCTATTCAATGAGCTATTCAATAGTATTCATGTAGGCCACAGCATTCCGCCCGGTGAAGAATGTGTCTAATAGCGAATTGACCACTATTTTTGAATTTCCTCAAGAGTGGCTGAACCAATCTCCGCAAAAATTTCAGAGCTTATTGAACTCATAGTAACGAACTTAAGTTTACAAATTCATAATTTTTGGTTCACTTATTAGCCTACAGGATCAAATCCTACGTGCGGAAACCGCTATTCGCTATTAGAACGCTTGGAATGCTGTGAGGCTCGCAACATCGTTTGACTGTCTGGCATTGCGAGATTGAATGGCACAAACAAATCACATGGATACTTTGAGGAAGACGTTCCCGTCCATTGTCTCATATCTCCGCACAAATAGCAAAGCGGTATGCAGAGCTCAGGCAAAGTAGGAATACGTGCACTGACCGAACCTTTCCGTCATGAATATAACCAAAACGTCAAAACAGAAAAAAAACGAATATACACAGCGCTCTTTTATTCGAACAGTTGCTTCGTACATAAGTAAAGCTCCACATATTCGCCGGGTACCATTTACCGCGTTTCTCAATCGCCTTCGTCACAGGCCATTTAACAACCGCGAAATGCGCGCCGCCTTTTCTGGAAATGATTAGCGACAACGACGCAGGCTAAATCAGTGTATCACGAGTATTCGGGGGTGGTCGACGATAGGCTTCATTCCAACGCTTTCCTAGGCCGTAAAACAATCTCGATGAATGTATACCTATGCCTGCCCCTTCAATAACCCACTGTAACTAAAGATACATAGCCAGCAGTGTAGATATGGTTGTGATGGTACTTATAAATGCATGGTATTCAGGAGGCTTTCATGATCATCGGTTTTGCGGGTATTCATCTAATCGAGAAATCTACTTACCATCATAATATTATTTATACAAGCCTTTTAAAAGTTGATAAGTTCTATCAAATGATTGACTATCTATTGTGTGTCAATTCAAATTGGTTATGCATACTATTATAATTGTAACGCATCCTCTGCAACTCATGCACTATCTTTTGGTATCCTCAAATTCTGTCGTACTAAGATACTATCTCGCCTACTGCGTAATTCAGCTTCTTTTCGGTATTCAATTCGCTTGCGCCTAAATCACATTGGGCTGTGCACTGCGCCACTCCCCGCCTTACCTTGCTTCCATTTTACCAGATACTAGCATAATGTTTACGCCCAAACCTTAGCTAAGGTGACCTTAGGGTGACCTTATATCGGGTAGTTATCCGCTAGATAATAAATACCCTCTCCGAACTTTAGTGATGTGGTAGTCCGAAAGGGGGCGGAGTCCATCGCGCAAGCTCCGCCCACCACCCTCTCCGTATGCACCCCAGGGACACAATCTGTTCAGAGTTTTCGAGGTTCGGCAGACCTCCAACTCAAGTTCGATTCCACAGATACCTTAATATCATACGGCCATCTTCGGCCATGATAAAGTATCTAAACCATCAACTCGTCAGTTTTATCTTATCTAAGTCTCCTCTTACGTGCTTCAATATAGACCCCCCCCGAAAGCTGCTCAGTTGCCGCTTATATAGCTCATCGCACATCTATTTCTTGCCTTCCTGTCACTTCCTGTTCCCGAGCGCGTCATCACGGACCCTTGCTACTTCCCGCGCTAGATGTCTCATTTCCGTTCCAACCGCGCGCGTCTCTCCTCCAACCAAACCACAAAAACCTCTGTTCCGTAGGACAGATAAGCATGCAAATTAAGAGAGTGGAGGCAAGAGACGCAGAGACAGCAGTCGCAATTCGGGAAATTTGGAATGGCGGAACGTAGTGACAAACGAGGTTCCTGCTTGGTGAATCACTTCTTGATGCGACGTACACACGTAATATCTTATCTACCGCAGATATGCGCTAATATCTGATCTGTGATCTATGTCTCATGTCTCGAATTGGCCATAGCACTTCTCGCTCAGCGTATCGATAGTATCCGAAAAGGTCGGTGCGTGTCTCCCCCCCCCCCCCCCCCC
>LS894651.1:1565-21901 GCA_900490955.1 Micoletzkya japonica | reverse complement strand
AATTTGTCATTGTGTCCCCGTAGATATTCGGGTCTCCCTTTTGTTGGGCAGACTGGCGCCTTAGCAAGTCAAAAGTTTCGGCATAGTCACTAGATCTTCTACGAATATCTGTCTCGTTATAATATAGCAGTTAGTGAAGAAATGTAAAAAAACTCATCGTGAGGTATACCGTATACGCATTTGTTCCGGTGTTCGGGGATGTCCCGTACTTCCGGTAGTGCCTCACTTAAACTCTCGATTCACGCGTTGGTAGGTACCTACTGCGTTCATCAACGAGGTCATTTGATTATCGACGTTGAGGGAAGTCATCGGATCCGATTCCTAGTAAAAATGCCACCAGCCGATGCCATGATCCCGCGTTCCGTCAATCTCTTGATATCAAACGGTTAATTGAAAATGATCGCGTAAATCGGAAATAATTCGATGTGCAGTAAATCAGCTCAAAGCATTAGCTAGACCTGCGAAACAATAGTTTTGCCATCAAGAGATTGTGGTGGTTATGGTTCTTCATTACTGAGATCGCCTGCTTCTGTTTACTTATGGTAGATTAAGGACATTAGCTAGATATCTATCCAAGCATCCCTCTAATCTGTCCTACACTGCAGTTTCTAGATAGCTTATTTTTATGCATTTCCGCCTCCCTTTTCTATCACCTAGACATTTCCCTCACATGGTCTGTTATTTAGGCTTTAAGGCATATTACTGTCATGCCTTATATAATGTATCGGATATCATACCGCTTTGAAATTGCATTCTCCATTGGAATGAAATCAGTCTCTCATTGGAGGTGACAAACAATGCCGGTAACTTGGCTCCGATTCGTGCTACTGCTGTGTCTGGCATGCTGCGTTTTCTCGAGGATCACCCTGCCAGAAGAGGTACGTTGAAAGATCAAAGATCAAAGATCAAGATAAATAAAGCAACAAACTTTTTGCAGAATGACGACAACCTCCTCGAGGTCTTGAAGCGGCACTCCGAAGTTGCAGCGTGCGTTGTCTTTCTTATTGTAGAGAAACTAAATTAAATTTCCTAACAGTTTATGATACTTCCTCGGCAATTGGAGAATGCAAAGCAATGCTCAATCTTTGAAGTATTAGCTACCGTATGCTTCACCTTGCCTGCTCCCGTACATTGCGCTAATGTGTGCGGAGGCTAACCGAATTGGTGGAATGATCTAGAATCGACCCGAGCCATGCACTGACTCTTAGCTGCCGCTTTCTGCAAATGACATACCGAGCCAAATGCCAGTAATGGCTAGGTTAATCTAAGCAGGCGGGAATTCGTCATGGGTTGCAGGGGAAATATATAAAGAGCGTTATATTTGGGGAAAGCTGAGACCAGGAAAATCGTATATTTCGGATTGAGGTACCGCTGAACAAATGCAAAAAAATGCTGTTTGAAGTGGAGATATAGAAGTGAATATTCCACGTATAGAAATGCACTAGCCTTTAAAACACTCACCGTTTCTCTGGAACGAAAAATGACGAGTTTCCTGTCTCATGATAGCGGTTCCAGATCGTGAGGTTCCACGGTTATGCGAAACTCTTACGGAAATAGCTAGACGTGGTCACGCCTTGGTAACTTTTAGTCCGACTGTAGCACATCTTTACATACTCATTGGTTTCTCTCAGGCGCGGTTTTTCTCCACTTCTGAGAGTAGTGATAGATCTTGCAAGCTAGGCGTTTACATGAAGTATAGTGGGATAAAAAGATCCGTCGGAAAATCATTCCGAATGTAATGCGGGAGAAAGTGCAAAAGTGAGAGAAGTTTGGACACACTTTGGAAACAGAACAACTGACGGATCGGTTTATTCCACTATAATGTCACCTAATTTCCCTATTTTCCTTTCTCTCTCTGCCCCCTCCCCTACCGCACACCTAACGGTGTATTTGATGAATAAATCAATAAAATAAATAAATAATAGTATAATTATTATTATTTCAGGGCTGCCTGGAAGCGCGCGGACATGGAGGCCTTCCGTCGGCAGTCCCAGCAGGTCTTCAACCGCAACCGCTGCTTCTTCTCGCCCGTTTCGTGCTAGGACCCCGCCCACTACGACACCGAAAGTGCGCCAACAGCCCGACACCACCGGCGCGCCAGCCCGAAATTCCCCCCCAAGCATATTGCGCACTACGTCATTCGGTTGCCTGTAATCCCCACATAACCTTGTACTTATTAGCACTTCTTCAACATGTCACGTTCCCCGCCCCACTGACGATGCTTAGATTCTCGATCTCAAACTTGTCCTTCCTAGATCTCGGTTCGCATAAAGAATGACTGAGCGTTTGGGCATACTCTAGTTCGGAGGGGGTGAAGTGGGTGAGGAGTCTCGAGGACCGAACAGGGGAGGGGATTATGCGTGGTGAGGGCCTGTCTGAGGAGTGGGATAAGTCGGCGACGAGAAGTGCACGCGGTGCACTGAGGGGCGGATTTGGAGAAGAGGACTGGCATTTGGAAGCTGCAATATGAAGTGCACTCTTGTTGAAACTCGTGCAGGCAGACAGAGTAAACACGCGAGAGCGAGTATTCTCTTTCGATTATTATGGTGTACGTATTTAATTGGGAGTGAACTTGGTGGCCGGAATTTCGGCATTTCAGCAACGTGCTGCACAGCATTTGGACACATGACATTCGAATGTTTTAGGATCTCTTAGAGCCGCTACCTTGTCAGAGATCTACCCGGCTTATCGCTGGATTGTCTGTAGTGGTAATCTGTCGCTGGAATGTCCTTCCAGATAGGTACGTCTGACGTTGTATCCCGATGACTCACACCTTGACCAAACCCCCACGTATAGCGAGACATTCGTCTCGGACTGCCATAGGCGCGACTCGGAAGTGCCCCCTCCCCCACGTATGTATTATGCGCAGTTGCCTCTACTCTCGAGAGATAACAACTTACCTATTTATCTACCCGCCACTTCCTCAGACTCATTAGCTTCTCAAGGGTAGCTTGCGAACTTTTACTGCAACACCGCTAATTAACAGCACACAAACGCCTTTTTTGGGTGTATGACAAGTTTGTGAAGAATGTCATGAGAAAGCAAGGCAGTTTCAGGCTGTAGTACTCCCATGTATTATAATTTTGCAGAGACGTGCGAGTTTCGTAGCTACACGTCAACGCGGAAGGGAAGCATGCGTAGATAGATGCTTATTCTGTCAACAAAATGCCCCTGAAATCTCGATCGTGAGAGTACGCGAGAACTTAAGAAATGGGATAAACACGCAATTAGGAAGATTGGGTGGTGAGATAAAGCATAGGCTGTGGCTTAGGAGAGGATGAGCGGCATTTGACGGGATTCAATTTTATATTAATGTCACGGTTTATGAAGTTCAGTGACCATTGGGATTGTGTGAATAATCGAGGGATTCGTATCATTCTAGATTCTCAAGCCCATCGCTTATACGATAGTTCACGAAAATGTTCCGTCGGTCGTCTCGTTCTAGTCTTGACGAGAGGGCGAAGTGAAGACGATGAGATTAATTTTTCGCCAGAAATACCATCTATCGGAGATGATCTGTTATCTTATTGACGAGATCTACTAGATAGTGCCCCCCTTTGCGTGCAATACCTTGAGAGCTCCTTACGCAGTTTCGGCGCACTTCCGTTGGCAGTAGAGAGCAACCGACCTTGAGATGGGAGAAAGGAGATACGAGAAGATAAGACGAGATGGCAGACTGTTCCTATTTTTCCTTCAAGCATTGAGTAGCATCGAGAAAAATGCACCCAGTAGACGAGATGTGTAAAAATGAATACCTAATTGACAAGCGTAAAGTTTGCAACATAGGTAACTCGACAGTGAGGAAGACCTACATTGTTTTAGAACACTGATGTGTGTTATTTAAATCTCCATAGCACACCGTTTACATTCTCTAGCCAACAAGGGAATAATTTCCTAAAACCGTAGGGAGAGGATCACATTGTCGGGAATTTTCGAGGTAGAGTGTATATAATCCTCTCTAAATATCTCGTACTCCACGATCGTTGGTTCTGCGAACAATCTTATTGCGGATTGTTTTTTTAGAAAAAAAGATAAAGAGGATTTCAGTTCTCCTTCCTGCTAGCCGTCTTCTCAAGCATCTAACCCTCTACCCTTTTACTACTACGCCTCGTTCCGCAATCTCGATCACTCCCTTATTTCCCTTCCCTTCTCTTCTCCCCTAGCTGACCTCTCCCCTTCCCTCCAACTCTTCGCTACTCTGACCACCTACCCTCGCCTCCATCCCATACTATCTCCCCTCCATCCCCCGCTCATCTCCTTCCGTTTCTCTCAGCAAATTCCAATCACCCACCCGCCAAGGTCAAGCGCCCCGGCCGAGAGTATAAAAGGCGTCCGTTCGGCCAGAGCAGCAGACCCAGTCTCAACACCGACAAGGTAAGCCCCGCCTCTGTTCGTACCCTACCTGACCCTAATTAGGCAACATCAACTATGGTCAACCTCTTGCAATGCTACAATACTCTTACATTGTTTCCATCATACCCCTAGTATAGGCCTACCGTACCCCTATCCCCTACCGTAACCCTACCGTACCCCTTGCAGTATGTCGTACGTCGTCGGCGTCGCCTCAGCGGCGGCCATGTGTGCCACGCTCGCCTGCATCCTGTCCATCTCCGTCATCGTCAACGACATCAACAAGCTCCACGCCGACATCACCGGTGGCATGACCGAGTTCCGCGTAAGTCCCTTAGCTAAGTCTGACCTTAACCCTACCTTAACTTAGATAAGGCAGGACCTTAAGATTTACCTTAACCCTACCTTAACCTTACCCTACCGCTTAAGGTCATCTCCGAGGACACGTGGTCGCGCCTGCTCCAGCTCCACACCAACCCCTCGGGCTCGTCGCGCGCCCCGCCCACCTTCGCCACGCTCCTCGGCCGTAACAAGAGGTCGAACGAGCAGTGCAA
The DNA here is from genome assembly GCA_900490955.1 of Micoletzkya japonica. Lineage (NCBI taxonomy): Eukaryota > Metazoa > Nematoda > Chromadorea > Rhabditida > Diplogasteridae > Micoletzkya > Micoletzkya japonica. The sequence continues at coordinate 16,997 of LS894651.1, read as the reverse complement.
CTGCGGCCCGCAGGCCAACGGCTGCCCCGCCGGCCCGCCCGGACCGCCCGGAGACAACGGAGAGCGCGGACGCGACGGACTCCCCGGCGTTCCCGGCAGACCCGGAGCTTCCGGAATCTCCGTCGCCATCACCCACGACATTCCCGGCGGCTGCATCAAGTGCCCCGCGGGCCCGCCCGGCCCCCGCGGACCCCCCGGAAGCGTCGGACCCGCCGGACAGCCCGGACGCGCCGGATACCCCGGCCCCGCCGGCAACCCCGGCCAGCCCGGAGGACGCGGAGAGAACGGACCCGATGGACAGCCCGGCCCCGACGGACGCCCGGGACAGCCCGGATTCCCCGGCCGCGACGGAGTCGCCTACACGCCCGGCCAGCCCGGACGCCCCGGATCGGACGGTCGTCCCGGACCTCTCGGAGCCCCCGGCAAGCCTGGAGCGCCCGGAAACGACGGACAGCCCGGCAGACCGGGAGAGGATGGACGACCCGGCAACCCCGGTCGCCAGGGACAGCCCGGACGTGCGGGAGAGCGCGGAGCCGATGGAGCCCCCGGCTCGGACGCCGAGTACTGCCCCTGCCCTGCTCGCGGAGGATACTTCAAGGCCTAGGAGGGGGATATATCATGTCCCAAGGAGGCAAAAGAACGATAAAGAACGTGCATTTCGATGTTGTGGTGTTGACACATGGTGATTGGGAGGAGCTGATTGTGGTCTTTTTAGACAGGTGATCGGTCAGGATGTCTCCACGATGCATCCTTTTCCTGGGTCTACCACAGTGTTCTGACAACAGTTAAAATGTTAAGCGAACGAGATGCCGAAAAATAACCCTGATTTCGGTAGGAACTCTCGAACATAAAGCACCGTATCCTAAGCACTTTGGCTCGTTCGCTTAACATTTAGAACACTGTGCTACTCACAGTCAGTCCGTCCCTGGTTTGGATCAGCCTTGCACTTTGGTAATCTATCCGTCGAAATCTTTTCTTTTCCTTCTCGAACTAGAGAGTAAATTACTGTACCAACCGCGACATGGGAACGCCCTTGAGAGGGAAGGGTTCGCGTCTCTGGGTGAAAGGGAGAGGGTTAGGTAAGATTGACTAGGGGGAACTGCGAGAGTTAGGTAGCCTTTATTCAGTGTACATAGATATACATGGTCGGGGACTGTCTTGAGCTCAGTTGTGCCAGGAGATGCAGTAGATTCCTGGAATGAGATGACATGTCTATTCCTCCGGATTATGTTGATTGCCGGAACTTTCTCGATCATTATGCTGTAGGGCTTGAAAACCAAACCTTTTAATCGCATTATCAGACCGAGAGAGTGATAAGGAGAATGAAAGAATGAAGAGAGTCAGACGATAAATACGCTAATCGGGTTTGGTTTTCAAACCCTATCATACTGGTAAGGACTCATTATTGATTTTTTTCTCGTTTATGTTTCGCACTCATGCTTTGCAGGAATGCCTTGATATGTATTGAAGAGTGGCACATAGCCCGGGGGAAAGCGTCAGAAAAAGGACTTTAGAACTGACCTTTCGGCGCAATGTTGACGTTCGAAGTGAAGACAACGGTCAGGACCTTGCTGATGGCCGAGTACGACGAGCTCTAAAGTTACAGATGACAGTTCGCTCGCTAGAAACTCAAATACTCGATAGATGGTATATATCTATGAGTACGCTTCGCTCTGTCAGAATGAATAGGAACATCGGAAACTGAACATGCGATTTCCTCCACCATACCTGCGTGTTAACCGACAGCGCCCTTCCATTGAGCGTAAAGGACGAGTAGTCGGGAGACGAGGGATAGTTGAAGATCTCCAGTTGGGCGACGTTGATGCTGTTCGTCTGAATGGAGAAGGTTCGGGAAGAAACACAGAAGGTTCCCCGTTGAATTGCCAAGTCACAGGAGTAGACCGTTTGATTCGTATCTCTTTAATGGTTATGTTTCGCCCTCCACAAGACTCCACGAGAAGTTACGAATCACATGCTATCTATGCTCATTGTCAGGAGTAAGGCGAGATAGAAATCTTTGTTCCGTGTTTGCAAACGAACCGTCGGCTTCTCAGTGACGAACGTTGCCGTGGACTGGGTACCGCTCGTGGAGTAGGCGAGGGCTGAAATCAGACGGACTTGATGATATGGGCAAACTCAAGAATAATACAGTGCTAAAGCAAGAATAAAGGATTAGAAACGGCAGCTGATAGACTACGCCGAAAGGATCTACCTATTCCAGTATCTCAGGCCACGCTCGGGCATCTGACTGGACGAGTTCCGTGTTGTGTTGTTCACAAGTCTTTGGGGGGAGTCCTAACAATAACTCACAAAGTAGGCCGAAGTCGAGCGTCTCCCACCCGTAGATGATCGAGATCCCGTCGTCCCAGATCATCTCACCGCTGGCGCTGCCGGCGGCTAAAAAGTGGGTATCGCTGGTGAAATCGCTTCATAAGCAAGCGCATTCCTGTGCTTACTTCTCTGTACTCTCTTCATAGCGGTTCAAGCTGTAAATAGGACCACAACCATATCGCATGCGAAGCTAGCTCACTGAGCGTTCTGCAGGCTAATTTCACGCTTTTCATTGTCCCTAAAAGCATGCGTCAAACATGTTATCATTGAGTCAGTCGTATTTACCGTTGAATTGCCTATCTATTTTATTACAATGATTTGCTAGTAAGAAGTACATCGACTGACCTGTCGTGGGCACGATGAGGAAGCTGAAGGGAATGAGGCGCAGAGCGGGGACAGTGGTCGCCGCGGTCTGGTGACGGGGAAGGAACGACCCCGCTGAAGGGATCGCTTACTCACAAACTCGCTACTCTGCTTGAGTCCCGATTTACATTGTTTCATTGTATTCTGTGTACACTCAGCGAAATTTCACCACCATACAGCACCTAGTGAATCATTCACCACACAAATTTCACCAGCCCGCTGGTGAATGGCGCACAATTCACTAGCGGGCTGGTGAAATTTGCGTGGTGAATGATTCACTAGGTGCTGTATGGTGGTGAAATTTCGCTGAGTGTATACTCCATTCCCTTCAGCTCATATTACCGATCTGGTATTCCCCTTTTCCCCCTGTCTCCTCTATCAAGGAGGACCGTCGCATGCTGCTTTCCCTAACCTCTGACGAAGGTTGGCAGGTTGTAGGTGGTGGGTGCGGAGAAGGACGACGTGCCTTTGGGTACCTGCAAGAAGTTCGCATTGTTGACGAAAAAAGCTCCATCAGTAAACGTCACTCCTACTTCGTCTGTATAGAAAACCCCTGAGAGGCGCAACTGAGCACCAAAAGGACTCGCTTGATCCTCTCTAATACCCTTCTTACCAACTGCCCGTAGTTGTAGTCATACAGAGAGTAGAAATCGTCCGATGGAATGTACGCGTCGACTGACGTTTGGCCCTGATAATTACGAGGATTCAATGATTGGTGTATTATCTCAGATTACGCAGCTCAACAGAGTAAATACAATATCTATTCAGCTCGGCACGTTCATAGGAATTAGTTCTCATCTTCGCGTTTGGTGTGTGTGTGTGTGAGACTGCATAAAATTGATCTATCTATCTATCTGTCTCTCCGCAGTAGGAGCAGATACCTCCTGAGTGACCGGCGCGACGAGTACGTTCGCGCCCCACATGAACTGGTAGTTGAGGGTGTAGGTCGTCGTGTCGTTGGGGAATTCGAAGAAGAGTGGACGGATGACTGTCTCGCCGTAGACCGACGCGCGGTAGTGCAGACTGCAAAGGGCGCCGCTCTAGACCTTTCCTGCCCCTTCAGTCTCCTCGGATCAAGTCTACTCAGTCAGCGGCGAGTTGAAGGCCCTATCGACAAGACTATCTTCACTTCGCGCGACTATAAAGGCCCTAAGCTCCACCAATCAATGACGCTCACTGGTAGAAGAGGATACACAGGTGTCTAGTTGCTAATAAGAAGGTCCCGCAGCATTCCACCCGGTGAAGAATGTGCCTAATAGCGAATTGACCACTATTTTTGAATTTTTTCTAGAGCGGCTGAACGAATCTACACCAAATTTTCAGAGCACCTTGAGCTCATAGAAAATAACGTTAATATTTTAAGTTCAGAATTTTTCGTTCACTTATTCGCGTACAGGATCGGATCCTATGCGCGGATACCGCTATCTATTCGCTATTAGAACGCGTGGAATGCTGTGTTCCAGACGCTTGCCTCATGAGACCATGCGAGCTCCTAAAATGCAGTCAACGACGCTCACTGGTAGAGGTAGGGCAGGACACAAATGTGCCTAGTTCCTACTATAGTGGATTAAAAAGATCCGTCGGAAAGTCATTCCTAATATGAGGCGAGAGAGTGTGCAAAAATGAGAGAATTAGAATCATTTTGGAACGGAAGAAACTGACGGATCGATTTATTCCACTATATTTACTACCACTATTGCTTGTTTCGTGAGTGCCTAAAGCCTCCTAATTACATGAAGACGACGCTCTCACTGGTAGAGGTAGGGCAGGTAGGCGTAGCGGAACTCGTTGGCCTTCTTCGAGGCGGCGGCAACGGTCGGCCAAACGGCGGGGTCCTGCGCCGGCTGACCCTCCGAGTTGTGGTTGCTGAAAGGGGAGATCTTCGACCAGTCGGTGACGCTCTTGTAGTGTGTTTTCTGGTTTATCACCTTTATCAGGACTAACATTGGTAGCGTACACTGACGCAGTATTCGTATACCTTTACGCTAATCAAGATAGGCTAATTTGCATAGCGAGAGAGCGAAGGGTATAGAAGAGAAACTAATCAATTCGATCAGGATCGCGCAGGAATTCAAGCTCGGCGGAGTCCTCCTTTAATCTCCGTAGCATGCACGTGCCTACCGGAAGAAGGAGTGGAATGCTCCCAGCTGCTGCCACCTCAGGCACAGCTCCTCCGTCGTCGCGCCGTTAAACCCGCACACATCCGAGCCCACGTAGGGGATGCCGAACATGTTGAACTCCTTAAGCCCATTTTTGTTACGGTAAATACTAAGTCGCAGTTATCTACTTGACACATGGTTAAAAGGACACGGAAGTGATTTTCAAGTGAAGCTTATATGAAAGATTTTGTCGTAATTAGTATAAAACCAAAAGGAAAAATTATAAAAATTAATAGTATTCGAGAAATGATTTTTTGAAATTTCGTTCAACGACGACGTTACTGTGTTTAGCGAAAGGAATTAAGCCAAAAGCGACATTCCTCTTAACGACGGAAGCCCGGAACGAAAAAATAAAACATGCGATTTTCAAGTTTTTTCTTCGATTTTTTTATTGTCACCATGTTTTTTCCACATTTTGAAACCTTAGAAGAATTTTCATCGAATTTCAAAACTTTTGGTTAGAGGCTGCTTCCTCCCTTTAACACAAAAGGCCAAACAAAGGCCCTACCATAACGGCAATGATGGTCGTCTGCAGGTCCTCCCACTTGGAATTGTTGTCGCCCAGCCAGTGGCCGGAGTAGCGGCCGCTCGATGGGTACGTCGAGCTGCAAGCCTCCATCGTCGGGGCAATTTTTCTCTTCCTTCATTGTCTGTTACATAAGTCTCGTAACCAAGAGTTACTGGCTTGCTTATATTAGTGGAGGAAAAGGAACGTTGAGAAATCTTAGCAGCGCACTCCGCTAAATACAGTGAAACTCTCTTGGCAAAATGCCAGCTTAGGCTAAGAGCCGGCTCCGACTGAAGTTTTACGGTGGTTAGCGGAAAGAATTGTGCAGCTCTTTCAACGTTCGCATTCCTTCAATAAAATACCGCTGTGGATGAATTGTATGTGTGCATGTAAAGTAGAAGCAATCCGCCTCGTACCGTCCGACAACGGCGGCCCTCCTTCCGGTCGCGTACTCGACGGCGGCCTTCGTCGCGCGGCCCTCGCTCCACCCGTACAGGTCCTTCGTGTCGTACACCCGCTGCGTTCTCCTCGCTGTTAGCCCGTTCATGCAGATCGTGTGGTCGGCCAGGAAGCAGTTCTGAACGAGATGTCGTCTAGCTATATAAATAGTGGATTAAGAAGATCCGTCGGCAAATAGTTCCGAATATAAGGCGAGAGAGAGTGTGCAAAGGTGAGAGAATTAGACTCATTTTGGAACGAAAGAAACTGACGGATCGGTTTATTCCACTATAATATGTAGAGTGCGACTATCGAATACGTATGCATAGTCCGCATTTCTCATTCTCTTCACTCTTCTCCGCTCTCTCGGTGAGCTTGATCGCTTTATCTCATCTCTCAGTTAGACGCACTCTAATTGTCTGTACGAATTCTCATCGATATCCGTATGGACAGTAAGGGGATAGTGGAGAACGAAAAAATCCGGCATACGACAGCGTGAGCTGTAGAGCATATGTATGGAAGTACACTCAGCGAAATTTCACCACCATACAGCACCTAGTGAATCATTCACCACACAAATTTCACCAGCCCGCTAGTGAATTGTGCGCCATTCACCAGCGGGTTGGTGAAATTTGTGCGGTGAATGATTCACTGGATGCTGTATGGTGGTGGCATTTCGCTGAGTGTAGATCATTCCGTATGGCGCAAAAGAATGCGCAGATGTGAGAGATTGGTTTGAAAGTAAAGCTGCTCCACGATAAGGCCGGTGCCTACCGCTCCATAGTCGTAGACGGCGGCCGTCTGGTAGGGCGGATTGTCCCACTCGGCGTACGGGCCAGTCACGGGACAACGAAGGTTCGACGAGCCGTCGGAGGTGTCGCTGGAATACTGCGTTGCCCACTGCACTCAAGCTCAAGATGTGAGCTCACATATCTCTTTTTCACACTTTGGTCGATATTTAAGAATTGCGGCAGATGCATTGTTAGTAGCTGACAATGAGCGGTTCCTCTGCCCAGACACCGAGAATGAGTCTACCTGTGGTAGGTTCCGGAGACGGACGGTTCGTTCATGTCGATCCACGCACCGTCGAAGGGAACCTACATAAGCATTACCTCATGCCATTCTACTGATGAGACAACTGACGGAACGTTTTCCTCAACTTTTCTCTGGAAAACGTCATGCAGACCAACCGTCCGTTACTTTGATTGCGTAATGCTTCTAATTCTCTCGCCATTGCTCAGTCTCTCACCTGATATTCGCAATGATCGACTGCCAGATATTTTTAGTCCACTAAACTTACCGTATCGTGGAAGAGCTTGAACTCATGCTTCCACCACTCGTCGGTCTTGGCCGTCGTGTCGAGAAAGTCGACGAAGGCGACGTTGTTCGTGGGCCGAACCTTGCCCAGCATTTGGAGGGTGTCCTGCATAGCAGAGTTGTGCATGAGAGTTCTTTTGATGCCTATGTTTCATGCATCATTCATAACCGCGACGCGTCTCGTCACCAAAAGCAATGAAACGTATTGACCAAAAGAACTCGCATGCACATCTCTACAGTAACGGGTCTTGCTTATTTTTTTATTTTTTTTATTTTTTTTTTAAATTTCCTTTACGCCGAGGCGTGCCGTCAAGCAAGTACGTGTGGTGATACAAGAATAGCGTGACGAAGTATGTCTAAATAGAACTTGTACGATATTATGCGGAAGGAAGCCAATTTATTACTTTGTTTGATGCATAGCGTAGAGCTAGCAATGTCTACAGCTACTATTCACAACCGAATGAAAACAATACGACCTATCCGATTATTGTCTTGAACGGAAAACAAAATGTTGCTGGATACTGTAGCATTTTTGAAATTATGTATGACCTAACTTTGAAATTTGGCAAACTGTCAAGGCAAAAGTCCATTCCACGCGCGGGTAGGACGACCGGTAGGGTCATCCGGCTGTGCTATTTGCCAGAACGATAACCATCAGAAAAACGCAACATCGCTCGCATGAGTTGCCTACTCCTAGTTAACAGATTTAATTTAATTTAATTTAATCTACGCTGTACGCGTAATGTGGTTGGGTTTTCGTATTTCGTACCACATTCCATTCTACCAGGAAACTAGAGCACGAGAAATATAATAACCAGCCTTGGCCAGAGCGTAATGGTCCTGGACGTCGTGCGGCACCTGATCAGCTGTTTCCCATTCGACGAAGGAAATGTTCTGAAACTCCGTCTTTAGGCTGTACCTATTTGGATGGATCTAATGGGAGTCTTCTTGATCGTGTCTTGCGTCGTCGTGACTTGCCTTTTGTGATGGTGTAGGAAATGCGAAAGCCGTTTGTTTTCATACCCTATCCCTAGCCCACATCGTTGGGATTACATATAAGACTCGGTAAAGTAAAAAGTCAGGATGGAATCTTGAGACACAGAGCAAAAAGGAATCTTGAGACACAGAGCATTTTTTCTTTGTTCTCTATTATCCGCGATAAAAAATAAATAAAAATAAAAATGGCGGGGGGCATATGCCTAGAATGCAGATGGCATCTGCAGACTAATATATAACGCTACGTAATGGATCCTTTACTGCTTACATTTTTGTGGTATACTTTTTTATCCATTTCGTATCATTTTTCTTTTTTTCTTTGTTCTCTATTATCCGCGTTTCTCTGAAACAGCAATAAATCTTTAAAAAAATGTGTGTCTACAGATCTACAGACTAACGGGACCAGGCGTAAATGAAACCAAAAATAAATAAAAAATGAGAAAACTCAGACCGACCGCCTCGATCGCCCGCGTATACGGGTCGTAGTCGACCTCGAGGTGTGGCTCGAAGATGAGAATGTTGCTCATGCCCTGCTTCTTGAGCTGGGCCAGGTAGTCGCCGAAGCCCGACCATTTGGTCTGAAGCCCATAGAACGATATCTTTCTTGTTTGCCAACAACAAAATCCAAGCCTCAGCAAAGGAAAAAAAGGCTTGTAGCTATTGTAAGTAATGCAAGACAGGTGTGGAGAGTATAGATGTTCGTGCGCGTTCTTTTGGCAATTACCTATGTCTCAGTTGTTTTTTTTCACTTTTTTACTGAGACATAAGACCTCACCATGAAAAGAGCAATCATTAAAAAGTTCTCGTGGAGAGATGTCTACCTCATCAACCGTGAAGACCTTCGCGTTCTGCATGTAATCGATGTCCACCTGGACGACATCGAAGGGAATATTGTAGCTGAACTTGTATTGTACATATCGTTATACATTCATATTGTTATACATATCGTTATACATTCATATTATACATTCATATTGTATTATACATTCGTCAACATATGGAAAGGTGAAATACTGACCTCTGAACTGCGCTCACTCTGCTCTTCAGATCGTCGAGGTTTGAGTAGCCCCAGCGGCAGAGCTGGAAACGGGCCTTTTTCTATACGTTTTGACGAAAGACTCTCTTCTGCACTCTCTTCATGCCGTTTCGCTCCCTCGTCAACAGTGTGCCTACAAGGGACGGGAGCATTTTCTTCAACCATACCTGGCTCGCGCCCATGAGCCTCTACCTATTATACATACCTACCGAACTTTAGTCTAAAATACCTGCTGAACTCTAGTATGCATACCTGGTAGCCGAGCGACCAGTACGGTGGCATGATTGGCTTGCCGATGAACGCGTGGTACTGTCGGATGACGTCGGAGGGAGTGGGGCCTGGAGAGCTCGGCTGAGGTTGTTATCGCTTATTAACATTTAACTCAAACACTGAACTTACGTAGAGTTGGGTCATTGACGAAAAACTGTTGCCAGTAATGTCATGCCTACGTTGTCTGGACTCTCTTTATACAGCTCCGCTCTCTCGTTGTAAATAGGATTGAGATGACCGACGGAACTTTTTCCTGCACCATAAAACGCTCACCAGGGAAGAAGTACATGTCCAGAGAGCCTCCGATGGTACGGTAGGCAAAGGCGGGGAGGGGGATGGTGTAGAGCTGAATAGATAGTTTAGTGTAGAGGTGTAGTGGAATAAATCGTTCCGTCAGTTGCTCTGATTCCAAAATGCGTCTAATTCTCTCACCTTTGCACGCTCTCTCGCTCGGTTTACTGACGTATCTTTTTATTCCACTGTAGTTTAGAGATCAAAGATCATGCTTACGTCTTGCGCGTTCGTATTGAGAAAGAGAACTCCGTGCGCCTTTCCTGAGGGTTCGAGAAGCATGTAGAACGGATGTACACCTGATTGCTTTTGTAAATATATATTCAATTTCTACGCAGATGAAGATGTAGATAGAAGTAAGTCTAACCGTATAAGTCCTTAGTGTCGTAGGACGATGAACTCGGACTGGTTCCCTTGGCAAACATGCCCCAGGCGGAGTACCGGGTGAAATCATGCTAAACTTAGTCTTTTATTTTTGCTACAATAAGTATACTTATTACGACGAAACGTCCACTCTCTATTTATGATATCTCTGTGGAAACGAACCTTGAACGAAAGATGCACATTCTCGCCCCATCCGTACATTGCATCTGTTGGTATCTTCGCGACGATTTGGATGAATTTATCCGAGAAGATTAGACCACCTGAATGGTGAATAAGGTAGCTCTGTATCATGCTTTTCTGGAACAACTAAGGTTCTATGCCAGACAACATGTGGTGAGAAGAGCCTTAAAGGGCCCCTCCAGGCAATCACAGTGATTCGACCCTAAAGGGAGTGCGGCATTATGACGTTTCGAAAACGTCGTCCGCGCCGTGCACTCACAGGTACACCACGTGGCACCACGGATCACACCACGGATCACTGTGGCAATATCTACCATATGAATTTTTTGACATCATTGGATAGCTCTCACTGCCCTGAGTCTCATCCTCTCTCCTTTTTTGTTGAAACGTCGCCGTTGCTGAGAAAAAGCTGTGCAAAGATTTCTCTCGCTGTCTGCGTCTCTTCATTCCTCTCTTGTCTCTCACAATCAATCAACCGCTCTTAATTGGTTATCTCTTGAAATGAATGAGATGGTTGGAGGGACCCTTTAACTTCTTCTATGTTTCCCTAGGAGAACATGAAAACATTCTCCGCGTCTGCGTCTCTCCAATTCCCATGCTCACTAAACCCCCTCGCATTTTGCAAGCATGATCAACCCTCTACAGCAGAACGTTCTCTAGTAGGCAGAATCGTTATGCTGCTGAGTTCAAGGGCTCAAGGAGTAAGAGAAAAGTGCAAGACAAAAGAGCACGCCTGGTTTCTATTGATTTAGGAAACATCTTAGACGAGCAAAGAATTAATAGTTGACCAAGCGTAGTTTGCTTCCGTCAATGCTCACCAATGGAGGTGTCGAATAGCTTCGTGCCATCTTCCGTTCTCGCAACGACGAAAGAGAAGGGATCAGAGGAGAGGTCGGTGGATACGGTAAATGAAGAGGTCGAGGGTACGGTTTCTCTGGGGAAGTTGAGCAGTGATGAGGGATCGAATCTGGAAGGTAGCAGTCACGAATTATATAATAATGTTCACTCGATCCCCCTCCCTCGGTGTCACACTTCTCCAGTGGCTTGTTGAAGGCCTTTGTCCTTCTTGATGCACAGTGGCTTCACTTTTTGTCTAATATATATGAGCTTTGTCTTGTTAGATGATGATACACCTCTCACAAGACCACGTGCTCAGGTTTGCTCTGCGGCTAGAGGCGCACGTGGAGATAAGCGTAGATCGGTAACATTCCTCGAGAGAGTCTCTATATTGAGGGAAGGGACGAAACTACGAAAACGTTGGCGACAAGGGGAAACGGTGATAAAAGTGTAAAGGTTGTCAACAGAGCAGTCTCTATCACAGGCCGGTGGAGTTTGATCGGTCTGGAGCTCAACAAATTGAAGCGAGGTCAATCTCTTGAAATAAACCGGCAATCATATTCTTTCCGAAGCGCTCATGAATTCGCACTGAATGAGACAGTCGTAGGCTTGAATCTTTTACTAGTGGAACAAAAAAAAATATACATGTTTGGGTCATCCCAAGAAAACCGCTGCTTATGTCTACCATACCTTGCTTGGTCCGTTCCAATCCGGATATTCAGCACTCCATTGCCCAGATCAGAGGTGAGAAAGCGGATAGTCGGCGTATCCTCGCCCCACGGATTCGTCGGGCCTGAATGTTATATAATAATAATAAATGTTATATAATAATAATAATAATAATAATAGTAATAATAATAATATTACTTCATCCGAGTTTCTATTCCACTCGATAACCAGTGACATGCATCTATCTGTATTGTCCATCCTCGCATTCAAATTTGCGTTCCGACGGTAACGATTCCGTCTTACGTTGGTTATTTGCACTTTTGGCTGTGCACTTACGCTAAATAACGCAAGTCCAATAAGGAATGCGCGGAACGAAAATTTGAATACGGGACCGACAAATACCTGCAATACTCTTACTATACACAGTTCCATCCAATTTGTCTGCAATTTGTCACACAGTGTAGGCTTGAGATAAACGTAGATAAATCGACTAAATTAAGCTTTCTCCTCCGTTCTTACCATTGTTCTTCGTTAGCAAGACGGAGTCTCCGTCCACTGTTCCTGTGTAACCGATCAAGGCCGTCTGCATGTAGCATGTGGGGATGCCCTCCGGGTCGCCCTCAGGACGAAGATTACCAATAATCAATCAATCAATCAATCAATCAATCAATCAATCAATCAATCAATCAATCAATTAATTAATCAATCAATCAATCAATCAATCAATCAATTAATCAATCAATCAATCAATCAATCAATTAATCAATCAATCAATCAATCAATCAATCAACCAATCAATCAATCTATCTATCTATCTATCTATCATATACGCGTATATGAAACGGCAAATGGGGAAGTTGTTAGTGATATGGTGAATTTGAGCCCTTCACAAAGCCAATACATGGCAACAGCTAGATATGCAGGTCCGCTACAAGAAGTTGGAAATCGCAACGGCAAGCTGTTCCACAATGTCGGAGTATCTATATACTGCGTGGTAGACACCTATACCTAGATATCGTCAATTTTTCCATCGCTCCTTAGCGTTCATTCCCGTAAAGCAACAACGATCGCTACTGTGATACCTTAGTTCGAAAACATTCTTGAAGTTTTTTATGTCTGACTACGGTTTGGCTGCCATCGGGAGGTCGTCTTCGCCATTCATGCCCCAGGGGACCAGCTAGTTACCGTTGCTCCGTGCTCCCAGATGCACTGGCGGGCCACGCATCCGTCCTCGTTGTGGTCGAGTTCCGGGTAGCAGTCGATCCGGTCGACCCCCGACGCCTGTGCAAACCACCATGTATCTACTACTGCTCGCGAATCGATACCATTTAATCCGATTAGGCACTGTTTCCAGGGTTATGCTTCACTCCATACGTATTAGGAGATGTGATGCTGACAATGTTGGTAGTGAAACGTAACCGGTGAAAATCGGCTATCGGTATCGATTCGCGGGCTCTAGTATCTGCCCTACTTCATTTGCTCTTATTATTCGATTCTCCTACTTGTCACACTTCTCCAGAGACTTGCTGAAAGACTGGCTATATCTTTGTACTTCTTTTAGTATAGTGGACACTTCTCTTTTTAAAGCTTAATTTATTTTAGTTGATGAAACATCCCGTATAAGACCACGTGCTCTGGTTTGCATTGCGGCTAGAGGCGCGCGTGGAGATAAGCGTAGATCGGAAACATTCCTCGAGAGGTCTGTATATTGAGGGAAGGGACGAAACTACGAAAACGTTGGTGATAAGGGGAATTTTTTGTATTAGGAGATGTGATGCTGACAATGTTGGTAGTGAAACGTAACCGGTGAAAATCGTCGGCTATCGGTATCGATTCGCGGGCTCTAGTATCTGCCATACTTCATTTGCTCTCATTATTCCAATCTCATAGTTTATAGCTTGAGTTCCGTTGCCGGCAATTGCAGCGCAGAGGAAGGAAGAAAGCACAAGAGAGACACACTAGGATTGTTGTGTAGGGCGTACGACAAAGGGACTATGCGATACGTCTACCTATGTGACGCCTATGTGACTTACATACTATAGTCTAGGAAATTGGAACGTATAATTCGTCATACGATGTTTAGCGCTTTGAAACGGTGCCTTCATTCCAAGAAAAAATATAAAAAAGAAAAGATATCAGAAACACGAATATGTTTTGAGATCAGTAACATCCACACCTCTCATGATACACTCTACAAGTTGATTAGATCGTTTTGAAAGACACCGGAATCAGCGCTACAAATGGAACGATTATATCTTCACTTTTTCTCTACTATATGTGATATGCCTTTCAAAGAATAGGAACGACATATAGGTACACTCAGCGAAATTTCACCACCATACAGCATCTAGTGAATCATTCACCACACAAATTTCACCAGCCCGCTGGTGAATTGTGCTCCATTCACCAGCGGGCTGTTGAAATTTGTGTGGTGAATGATTCACTAGATGCTGTATGGTGGTGAAATTTCGCTCAGTGTAGGCTATGTGTTTACCGCCAGCGAAATCCGAAGCGTATTGAAAACTATTTCAGTTTTCAGAACACTTGAGCGGTTGGTTTACCATGATAATATCAAACTATTTAGCTAATATCTTGTATGCATCATAGCTCACCCGGCCGGACTGAAGGAAGGTCGAGAGCGCAAGTAGGGCTAGAGCTAGGAATGCCATAGACACTGACACTTTCTCCCCCCTCAGTTTCACCCTTCTCCTCCCCCGATCCACCCTCTCCCTATCTCCTCGTTCCGTCATAACCCCTTTCCAAGCCTTATCGGAGGGTAATAGTATGATCGCAGTGGTCTCATTGTACAACGCACACGTTTTCGTACTGCGGACCACTAGACTACGCGATCGCTTTCCATGTATGGTTAACGAAAAAGTTCCGCTCGTCGTCTCATTCCTACTTTTGACGAGAGACCGAAGCGGTATGAAGAGAGTCCAGACGAAGTAGGAATGGTTGGTTAGCTGAAGGAACTTTTTCGTGAATAATATCTTGTATTGACGAGGATGAAGCAATTTTCAGAATTCCATCACCATCAGCTGACGCAAAGATGCCTCAGCAACGTGCTGGACGCTTCGATGCCGTAACAAGCATAACAGAGGCTAATTTGCTTAGTGAGAGAGAAGGCCATATAAGGGAAGCTAATCGAATCTCTCCCACAGCATTCCAAGCGACATAATAGCGAATGGCGGTTTTCGCGCATAGGATCCGATCCTATAGTAGGCGAACCAGTAATCGAATATATATATATATATATATGTATATGTATATATATATATATATATATATATATATATATATATATATATATATATATTATATATATATATATATATATATATATATATATATATATATATATATTTATTTATTTATTTATTTATTTATTTATCATCGGCAAGCCGAAACGAGATTTACAAGTGTAGCAAGTAATGTTGTGTGAAAGAGTCTCCAATATTATTGGCGTAAACGTTCCGTCCTGTGATTGCTACTGAGCCTACTGTGGTTACCAGTCAAACCCGTACGTTCGGTATCCTCGGAACGGTTAATTCCGAGAAGACCGAAAGTTGGTATCCACCTATATTTTAGGCGTTTCTCTTTAGTTTTGGCATTATTTTGTTTATTTATGGTACTTAAGATACTAAGGAAGGTTT
>LS890899.1:6047-21431 GCA_900490955.1 Micoletzkya japonica | reverse complement strand
GTCAAGCCGATCTACCTTCTTGGAGCCAAGTGCGCCCTTCCCGCAATCCGTAAGTTACAATTTCGTTCTCAGATAATTGGACAATGTAAATATATCACTTATAGCCAAGCCCGAAGAGAAGAAGTGTCCCGATGTCGTTCCCAAGGCTGACAAGCTGGAGGTTTGCTTAGTTGCAGAAAGATGCAAAATAACTTCCTCTAAGGGATACGAATTCGCCAATCTGCCGAAGGTTGGAGTCGACATGGCTTGCCCCAAGGACTTCAAGCTTGTGTAAGCATATTGGCTGTATTGATATCGCTACCTTTCGAAATTACAGTGCTACCTTCTCGCTTGCCGAAGACGATGAAGTCACAGAAGTCGTCGAGGTCACCACCACCAAGATCGTGTGCCGTGTACGTCTTCATTCTCTGAATACAAAAATCATTATTCATAATACGACTTTAGGCCGGACAATTTTTCACTGAGAGCACTGAGAAAGACGTCAGCACTGCCAACACCGTTCGCGGAGTGTCGTGCGTCAAGCAAACAGTCACATGTAAAGTTTGACAAATAGCTCAAAATTTATCACTTTTTTCAGGCGACGGTTCAAAGAACATCATGGCCTGCTTCCACCCAGAGAACACTATCGTTGATCCCACAGAAATCATCAAGACAATCGTTCCGGTTGTTGAGAAGGACGAGTCGCCCTGCCCGCTCAAGCCGGTACGAACCAGGCCATGCCCGCTGCCTAGGCCTAACACTGATATCACGCAGGTCGACGGCAAGTTCTACGTCATCGCTGCTACGCTGGCGAATGGCAAGGGCGCCGTGCTGTCCAACCACCACGGGTCGCGCATCACCTGGAGCGCCGAGAAGAAGCTGTGGAAGTACGTGCTGAACAAGCGCGCCCGATCGAAGCCCGTCTACATCCAGGGAGCCAAGTGCGCCCTGCCCGAGATTCCGAGTACGTTTTATAATAATATTAATATTAATAATAATAATAATAATAATAATAATAATAATAATAATAATAATAATAATAATAATAATAATAATAATAATAATAATAATAATAATGATAATAATAATAATAATAATGATAATAATAATAATAATAATAATAATAATAATAATTTATCCGCGGGATGAACACGGGGTAGGGAGAGGGTGGTAAGGCTTTCATGGTCATTCCGCTCAGACTGCTGTGCTTTTCAGAGGACAACAAGGGATGTACGGGTGCAGTCCCGCAAGCGACAAAGCTCGAGGTGAGTCCGAATAGGTTGCGCCCTAAATCACAATCTCGACCAGATTTCGCGAATAACTCAGCCAATTTAAGGGTTACGATTTCGTCAACGTGCCGAAGCTCGGCGCATCTTGCCCGAAGGATCACAAGCTTGTGTAAGCACTCAATACGGAACTCTAAAACATGTTTTGGCATTCTCTAAGCCCCGCATTCACGATTTTGCAGCGCAACCTACGCCCTGTCCGACGACGATTCGGTAACCGACGTAGTCGACATCGTAACCACGACCATCGTCTGTCGCGTAAGTCGCGGTATCGATCCGATCTGAGAGCGCAACCTTCTCCTGCAGGCCGGCCGCTTCTTCGTGCAGAGTGTAGAGAAGGAGTTCACGAGCGCCAGTGCTATCAAGGGAGTATCGTGCGTCAAGCAATGTAAGTAGTGCCGTCGAATCGGGTCTTTTTCACGGCTATGTTTCATAAATCGAACATCCCGGTTGTACTGGGTCAGATGAAAGATAACGATAAAAAGGACCCGATTCGACGGCTCTAAATGTAGGCCAGCAGTATCCCCCCACAGTGTTCTAAATGTTAAGCGAACGAGCCAAAACGTTTAGGATGCGGTGTTTTCCGTGCGAGAATTCCTACCGAAATCAGGATTATTATTTTTCGAGGGAATCTCGTTCGGGCTGAACATTTTTTTTCTTTTTTTTAGGCGACGGTTCGAAGAGCATCATGGCCTGCTTCAAGCCTAGTACGATCGACGAGAAGAAGATCCTGAAGAGGGAGATCAAGGAGACCATTGTGCCGGTCGTCGAGAAGGACGAGCCGCCGTGCCCCGTAAAACCGGTCAGTACTTTCTCTAGTATTACGCTGTACGATAACCTATGCAGGGCATAAGGGTCAGTCTCATTTAACCACTTTTCCGAAAAACACTTAAAGGAAATGTCCCACGAAAAAAAATCGTAATTGAGATATTCGTTCGAAACATTGCAAGATGGGCTAGACAACCAGGTGAGAAAAAATCCCGATTCGAAACGGCTCTCTAGGCCTCTGTACGGCCATCTGAATGTGCGGTATACGGTATATCTCGCGGGGTAGTTTGTAGTCTAGACCGCCTATCTAAATAACCCCTAGCAATGCCTGCTCGCTCTCGCTCTCCGTGGAGCAGGGAGGGAAGAGCAAGTGAAAGGGAGAAGGTGTGTGGATGTGAGAGCGTTGGAGATCAGGCAATGCCACTGGGTATATTGGGAGAGAGGAATGCTTGGTTGAAACTACAAACTACACCGCGAGATTTACCGTATCTCGCACATTCAGATGGCCATACTGAGGCCTAGAGAGCCTTTTCGAAGCGGGATTTTTTCACATCTGATTGTCTGACCCATATTACATTCTTTCGAACGAATAACTCAATAACGATTTTTTTCGTGGGACATTTTCCAGGGTCCCTCCGACCACCTCTTTCATTTCAAGAGATGACCAATTAAAAGCGGTTGATTGATTGTGAGAGACAAAAGAGGAATGAAGAGATACAGCGAAAGAAATCTTTGCCCAGCTTTTTCTCAGCAACGGTAAAGTTTCAACTAAAAAGGAGAGAGCATGAGACTCAGGACATTGATAGTTATACAATGATGTCAAAAATGCATATGGTAGACATTGCCTGGAGGAGCCCTTTAATCACGAAGGAAGCATGTCTTCCTCCTCTAGCGCACCGAGTCAAATAAATGCTCAGCTGATAGTGGTATGTCCAGGTCGACGGCAAGTTCTACGTGCTCGTGGCCACCGCTGTCGGCGGCCGAGGAGCGGTGCTCTCGAACAACCCGCTCACCCGCATCTCCTGGGACAAGGCCAGCAGCACGTGGAAGTACGTGCTCAACAAGAACTCGACGCACGCCGCCGCCGTCTTCATTCTCGGAGCCCAGTGCGCCCTTCCCGAACCTCGTACGTGTTCTGAGCGCTCATTTGAAGGCACTCTACTAGGAGATTCAAATGATCCGTCGTAAAATCATTCCGAATATAAGGCGAGAGAGTGTGCAAAAGCGAGAGAATTAGACTCATTTTGGAATCAAAGTAACTGGCGGACCGGTTTATTCCACTATACTAGGGATCATAAATAGATATTGATGCACTTACATAGAAACGCGAAATAAAAAAAACAAAGGAAAATAGAGTGAAGAGTAATCATCACAGGGGAAACAATATTAGGGGGGGGGGGAGAAAAACGCTCACGCGTTTCAGATGTCGACGAGCCGCAGTGCAAGGCACAGGTGCCTCAGGCCGACAAGCTCGACGGCTTCGACTTTGTGGACGTGCCCAAGGTCGGAACGGACCTCGCCTGCCCCAAGGACCACAACCTCGTGTAAGCATCGAGCGAACGCTTTGCGAGTCTTGCAACTTAAATTTGTGCACTTTAATGCCATACGTGGGCATCTTTACGGTCTCTTATTTTAAAGCAGTGCCTACCAGTGTGTAACTTGATCTTTCGGTTAGCCTACCGATGATGCATCTGTAATAATAAGGCGCCTACCAAGTGAAGTTCCTGCCAAAGTTAGAGTCCTACCACCCGACCGTCGGGTCTGTGCCCATGTATGTTTAATGCATTGATTTAGCGCTACCTTCTCCCTGTCGGACGACGATGAAGTCACCGAGATTGTTACCACCATCACCACCAAGATCGTTTGCCGCGTAAGCATACTTTGCTTTTAGTTTCCTACACCAGTAGCCGTCTAGTAGCCACGTGTGCATGAATAAACTTCACAGGCTGGGCAATTCTTCACGGAGAGCACCGAAAAGGATGTCGCTACCGCGAACGCAATCAAGGGCGTGTCGTGCGTCAAGAGCAAGGGAAAATGTAAGCACGAATTCACTTTGATTTATCGACGCATTTACATAGTAGTTGAATCGGAGTACTTCTCAATAAAGCTAACTTAATTTTAATTTCCCTAATATAATTTGAAGAAAGATGAATGATAGCATGCGCAACAGGCGACGGATCGAAGGACGTTGGAGCCTGCTTCGAGTCGAACATCAAGACGATCAAAAAGGAGGAGATTGTCAAGATCTCGGTCATCACGGGCACGGAGGACAAGGCGCCCTGCCCGCTCAACATGGTATGCTAATGAGGTGAACGTTGGAAACGTGCAAGACGACAGGTCGACGACAAGTTCTACGTTATCGTCGCCACGCTGCCCGACGGCAAGGGAACGATTCTGTCGAACAACCCGGGAACGAGAATCACGTACGACGAGGAGAAGAAGCTGTGGAAGTACGTCTTCCATCCGTTCTCGGCCGGCAAGCCCGTGTACATCACCGGAGCCAAGTGTGCACTTCCGACCGCCGACGGTAAGTCTGTCTGGAGCGGAATAACGCTTCGTTAGTTTACGTGCTTGCGTCATTGCTGTTTACTATGGTTGAACAAATAGTTCCGGTCAGCTGCCTCATTCCTACCTACTTTCGACGAGAGAGCAACGCGGTGTGAAGAGAGTGCAGGTGAAGTAGGAATGAGGTTACTGACGGAACCTTTTCGTCAATAATATAGGAAACCAAAGCCGTATAAAGAGAATGCAACCATTTATTTATTTATTTATTTTAAGTTACCGGAGACGCCAAGTGTGCAACGGTTATCCCTGAAGCTCCCAAGGTCAAGGTAAGCACCAGGGTCATAATCCTTCCATGCAACATTACCTATTACTTCTCTACACTACCTCTACTCCGTAGCGCATGCTCTATGGTGTATACATTTTTCAAAAAAAGAAAGACCAAGACACCGTTCAGAACTACAATTTCGTTGCCGTACCCAAGCTAGACGCGCCTACCGCCTGCCCGCCTGGTCATCTGATCGTGTAAGCACGCGTGATTTTTTCTGTGAGGTCACAATTTCATCAAATCGGTCGTTTCATCAACACTAATTGTATGTATATCACCGTTGATGAAATGACTGATTTGATGAAAAGGTGGTTTCCCGATTTTTTCCCTATACATCGCTCTCGATCTCATTCCCTACAATTACAAAGCCGTGCTTACTTCGAAAAAGATGCTGGAATTTCGTTCGTTGCTGTCCCGCCGGAGATACTACTTCAGTATGATAACATTTCAGGGCCGCCTTCACGCTCACCGACAGTGACCACGTTACGGAGCTCGTCAACATCGAGTCGACCAAGGTCGTCTGCAGAGTAAGTGCTTCGCGAGCAGTCGACGACAACGTGCTGCTACTGCCGGCAGAGTAGATAAGAGCAAGTTTGCAGGCTGGCCTCTTGTTCACGCACAGCGTGCTCAACGACGTTGCCACCGCCAACATCATCAAGGCTGCTTCGTGCGTCAAGCCCGACGCCTGTGCGTAAAAGACTCTGCAAAATTTTACACCACCGCCATGCACCACCTAGTGCATCATTCACCACATAAATGTCACCAGCCCGCTGGTGAATTGTGCTGTTCCATTCACCAGCAGGCTGGTGAAATTTGTGTGGTGAACGATTCACTAGGTGCCGTTTGGTGGTGAAACTGAAGTCGACGATACGAGACCCCACCCCTCCCCACCCGCTCGACGCAGTTCGATAAGACCTCCTCCTTGCAGGCGACGCCTCG
Organism: Micoletzkya japonica; assembly: GCA_900490955.1. NCBI lineage: Eukaryota > Metazoa > Nematoda > Chromadorea > Rhabditida > Diplogasteridae > Micoletzkya > Micoletzkya japonica. The sequence continues at coordinate 15,629 of LS890899.1, read as the reverse complement.
ACGGGCGTCAGCGCGTGCTACAAGCCCGGCGACAGCAAGATCCAAGCCAACGAACTGACGGTGCAGACGGTCGTCGTCAACAAGGACGAAGCGCCGTGCCCGTACGGAAAGCTGGTACGAGGGACACATCTTTTTAGAAATAATAGGCTTACCGAGAAACAACCTCTTGCCGCACACAGCATAGAGCATACGATTCGCGTGGTCGAAGTGACTATGTTTCAAGCTGTATATATTATAAAATGGAAACTTATTCATCTAAAAGACGCGAATCGTATGCTCTAATACAGAAGCCATACGGAATGTCATTCTATGGTTGACGAAAAAGTTCCGTCCGTCGTCTCATTCCTATTTATGACGAGAGAGCGGAGCGGTTTTAAGAGAACGCAGACAAAGTTGGAACGAGTTTACTGACGGAGCTTTTACGTCAATAATAAGCACAGATAAGTATGCCCTATCTATAATTGTAATAGGTCAACAAGAAGTTCTACGTCGTCTCGGCCCTCCTGCCCGACGGCAGCTACACGGTCCTACCGAACGGCTACGAGGCGCGAATCGTCTGGGATGAAGGGAAGAAGCTGTGGAAGTACACCTTCTCGAAGAACATCAAGTACCAGGCCGTCTACGTCACCGGCGCAAAGTGCGCTCTGCCCGCGGAATCGAGTACGCAAGCGTCGCCCTTTTCTCTTTCCAGTTTCCAGTTTTAATTTTGTAAGGTGTCTTTTTTAGCTTTTTTTGCATATAAAGGTGCATTAATTTCAGGAATGGGCGTCGGTCGGTGCAAGACGGCGCTGGTCAAGGCCGACGATATGACCGGCTTCGACTACGTCTCCGTGCCCAAGCTCCGAACTGAGGCCGCCTGCCCCGAGTCCTTCAAGCTTGTGTGAGTATCTTACCCGGTACTCTAGCTTGAATTGGGTTGTAAAAGATTCTAGCAAAAACATTTGCAGCGCGACCGTCCAAGTCTCCCAGACTGAGTTCTCGACACAGCTCGTCTCGGATGCCAAGACCCAGATCGTCTGCCGAGTAAGTTGCAAGGACCATCGGTTTACGGAAGAGAGCAAGACGGAATGCTAAATGAGAACTTGTTTACAGGTTGGCCAGTACTACGCCGTCAGTGACGACAATACCATCAACACTCGCATTGTCAAGGGAGTTTCTTGCGTCAAGGAGACTGCCTGTAAGTTTGGCGCAATATGGCATGGCTAATGATAGCATTTTTAATTATATAATTATGATAATATGGCATTGAATTCTCTAGGCGATCCAACCAAGTCCGTCACGACTTGCTACAAGACCGGCGACCCAGCTGTTACCGCTGAAGAGCTCACGGCCTTCGAGCCTTACACCGGAGAGGATAGATCGCCTTGCCCTACTGGAGATCTGGTCAGTTATAGTGGATTAAAAAGATCCGTCGATCGGATGACTTGTATTCGAGTTCGGACGCAATTTGACTAACGTATTCTGTTTTTCCTTCCTCCTTACAAGAGATAGCCTACACTGCTATAGTGGATTGAAAAGATCCGTCGGAAAATCATTCCGAATATAAGGCGAGAGAGCGTGCAAAAGTGAGAGAATTAGACTCATTGCGGAATCAAAGTAACTGACGAACCGGTTTATTCCACTATAAACTCCGACGATACGCACTTTCTAGCTGAACCTAGCAAAGAACGATCGTTCTGTTGCAGTACAAGGGCGACAAGTTCTTCATGATCAGTGCCATGCACCCCGACGGAAAGTACGAGATCCTCGCCAACGAAGCGACCTCGCGCATCCTGTGGGACGCGGAGAAGAAGCTCTGGAAGTACATCTTCTCGCAGGAAAAGAAGGACGAGGGAATCCACCTGCTTGGAGCTCGTTGTGTTCTGCCTGGTGCCCCGAGTAAGCATTGCCTGTCATCTTGCGATCTATAATAATATGCAAAGCAACCTCCCACCATAAGGCTGCTGCCTAACGTCTACTTTCCCCTTGCAGAAACGAAGGCAGCTCGCTGCACAGGAAACCCCAAGGATGCCATCAAGGTAAGCGGGAAATCATTCTCATGAATTATGGAGGTAAAGTAAAGTGAAATAAAAGCATTCCTCTGCAGGGACTCAGCCTTGTCACCCGTCCGGCTGACGTCAAGCCGCCCAAGTTCGGAGCATTCCCGGTGTGCGACGAAGGATTCCACCACGTGTAAGCAGCCTATCCTCTACCTCTTTATCTTTATCTTTATCTTCATCGTTTACGGAAGATCCGTGCGACCATGCGGGGGAGAGGGAAGAACGCAGAATCTCATCATACGCTCACGTCTTACTGTACAGAATGTTCAAAATGTTAAACGAACGAGCCAAAATGTCTAGGGTACGATGTTTTCCGTGCGAGAGTTCCTACCGAAATGAGGGTTACTTTTCAGCATCTCGCTCGCTTAACATTTGCACTGTTGTCAGAACATTGTGTTTACAAAGCCTTGTGGGGGAAATAGGACGAGCTCAGCTCATGCGAGCCTATAGTGGAATAAAAACATCCGTCAGTTTATCCCCAAAAATTTAGAGTCATTTTGGAATCAAAGAAACTGCCGGACCGGTTTGCTTCTACCATAAAATTCCCTGCAGTGCCCGCGTCCGCGTTGCCCGCGACACGTTCGTAACGAAGGTCGTGCGCAAGATCGTCAAGAAGATCTTCTGCAGAGTAAGCTTCGGCTGAGCAAAGCCTAGACCTAGGCTCGTGCTTGCAGGCCGGAAAGTACTTCATGATCACCGTGAGCGACTCGACCACCAGCTCCTTTGGCATGGACGCCACCGCCTGCGTGAAGAAGGAGACCGTCAACAACGAATGTATGTGATATGCTTAAGCATTTGCTTTAGAGGGGGTATATCGCCTAGCAGAGATGCAAGATTTACTGGAGGAGCCCCCTTGGTAATGGGGGGTGCAAAATGCGAAGAGTAAACGTCTGTGCAGGCAAGCCCGATTCGAGCATCTCCGCGTGCTACGTCATGGGAGACCCTCACCTCGACCTGGAGGAGCTCACGTCGGTCGTGCCCATCGTTGACGCCAACAAGCCGCCCTGCCCCCACGGAAAGCTGGTAGGCAGATAGCAAGAAGCGATCAAAAATGTTCTTGTGATGCAAACCGAAACGATCTCTTTCAGGAGAAGACTGACCCGATGGCCTTCTACACCATCAGGTAACGCTTCCTTCTATCCCTACGCAGTTTAGAATACTACTAATCGGGCTGCTAATAAAAGCTGATCGTTTTAGCGCGGTTCTTCCCGACGGAAAGTTCGTCACTCTCGACAACGGAATCGACACGCGAATCAAGTGGGACGCCGAGAAGAAGCTGTGGCAGTACATGTACAAGGAGAAGTCCAGGGGACTGCACATTCGCGCCGCCCTCTGCGCCCTGCCCGTGGAGCCCAGTGAGCCAGTTTCCAGCTTCCAGTTTTACACCTTTATCTGGACTATCAGTGGATTTACTTCTTACTAGCAAATCACAGCAAATTTTGTCCGTCTGTCTGTGTGTCCGTAGGTCGATTATCTCCTTTAGAATTGCGAATTTTAAAAAAAGTTCTTACAAGACCCCTATTCAATTCTTAATGGACCATTTTTTGCGTTTTTTGAAAATTTTGAAAGCTGGCTGAGAAAATCGATGTCTTTGAATTTTTTCAAAAAATCTTCTACTTTTGTCAGAATACATTTTCTCATAGAGATTTGGGTCTAAAGGTGAGCCATTCACCATTATCAGCAATCAGCAACTCATCCGAGTAGAACCATAATCGACGCTGTCTTTGCAGAGGTCGAACAGGCCAAGTGCGCGGCTAAGCTCGCCCCTGCCGATGCCTTCAAGGTAAGCTAGGCCAGCGAGAAGATATAGTGGATTAAAAAGATCCCCGTCGGAAAATCATTCCGAATATAAGGCGAGAGAGCGTGCAAAAGTGAGAGAATTAGACTCATTTTGGAACGGAAGAAATTGACGGAGCGGTTATTCCACTATAGTATAGCAATCAAATTCAGGGATACGACGTCGCTGGAGAACCCAAGCTGGGAGCTCTTGCGCCGTGCGCCGCACCTCTCGAATTCGCGTACGTTTGCACATTGAATTGATTTTCTATTGCTACATATTCGGTAATCCATATCCATTTCACTAAATGGATATCATACTAACATATTTCAGCACAACCTTCCCTGTAGCGGACGGTGAATTCACGACGGCCCTCGCCCTCGAGGCTTCCAAGATGCAGATCGTCTGTCGGGTGAGTAATGGGTACGGTAAAAAAAACTGTTTCGTCAGCTTTTCCATTCCTATTTATGACGAGAGAGAAGCTCTATGAAGAGAGCATAGAAGAATAATCTCATAATATGGCTTAGATTTTCAACTACCACAGCATTCCGCCCGGTGAAGAATGTGTCTAATAGCGAATTGACTACTATTTTTGAATTATCTCAAGAGTGGGTAAAGCAATATACACCAAATTTTCAGCTCTTCTTGAGTTTATAGTGATGAACTTAAGTTTTTAAATTCGTAATTTTTCGTTCAATGGTTCGCGTAAAGGATCGGATCATGTGCACGAAAACCGCTATTCGCTGTTAGAACGCTTGGAATGCTGTGATTACACAGAGCGAAATATCCCCACGACGCGACCTTGGGGAATATTTTCCCCAAAAATGAAGCAGGGGGAGGGCGAAATTTCCCCAGCCGGCTGGGGAAATATTCCCCAGGGTCACGCCGTGGGGAAATATTCCCTAGCCGGCTAGGGAAATTTCGCTGAGTGTACGCTCGAAGTCGAGGAGATATAGTGGACTAAAAATATATTTAAAAAAAATTCCGAATATCATGCGAGAGAGTTTGCAAATTGAGAGAATTAGACGCATTTTGGAATTTTGGAATTTTGGAATCAGAGCAACGGACGGATCGGCTTATTCCACTATAAATGCTTCTAGGCCGGTTCGTACTTCGCGGTGACCGACCACGGAGAGACCGGAGTCGACGCCTTCGTACTGAAGGGCGCCTCGTGCGTCAAGGCTGCGTCCGCCAAGCCTTAGTAAGTCTTGGCCAACCAGGTAGTCAAGTACCTAAAATCTGCGACAAGTGACCCGTAAGGAGACAAACTATCGAGAATCTTATCTTTACAGAACGAGAAACGAGGTTCTACTATCACGTTGTTGTACTATCTCGACAACCGCCATTACGATGTCACACACTCTTTCTCGTCAATATATGCCCATCTCACATTCCCCCGCCCCCCACCTCCCCCCCCTTTAGTCTACAATTTAGTGTCTCATTAAGAACAACATCACCTTCTACATGATCCATCATAGAAGCCATCGATTGAGAAACCCTAACCCCGTTAGTAACACCCGGCTTAGCATCTCCCATCACACCCATCGAAACCACGCATCTTGTCTGCCTCAAACTTGTAAATGATAAACGAGAATTATATAGTGCAATATGCTGTACATGGGAGTTCAACAGTATTCGATGAGTTCCATACAAAGAAAGCGATCGATCGTTTTCTCGATAATTAGACGAACCCTAAGTAGAATAGCATTTATGGAAAATTAGTTGATGAGACGAGGGGTATCCCGTTTTTTTGTTTGTTTGTGATCTCCACCTATTTACAGGCCAGGCTAGCGCATAAAAAACTTGTGCGAATCCGTGCGCACTATAAGAAAGACCGAAAACCGTTCTGCCCTCCTCTATTGTTTGTGATAGCAGCCGCACGTTTAATCTGGGGAAAATCTGAGCTCAGATAATGTCGAGATAATCTCGACATTATTTTTAATTTCGAGCTCGTTTTCTCAGTTTCGGGTATATATTCACGCAATTTTGTTATCGGAATCGGATTCTCCGGCCCTGATTACCATATTGAGGCAGAAAGAAGCATGAAATTTCATCAAGATTGACTAGAAAACGGTATCTCACCATTATCTCGACGAGATAATGAGGAGCTACCTCACCTCAGAAAATCTCGCCATTAATTCGGAGCTCGCCATTTTTTGCGAGAGAGCACGCGTTTTTGAGAGAGCAAAACTGAGCAGTAGATCTGTGCTCTCTTTAGCTCTCTTCATTTTGCATACTCTCTCGTCGCTCTCTAGCTCCCAATTAATCTCGAGATAATTGCGAGACTCACTCTCCACTGATCTTCCGGTCGACCGCAAAAGGGAGGACGGGGGAAATTAGAATAAGCTTCACGGGCCCCGCTCATTGGAGCAGATGGGGTGATGGGTAAGGAAGGCGCAGGTCGTGCAGTTGGTTCGATAGTATAGAGGTAAAGTAGTCGACCATCCCCGCGCCAACCCTCCCAATGTCATGCCTCAAGATGAAGGCCGGGTGAAGCGTATTTGGACACACGACTCCGTGCCCTTACCGCCCGCCATCCCCGTGCCCACCTTCCCAATGTCATGCCTCAAGATGAAGGCGGGGTGAAGCGTATTTGGACACACGACACATGAAGCCCCCGTGTTAATTGCCCATGTAGCTGCAGCTACAGCTCGAGCTACAAGAATTAAATATTTAATTATCCGCAAACGATCTGAAAGAGACTGAAGCTATCATTCTTTCTACGTTGTATCTCTCTAGCGGTGGAAATCTTCACCTATTGATCACAGCACTTTTCGCAGATGCAAACATGTATTAAAAACAAGAAAAATAAAGAAATTCATTACTTAAAGGGAAAGACTTACTATGTAACCTTAACTCCATCGAAACATTGTTTAACATGGGTTAATAACTATCTTCGCAAGAAATGTCTGGCCGACCTCTCACGATGAGAACAAGGTATGAAATGATCAACGGAAGAGCGAGTTTGAGACGGCCCACCCCGGAAAAAAGCGGAAAATAATGAAGAGAGACTCGCGTGGAGACTCGCAAGGCAGACGAAGAGAAATAGTATGGCTTTCGGTTAGACGCAGAGTCAACCTAAGGTCAGAAAAGTGACACTATGGTTCATAGTGTCATTTTCCTGACCTGAGGTGATTCCTGCGTCTCTTCTAATCTTTCGCTCTCTCGCTCTCTCTGACCTCGGGTTATTTTTATGAGCTGAGGTCGAGCTAACTTTTTTACCTGAGGTTACTGCCATTTTCTTCTTTTCCAAAGCAAAAATGCACTGTGTAGCTCGAGCTGCAGCTCGAGCTACAAATCAGGGCAATTAATACGGGGGCTGGTGTTCGGCAGCCGCGGGTTCTAATCCCTATGGCTGCGAAAGGTTTGTTATTGGTGATACTCAAAAATAGGTCTATATTATTTGCAGCTTTTCTTATCACATAATGACGAGCTCCGTCTTGAAATGGGCAAATAATCTCGAGATAATTTTCCACATTAAACGTGCGGCGGGAGTCGACGAGAGTATAAATAGATAGACTTCCTTGTACGGCATGGGAATGAATGCTGAGAGTATACTATAGTGGATTAAGAAGATCCGTCGGAACACCATTCCGAATATATGGCGAGAGAGTGTGCAAAGGTGAGAGAATTCGACTCATTTTGGAACGAAAGAAACTGACGGATCGCCGTTTATTCCACTATACATGGACCGCGCATATCCTCTGGAATTTCGGAGCCAGTAGTTTACTAAAGAGAGCACCAGTAGTGTACTAGCTAGCAAACTACTAGTTCTCTCTTTGGTAAACTACAGGTTACATCTTTAGTGCACTACTGGTTGGTCATCCATTCGGGGGGGGGGGGGGGCACAATATTCTGGACCTTTGGAAAGCGAAAATGAATAGGACTTCATCTTTCTTGAGTTCCTAAAAGCCATAAGAGTCGGATTGATGTTAGCCTTAGTGTCTATCATGATGCCCATCCTTTCCCATTCCTAATATTTTATTCGTGGAGCGCGGCACACCGATCTACCGTATTTTTAAATGTCGGAATGATTTTTCGCTTTCCAAAGGTTTTGCATTGCGGCAGAACACTGTGGGGGGGGGGGGGTAAGTAATCTATGCTGGTGTCAGATCGTGGCTGGCCCACGAGGTGAGACTGTACGCATTGAATATTCCTCTTTCTTTATGTACTTTTAAAGACAAAACCAATAAATGCTATTTTTCATCCTTGCATTCTTATCGAAATTGTATGCTTTTCAAAAAGTTACGAAAGCTAGCATTTTAACACATTGAAAAAGCTTTCTTTCGATTTTGCCAAATGTTTCCTCCAGATCTACACGGATATCACGAGTGGCCTGGCGATTCTGTGCAATCCTCTTCTTGGCCCTTCTCATAATGCGTACGCCATCCGTCCACATCGGCAACAACCGCTGGCTGTTAATCTGCTTTGCTGTCGTCAACTTATTCATAGCCTTGGCGCATCTGGCCATCGTGCCGGTGAGTTGACTTGAATATAATAAAAAATAATAATTATTATTATCAGAATTAAAATCATTTTGAGCGTTGCCAATACTGCCGTAAAATATTGCATATAATATTACGTTAACCAACGAACAAATTCAATAACTTTCTTCGGGTTTTTCCGAGTCCATAGATCGTATGAGGGAATTAGCCCCTGTTTCATAGCCTTTATTTAATTCGTCGCTGCGTGTGAAGGCGTTAGTGATGAATGGAGTGCCGAGTCAGATTATTTCTCTGCGAAGGGCTCAATGTCACAGGACTTAAAACGATTTCCTTAACCGAAGCGGGATGCTACATTGAAAAAAGCAAAAAAAAATCGGGCGCGGTTGTAGGGATCGAAACTACAATTTCCTGCTCCATAGGCAGCATACGCGTTATCCATTGCGCCACGTTACCAGGTGGTGAGGACTTGATCATCGCTTATCATATAAAAATGTATCGAGCTCGGAAATGGGAGTGTCTGCCTCCTCCCCTACGTAAAAGCCGGCTCACCTTGGCCGCTCTCGCGATTGAGGCGTTTGACTAATCTCCTCTCCTAAAACACCTCTCCTCTTGCTCAAGAGTTCAAATGTATTAGGGTAACATTTTACCCTATATAAGACGAACGTCTCCTTTGAAACCTCACAGGGAACGTCGCTATGCCCGACTGAATCCCTATCGAGGCCGCCTCTACATCGTAGAGGGGGCCTCTTTGTCCTCGGGGGCGAATAATCAGATCTCGTGCGTCAAGGCTGCGACTCTTTTGAACGGCACGGAATACTAGATGTCTATCTTTCTGTCTGACTGTCTGTCTGTCTGTGTATGTCATTCTAAATGTCAATCTCGTTTGTTGTCGCGTCGCGTTTTCCCCTCATTAACTTTTCAGTAAACGTGTTAAAATAAAGCATATTAATTACAGATGTCACGACGATATAACACACAACCTACGCTAAGAGAAGAGAGAAGGGAAGAGGGAAAAGCGAGTGATTGCCAAGCGATTAGAATGAATGGATCTGCGAGTACAGGATTGAGTCCTCTGGTGGCGTCGGTATCTGTGTCCCGACTTCCCGCTTCGGTTCCTAGACATACCGTCAAGCTAGTAAATTGTGGGCCGTGTTTGAAACACTTGAAACAAGGCCATATCTCGGCTGGGAAAGGTCGTGCAGAGTTCTGGTTGGAATTTTTGGAATTCTCAGGACGAGATCTACTTGTGTATCAAGTTTGGTGATGATTAGACAACTTTAAACCGGTTAAAACGGCTTTTATCTTAGAAATCCCGATAAAT
>LS890817.1:0-13909 GCA_900490955.1 Micoletzkya japonica | reverse complement strand
ACTATTCGCTTGTTTCAAGTTTCGTCGGCAACTTCCAGTAAGTGAAGCGCTCGCCAACGTCGTTGTTAAGAACCACGCACGCTGATGGCAAATCGAATGGATTCGGATTCTACGAAGAGCCGGAGCACGTTGTTAAGGTAGACTAGTCGAATGATTGTAAACTGTTGTGTGCACTAGAGTAGACTAAAGTGTAGTTTGAGGCGATCACCGAATTTGCTATGTTCAGGCCGTGAACGACGCGCGAGAAGCAGCTGTAGGGCCAGCACCATCGTTACTGAGGGTCGAATAGGCGAGTGAGCGACAAAGGACCGAGATCAACGGAAAGATGATCTTTTACCAAGCCCATCTACGTTGCCCTCGCTCAAAAGAAGGTACGTTGACTTTTATTTTGATTGTTTTACTACTATATATATTTTTTAATATCTATTATTCCTTTATATAATTCACGTAATCGATTTTCCCTTACCATGACTAGCCTGAAATAAGTTAAAAAAGTGAAATCTGAGTGAATGACAAGCGTCAGCGTATGATTATTACATGTTTGACACAGCGCACGTCCCACCCAATACCGTAACACTGGCGCAGTCAACCCAGAATGCTGACACCGCCTGGTTTTATGATGATCTAGGATTAAATTACTGGGTTTCCTTTTCAGGCGGGCGGACAGGCCGGAGGCAAGCCTCCGATGATGTTCTCGCAGTGCCTGGCCACTGCCGAAGTCCAGCAACAACAACAGTGCCTGGGGAGGATCGCAGGGCATCGTCATCGTAGGAAAAGAACGCCTCACCTCGCAGGTACTCGCCGCGGCCGCTCCCCAGGTCGGTCGGTCTTGGGTAATCTTGTTTGGAATCATGATAGTAAATTTATTTGCACTTGCATGTAGAAGAGGAGCCTGACAGCTCCGCTTCTCCATATGCACCCACGCAGCCAATTCACTAAGTTTTATGAAATTGAAGAATTTTCGTGCTAGGGAGATATGAATTAAGTAATATGGGCTTATGCAATAAACTATTTTCGGAAAGATACTGTAGGTTTGGGTGGGGCTACGTTATAGAAATGCCAAACCGGCCTCGAGCAGCGGAAAATAGTCGGAACCAATATTATCGTAGCTACGCCAAATAGAAAGAGAAAAGTTTTTGCATTTTTTTCGCACATTGCTTTTGACAACCACGTTTTTTTTGGTTGCGACACAGTGAGAAAATTTTTAGCTTTCTTCAATAAATGGAATAGCATTTGGTTGCCGTATAGTTATCGTGAGATGAGTATGCCGCGTATAATATATTTTCAATATATGTGATTGTTTCAAAGCAGCGGTAGTGAGCGTATCCTTATAAGTTTTTGCAGCGAAGAGCATGTATAGTGGAGGCAAACGGGGAACATATATCGTACTGCGAGGAAATTCTGACGAAAATGTGACAAAATGTGAAAAAATGTCACATTTTTCGACATTTTAATTCTAGCGTGCGCCACACGCAATTTCGTGATCTCTGGATGCTTTCATAATTTTTTTCGACCCTTATTTCCTACTAGCGATCGAAGAGAAGGCTCAAATCGTCGATTTGAGCTTGTATGATCACGGAGACCCCTGGTAGGGGAAGAACCGCGCGGCTAGCCGGAGATGTCTGAGAGCCGGTCCGGGTTTCAGTTCCCCCAGCCGCCTTGCACCTTTCTGGTGAGGACGGATGCTGCCGGTCCCTTGCTAGTTCCTTTTCCTTTTAGGCCTGTTATGCTTGTTCTAGAGTCTTGTCGTCTTTTATTTCTTGTTTTATCGGTTCCGGTGGCTCTAGGACACCAATAGGTGCCCTCGTATAAGGTCATGCGTGCGGCTAAGTGGTCGTTTCAGGGGATAAGTTTTTGTCATTGTTTTGCTTTTTCTGGGGTTTTTGCATTTAATCTTATTGTTACGTTGCAGAACAGTCAGCTAACGACATGTATGAGAGACGAGGACGACTGCGACAACATTGGAGGGGATTGGAGGAGGAACGAACCAGGTGCGTTTAGAGGATGGAGCGTGAACTGATTATGCGCCATCCCGATTTTTTCTTCCTTTCTTTCTTAATTTTGGTCGGATTTGGGTAAAGTAAGGGGAAATGTTCAAAGTTGTTTGGAAATTGAGTCTGTTAAACATTTAGCACGCGAGACAAGTGTATCATTACTATGGCGCTGCTAGGCGCCGGTCACAAAAGTCGCGCAGTCGCTGTTAGATTATTGGTGCATACTTGAGCTCTATTCTATTCGGTAGATGATGCTTCCGCAGGGGAAGCGAGAGGTAGTACATACCACCAAAATCTAAATTTAAAGCTAAAAGGTGTTTTGCTCTGATATATGCCAACCAAAACGAACAATTTGATGATATATTTGTTCTGGTTTTGTCTCTAATCACTTTCCTATTATAGGACACGTCGAAGGATCGGCTGCTGTCGTGCTGTGGATGGGAAGATCGCTCGCCTTCATACGCGCGGCCCGTAGGCCGCGCTTCCTTTTAGATCAGTTTGCGTTCTTTTTTTTGTTTTAGTATGGCACCATGTGCTAAAAATAGAACGGGAGTAGGGGAAAATTTGTTCCCAATAGGATATAGCTGTGAGAGTTTACGGACTGCAATGATGAAAATGGTTGGGGGCAAACAACATGGGTTATGCCCGAATTTGGAATAGAGATTGAAGAGGCGCAGGCGAGAGTTGGCGTGGGAGAAACGATTTTGTATGAAGGCATCCTAAAAGGATGGGAAGTGAGTAGTTCATTAAATGACGGGTGGTAGCTTGTGATGACCATTCCAGGTCACCACCCCCTCGTCCTTCTCTCTTGGTCGTCTTCGCAATGGACTGCATCTGCTCTCCTCGCTTCTTCACACTCATCGCTCGGACCGGTCTTTTTAATTAAATTTTGGGATATGTCTGGCAACCATTTAGGTTGGCTGGATAGAGCGAAATATCGGTAATCATTGCGAGTCACCTATGTGTGCCATGGGTCTCGCATTGATTGCTGTATTACTGTATATTCAGGGCATATAGGGATATAAAAATATGTATATCTCAGTGCTCATTCTATTCCATCATTATAGATTCACGTCATCGTCCTGTGCGGTCGACTTCTCCCCGTCTCTCATCTGGACTGAAGGACGACAGGACATCGCGTTGCAAGCTGACTCATCCCCATTTTAGATCAGTTTCCTTTCTTAATTTTACCGATAATACCGTCTAATCAGGGCAGAGACCACTAAGGAATAATTAGAAGGTTGGTTATTTGGTTATAAGGCAATGATCGATCGCCGTTTCATCTTGGTTTTAAGGGATTGCGCAACTAAACGGTCGTCAGGAGTGCATTCATTTGTCTTTAATTTGGAAGAGTTGATTCTAAAACTTGCTTAACCTATGCGCTGCCCGAACTTCCTGCTGAACGATTTTGATGGTTACCGTATACTGTAGCTTAGCACTGAAGCAATATGAAACCCGTCTCCTAGAGGACGAAGGGAGAGATGGTCGAATGATGAGAGAGATAGGGAACTAAATGGAAATAAAGGCGATCGATCTTGTTCTTTATAGCTTCTATCATCCATCACTAGAAAACCGTCAGTGGTCTCTTTCCTGTAAACTTGAAGCCGTCGATAGAGAGTTTGTTCAAAGTAAGAACGCTTCAAAGTAGTAATGCGGTCACTAATGGAACGTTTTATTCAATTGAATAGTATAACATTTATATAAAATGAAATGAATAAATGGTTGCTTATAAGGAATATTGCAGATTATGCCACTTCGCTCTCGGATGTCCCTCCACCTCTCGCCCCTCCGCTCTTCTCTTCTCGCCTTCTGCTCAGATCAGTTTATTTCTATATTTCTTTCTTTAGACCAGTTCAGGGGGTGGCTTGTGAAGACCATTATAGATCCTCACTTCGCTCTTCCCTCCCCTTCCCCCCTCTCCGCTCTCTCGTACGTCGTCCCTCTTCGCTCTGGTTACGGTTCGTTCTTTATGTTGTTTGCACACTGTAGTAAATTGAACTCTTTATTAATCGACTATCAAGACTTTCAGCAAGAATTATCACAATCGTAAATCGAGGGTACATAACAATATTGGGACAGTAATTAGGATATGGGAAACGGAAAAAGAAAGGGTTTGATCACCATATCGGTTCCCCTCGTTCATATTTTGCCCGCAAGTCATTAGCATACTGATTCAGTCTTTCCTTAATCTGCGAAATAGCAGAATCTCTTTCCGTTCCCACAGACTGACGTCTTCTGTGTAGGATCACCTGAATAACGAATAAATTATGTCTTAAATAACGGATAACTATGCTTAGCCGGATAAAATATTTTGCTTACTTGTATCATCCATGCAACTTTCTTCTGAGTTCTCAGTTCCAATCTCTGCGTCCGTTCCATTGGCGTGAAGAGTGCTCTATTTAATTTTCCCGCAAAAATGAGCAACTTTCCCGTATCCAGCATCTCAACTTCTTCTTCCGATAGGAATGTATAAGAGATATCTGAAATTTGTAGTTAACGTGACTCATGCATTGCCAAATTCGAATATTCATTATTTACAGTGTTCTGCTCAGAAAGCAACATCTAAGAGAATATTCACGTAGTAAGTGCAGAGTAAATGGAGTTAATGGTACCTGGGCTGGGTTGCGGTAGATGTGGAAGAACTTCTTCCAGGCAAGTACGGATAGCAGACACATCTTGCGACGTGGACATGACCGCGTCTTCCATCTTTCCCACTTAAAGCAATCCTTTATGTGGTGTAATAAGGAAAAGGAAAATGCGTGTATGCAAAGTACATATTTTATGTCATTATCTTTTCTCGAGTGGTTTCTCGAGTATCTTTTCTCGAGAATTTTATGTCATTATCTTTTCTCGAGTTCGTCATTATCATTGATTATTCATACTAATAAATGCCGTTTATGAACTTATCTTCCGTTTAATACTCTCACTCGCGTCGGCCGAATCAGCCACCTCTTCAACAAGCTGGTTGATCTGCTTATCTTGTCTGTCCAGTCTTCTCTCGATTGTATCGAGTTTCGGAATGACAGAATCCGAGATGAGCTTGAAGAGAGATTCGAGGGTAACTGAAACCCGTGAATAAGGATAAGCACCAGAATGTTTGTTCGCCCGTTTCATGAATTTCAGAAGGAGAGTGCCAAGCAAACTATTAAATGAAGTTAACAGGAGAATATTTTAAGATGACAAACCCGGGGAGGATACGGTAGATGGACTGGATACGGTAGGTACCGTAGGTGGAGGGAGGGACGCTTGAGAGTGTGGTACATCTTTACGCCGACGAGCCTGATATTAGAAAATTAATCTATCCACGAGAATCGAAATAACTTAATACAATGATTACCTTGGAAGCAGGCACCTTGAACAGATAGGTCTCCCTTTCAGTCTCATCATCTTCATCATTGTAGTGTATCTGAAGATGAATTTGAAACAACAATAAAATCATGAGAGTATCTCATTCGGAGACACTAAATGAATATGAAAAATTTGACCCCTTTGCTCTCTCCATTTCCCATTCACTGCTGCTGCTCTCCTATCGTTTGCTGCCCTAATTCGATCGGGAAAAGGGAGTCGTGTGGAATGAATAGAAAGAGAGATGAAGAAAACAATGGTTGGCAGCACTGCTCAGCCGTTTTATTATGCCTTTCATTATTCCCAATCTCTAATGCATCTGCAAATACCTGTTGTGTACGCTTTCGTTCCGTCCTCCCTCGGGGGGTTTCCTGAATGGACGGACTTGGGGAAGCGTCGCGAGAAGGAGCACAAGCTTCTTTACGAGTTACTCGTGGGGCGACAACCGAGATCTGCATGAATAAATGAATGATGATTATACAGTCTGTGAGCACATAGTCATTGTAACACTCTCTACTGGAGATTTATCTATTCGTTCCTATCTGATACGGCAGCCGTACCTTTGGAGGGGGCGGTGTAGGGGCATCGATGATCCGTTGGAGCTCAGACCTACGTCCTGTATCGATGACGAGGCCAGACATCTTAGGAGATCCCTCCAATACGAACTCGACTCTTCCCCCGGGGCAGGCCGGCCCGCTCGTGATGACGTCGCGGTCGATCATCAGACGGGACCCGTCCTCCGTTTCCAGCAAGACAAAGCTCATGCCTGGAGTATACACCATAGTCATAGAGTACGGTCATACAGTAGTCCAGAGTAGGGATACGAATGAATCCACGTCTCAAGCGGAAAGCATAAAACAGTACTGTAAAGACTTTATAGAACTGAAATGAAACGTAAAAGTGCCATTCATCTCACGGTCAAGGTTACACGCAATGTCCAAGGTACGTATCTCAATCTTTTATATCATATTACAGCCTATATTTCTGTGCATTTCAGATCAACTTCGACAAGAACTGGAGGGACAACGTGGTTGTGTGGAGAGAGGCGGGGTTGTCGTGTCAGGCGATCGTAGACCGTCTGAAGGAGGAGTGTGGGCACACGACGTCGGTGTCTACCGTGGAGCGTCTTCTGAAGAGGGATCCGACGAAGGCCAAGAGTCGTCCGTACTCTCCCAACTCCATTCCCCCCGAGACGTACCCCGATGTTCGCGATCGAGTCCTCGGACTCTACGCGGACGATGACGAGATCTCCGTCAAGAAGATCATCGACGAAGTGGAGAAGGAGTTCAAGATCGTGGTACGTCTTAGCATTTTCTATTTGCCAAACCCTATCACTACCGTAATCCTGCGTAAAACCCTATGGCCAGTACCTACCGTAATCCTGCGTAAAACCCTATGGCCAGTACCTACCGTAATCCTACGTAAAACCCTATGGCCAGTACCTACCGTAATCCTGCATAAAACCCTATGGCCAGTACCTACCGTAATCCTACGTAAAACCCTATGGCCAATACCTACCGTAATCCTACGTAAAACCCTATGGCCAGTACCTACCGTAATCCTACGTAAAACCCTATGGCCAGTGCCTACCGTAATCCTACGTAAAACCCTATGGCCAGTGCCTACCGTAATCCTAATTCTTACATTCAGTAACCTCTCTTCAGCTCTCACGATACCACGTGGAGAGGATCCGTCGGGAGGGAGGGCTCATCTGCATGAGCACGAGATACGGCCACTCAGTTCGCCTTGTAAACCGTGCTCCTCGGGTGGATTGGTGCAAGGCGAAACGGGAGGAGGGGGAGATGTTCCGTCGGTTCGTCTTCACAGACGAATCGATGATACAACTCTCCTCCAATTCCCGGTTCGTCTACGTGCTTCCATCCGAGAAAGCACGGAGGATCAAGTCCAAGGCGAAGCACCCGGTCAAAGTTAGTTCGTTACACGTTATTTAGCTGTCTTGCTTCTGTTATTCCTCTTATTGCATGTAGTTAGTCGTTCACTTTCAGATTATGATTTGGGGCGGGATAAGCTGGAAGGGCCCCACGCCACTCATCATCCTCGATAGTGGTACGAGGATCGACTCGGCCTTCTACCAGTACATACTGGAGACGGGATATGTGGAATGGGCCAAGTAAGTGAAGGGGAGGGAGAGATATTAGAAGGGATGAAGGGTAAGAGAGAGAGAGTGAGATGGAAGTAGGGTGAGAGGAAACCCAGCAAGTAAGAGGGAAAGAGAGTAAGACGAGAGGATGGCAGAGAGGGGAGAGAGACAAGATAAGTGAAAGTAACCTATATCGTGTTAATATAATAAGCAGAAGCATCAATATGTGTAAGCAGCAGATTAAATATATTTATTAAGGGAGACGTTTGGTGGTCGGGCACGGCTCGTCCAGGACAACGCGCCGTGCCACGTCTCCGCGGCCACTAAGGCCTTCCTCTCCCGCTCCTCCATCTCCGTTGAAGACTGGCCGGCGGAGAGCCCCGACCTCAACCCGGTCGAGCTCATCTGGTCGGCTTTAAAGAGGTGGCTGCAAGAGCAAAGGAAGCCTAAGAACAAGCAGGAATTGACGGACGGAGTGAGGGAGTGGTGGTCCAACCACCTCACCGTCGACCTCTGCAGGGCCTTCATCTCCCACATCCATTCCCAGATGGAACGAGTCATCGCTGCACAGGGTGCACCTGTGCACGATTGAATAAACTCTTCCGAGTTATTTCCTGAGCAAAAGCACATTAGTGGCACACACATTACTCTATAGGCAAATAGCAGGCTAATGTAACTGAAAATAATATTAAAGGTTTTATTTAGAGGGAAGAGGGAATCTTAGTCGTAAAACCATACATTTTACTCCATAACGGAAAATGTCACCTTAATATCAGAAACGGAAAGAGGCGGCGAGGCAGGGCGAAGGCCGGAGTGAAGAGACGAGACAGGGAACAGAGAGGTGAGGATCTGCAATGGTCCTCACAAGCAACCACCTGTTCATTTCTGTTCGAAATAACTAGTATGGTATTAATCTGAATTAAAAGTTCCATTAGTTAACTCATTCCTACTGCCTCCACACTCTCTCACAACTGGTTCACTTTCTTGCCGCAAGCTGGGATGAGATGACTGACGAAGAATAAAATATTAGTATATCTATATAAATTATAAATTAGATATATAAATTCTAAACACGTCTGGTTACGTTCCGTTCAGTATTTCTTCCCAAGTCTCTCTCAAATCATTCATTCCCACCAATCCGGCCATCTAGCAGTCGGGTTCACATTTATTCACGCCTAAGCTACAGTATACGGTAGCATACTGTAGTCGAAACGGTCCAAATATGGTTGTAAAAGGCAACCATCATTTGGTTGCCTTTTAATTAACGATAAGCCCTACCACCAAACGACCAGTCTTTCACTTGCTAGTAGATTCCTCCCGTAATTCTGCATTGAAAATCTTAGTGAGACAAAGGAAAGGAAACTGATCTAAATTGCGCTTCGGTCCAATCGATCCCCTCCATCCCTCGGGAACGGCGGAGAAGAGACGGCAGTCATCCACGGGCGAATTGGCATGACCTGCAACCACCTTTTAATTCATGTAGAAATAACTATTTTAGAATTGAACTGATTGAAAAGTTCCGTCAGTGATTTCATTCCTACTTTGTCCCAAATCTATAGAGACTGCTTCACTTCTAAATAGAAAAGCGACCACCGACGGAACATTCTAGTCATCTACGATAGAACGCGAAAAGAACAAGATAAACCGCCTTCACTTCCATTTTATTCACTATCCCTCATTTCTTCCAAGCTACAGTATACCGTATTAATCGCTCAACTCAAGGTTTTGGTCGTGCAAAGTTTGAGCAACTCCATGTCACTAAATAAATTAGTACTACAAACTAAAAACAAAAGATATGCGATCACACAAACCGATGTGTCACGCAATGACTCAGAACAAAAATACGACGGCGATCCATGGTTGCCTAAAAACAAAAGCGCAAGCCATAAAATTATTTAGTAGTGTCTCGCTCTCTTGATAAGTGTATTTAAGGTAAAATAAGGAAAACCAACTGCTCTAAAACACGTCCTGTAGCCCTACGTTCCCGATGAGAGGAGAGAAGAGGGAGGAGGGGAGGGGGCGACCGTACACAACGAAGAAATGAATCTGCAATGATGCAATTACATATTTGAGTCTACATTTCCGTTCCACAACTGTTGTTTTGGAATAATTCAAAAAGAAGATCTTGGTGAATACAGTAATACAGTAGTCATTGCGAGAGACTGGGTAGGCTACAGTAATCTATGCCGGACCCATGGCCCACATAGGTGACTCGCAGTGAATACCAATGTTTCGCGTTAGCCAGCCTAATGACTGTCAAAACATATCACAAAACTTTAATCCTTTTTCAGTACTAAACAAAAGTCGACAAATATAAAAATACCGGTCCGAGCGAGGAGAGCGATGCAGTCCACGATGAAGGCGGCCAAGATCGAAGGACGAGAGGGTGGTGACCTGGAATGGTCATCACAAGCCACCACCCGTCATTTAATGAACTACTCACTTCCCATTCTTTTAAGAAAACTTCACATAAAATGCTCTCTCCAACGTCAACTCTCGCTTGCTGCTCTTCAATCTCTATTCCAAATTCGGGCATCTCCCACGTTGCCTATTCAGCCATTTTTCATTACATGCTCTCCGTCAACTCTCACAACTAAATCCTACGGAATCACATTTCCCCTCCCTCCCGTTCTATTCCAATCAATAGCACATGGTGCCATACAAAAACAAAAAAGAACACAAACTGATCTAAAACGAAGCGCGGCCTACGGGCCGCGCGTATGAAGGCGAGCGATCTTCCCATCCACAACAGAAACCGATCCTTCGACGTGTCCTATAACAGGAAAGTGATTAGGGACATAGCCAAAACAGATATATTATCAAGTCAGTCCATTTTGGTTGGCATCTATTGATCATAGCAGCCTGTGATGAACAAAACACCGCTGAGATTTCAATTCAAATTACGTACTACCTCTCGCTTTCCGTGTAGAAGAAACATCTAGCGGATATAACAGACGTCAAGTTCACACCAATTAACAACGACTGCGCGTATTTTGTGAAAGACGCCTATTGGCGCCACAACAATGTTGCATGTGTCTCGCGTTCTAAACGCATAACAGACTCACTTTCACAACATTTACGAACATTACCCCCTTACTGTACCTAAACCACACCAAAATTAAGAAATAAAGGAAGAAATATCAGGATGGCGCTAATAATCAGTTCACGCTCCATCCTCTACACGCACCTGGTTCGGTCCTCCAATCCCGCCTATCTTCTCGCAGTAGTCCTTGTCATTCGTAGGCATCGTTGGTCGGCTGCCCTGCAACACAGCAATAAGATTAAATGCGAAAAACCCCGACAAAGCAAAAATATGACAAAACCTATCCCCTGAAACAGCCATTTAGCCGCATGCACGACCTTACATGAGGGTATCTAGTGGTGTCCTAGAGCCACCGCTAACGATAAAACAAGAAATAAAAGAGGGCGAGACTCTCGAACAAGTATGACGGGCTTAAAAGCAAACGGAACTAATGACGGACAGCACCCCAAACGTGCAAGACGGCCCGGCCGCCTTGCCCCTTTCGGGTGAACTGAAACCCGGACCCGGCTCTCAGGCATCTCCGGCTAGCCGCGCGGCTCTCCCCCTCCCAGGGGTCTCCGTCGTCATACAAGCTCAAATCGACAATTTGAGCCTTCTTTTCGTTTCCTATAACGAAACAAGGGTCGAAAAAAATTATGAAAGCATCCAGAGCTCACGAAATTGCGTGTGGCGCACGCTAGAATTAAAATGTCGAAAAATGTGACATTTTTTCACATTTTGTCACATTTTCGTCAGAATTTCCTCGCAGTACGATAATTCTGTTTTATGAGTTACGTTGTTTAGCCAATTTTGTAGCGACACCATTCCGCTCTAGAATAAGACATCGAAGAGTGCTAATTCTGTTTGAGATCGCTGCCACCAAGTCTTTCACATAGGAGGTGTTAAGATTTGATAGTATTATTCTAGAGGCACCGGAATCTGAGTTACGCTCGGAACGATTATATCTTCCCTTTTCTCTACTATATAGACTCAATAGGTTACGATAATTAAAACTTTTCAGTCAATCATTAAATTATATACGCTTATTAACAAAAAGAATGTTGTCGATTTCACATTTCTAAAATAATAAATTCATATTTTTATTATTCATTTCTGCTTCCAAAACCCCATTTCCAAAACGGCTTATCACCGGTTGAGAAGAGAATTTTAATAAAAATATAATGGAGAAGCTTTTTATGAGATTCGATGATAAAGTTGTGCCCCTTTCAGGAGCAGAAGTAGATGCTGGCTGAGCGTATCTACTCGCTCATCGACACGGTGGACCGAGAGCGCTATGACGTGGACAAGATCACGGGAATGATGCTGGAGATGGACAACTCCGAGCTCTTCCGCCCCAAAGGTATGATTTCTTGTGTATTTGAACCATATATGAGCCGGTTAAAACGGCTTTTATCTTAGAAATCCCGATAAATTCTCGCTATCCCAGTTCGAACCTCTCCAATGCCACATTTTTACGTTTTAAAGGTCTTTAAACTTGAGGAATCGTTACCAAACTTGATAAACAAGTAGATCTCGTCCTGAGGATTCCAAAAATTCCAACCAGAACTCTGTACGACCTTTCCCAGCCGAGATATGGCCTTGTTTCAAGTGTTTCAAACACGTCCCACAATTTACTAGCTTAACGGTACGTCGCGTTTTATTACTCTATTGATGGCTATGTAATAGCGTTGACAAACCTGGTCCTTTTTCTGGGTTAGTAGCATTCACACTTAACAGCAAATAATGTCAAACCCATTGTTTTGCCACCCTATTATATACTAACAATACAGGTATGTCGAACGGAGTATCCAGGAACTTCTTCACAAGAGAATATGTGAATAAGAACTTCAAGAATGTGAACATCGCATCGCACGGTTGGTTTCACGGTTATATCATATTACTGTTTAGTTCTGCAGTACTAAATGCGGTTTTCTTAAATTGAGCGGAATCTTTGTTTTAAGGTCCTGCACGGAAGGAGGACAGGAGACTCGTACGAGGATCAGATGAACCTGCTCAAGAAGTTGCTGTGAACGTCGTTGAGGAGACGCAAGGTACGATAGATATGAATAAGCTATCAGTCTGTATGTTTGTCTTAGAATACTGTTTGATGGGGATTTAATATCAATGTACACGGATTATATATCAATCATCTGTAAGGGTTTCAGTACGCGAAGGAAATACTGCTCCGGGTCCATCAAAACTGGAGAGCGGAGGGGAGAAAAAGAAGTACAAGAAGCGAAGACAGAAGAATAAGCAGCGGTATGTACCCTCTCTTGTTTTATTTTGGTGTTCTAATTAAAAAAGGTTGTTTTGAGTTTGTTTTATTTAAGAAGTGAGAAATAAAAAAAGCCAGATACGGTATGTTGCAACCAGAGTAGATTACGGTATCGTTTTAGATACGCTCCCTACGGGTTATGCCACCCTCCTTTGTCAACCTCTATCGATGGGTTCGGATATATCCGTTTGGCTATATTGTAGTGTCACATTGTAATTGTTTTTTTTTAATATATTTGATTCTGTGAGATTTTAGGATATAGTGCTCAACATTAGTTAGGCAAAAGTTCAATACAATAAATCACCCTTTTTTCAGGAATAATAATTTATTCATTTCCGCCTTCTTTTAAAAGAGATTTTATAAATTTAATTTTAAAGATTTAACATAGATTTTTATCTTATTGTTTTTCCGTTACAGTGCAACTGATAAAAAGTTTTGCGACCATACAGTTCGAGGTCCTTTGAATACTAGGTTTCTTGCCATTGCGCATATCTGGTTTTTTATTTATCACGCATTTATCAGGTTACGCAAGGAAAGCTATGTTCGAAAACACGCAAAGAGTACGGTAATTTTTATCGATTAGCCATTGTCTCCACATACTCGCCAATTTAGCCGTCGATGTCGAGAAGCGGCAAGACGGTGGCGGCTGATGACTCCTCCGGCTGCTTTGACGGTATGGATTACTCTGTTCTCGTGGGTAGGAATGACGTCCAGGGTTTGGTGTTCCTTCTTAGGCAGAAGGATAGAGAGCAAGATGGTCTTAAAAAGACTATCGAAAAGCTCACGTCCGAGAGAGACCTGTTAGAGGAACGCTCTCAGGCAGAGTAACAAGGCTCAGAGCAGCGCTGCACGGCCTGTAGGCAATAGTGCCGATCCCTCCACTTCCACCACTAGAGAAGACACTCTTAAGAGAAAGGTTATCTCGTTGAACAATAAGGCAAATGCCAAAGTTCCGAGGAAATCCAATCTAGCATATGCCACCCAGACTAGCTATTCGGAGAAAAGTCGGAAAAAGGAGTTGTTCATCAAGGGCTTAGACTCTTTCATTCTTTCTAAGCAAGATGATGGAACTTATGCTCGCTCTGCGGAGAGTGCTACGGAACTGTTCAACGATGCCTTTGTCGCATTTTTCGGCCAAAAGATGAGCTGTCCGGTGCTCACCGTTGAACAGT
>LS890807.1:7860-22016 GCA_900490955.1 Micoletzkya japonica | reverse complement strand
TTCCAATCCGCCTAAATACCTACGCGCGCAAAAAGTCGCGCCTACCAACCAACCATTCACGCCGTTCGCTTTTCTTTTCCTTTCCTTTTCTTTTCGTTCCTCCCTCCTACTTTGTCGACTACTCAAGAGAGCCGGTTCAATCGGCTCCTCGTATTCACGCGCCTCCTCCTCTTTACCTCACAGTCTCACCCCCCCCCCCGCTTCCTTCGCATCTCTCAAGTATACATCTCTAGCGGTACTCTCGCCCCTCCCAAACAATAGCCCTCCTCCATACTCGCGTGTCCTCTTCAGAGTTTAGGTCGCGGTTAGGCTGCCGCTACAGTTGCGCAATGTTTGCCTCGCATTTTTCAAGAAACAACTGCGGTATTATCATTATTATCTTTTAAGCTAGCGTACTTCAGGCGATCACACAATCGAGATCTTCTCTCGCGACGACGACGAGCTTCTGCTGTCATCGTTGACCCTCCAAGCCCTGCCCATCATGAAGGAGGTGCTGCCGGAAGTGTGTCTGGCAGGGAAGAAGTACTCCTTCACAGGTAGCGAATTCTGTTTTTTTCTTTTTTTTTATTCCGGAGTCATTGATACATGTGTTTTACTCGTCTGCGTAAAGTGTTCTCAATAATACTGTTCTACGCAATACTTTGCTAGTTGACTGAAGACGGCATTTCAGTGGAAACGCTCGGTCTGTCGAAAGACGACGTCCACGTCGACGTGCGCGCGCCCGATGGCAAGGCCGTCCCCGTACAGATGGAGGACCTGCAGGAGGGCGGAGTGCGTGCTAGTGTGCGGTTCAAGAAGGTAATCGATAGATTTACGCGACTTCACAAGGAAATGCAGTATAGGCAAAGGTGAAAGGAAGAACATTACAAGGATAATTATAATTATAGGTAGTGTAGGCAAGAGATATTACAATGATTTAGCAAGGTTAAGTTTGTAAGGACAAGCTATTACGATGAACATCGCCGTCACACACTCAGAGAAATTGGTGGGGAATATTTCCCCACGATTTGCACTTCGGGACTAATTCACCAACCGGCTGGGAAATTTCGGCTTTTGGGGGGGGGGGAATTGTTCCCTAGCGGGCTGGGGAATTTATTCCCGAAGTGCATTTCGTGGTGATATTTGTGGTGCATTTTCACCCAGTGCACCCAACTCTGATCGCAATTTGACTCATAGGCAATTCACTAAAGGGGAATAGCTCTCATTAGAGGAGTTAGTGAGTAAACGTATGTATATTCGATTCCCCTTCTTGTCGTCCCAATGTACGCCCTCTTAGGCAGCGTAGATAAATTAAATTTAATTAAATTAAATATGCAGATGTGTTCAGGCCGGTACCCATTCGGTGGACGTGTTCGTGGAGGAGTCGTCCGTCTCCACCCGGCAATTGGTGGCCGTTCTCGACCCGCGCGTCGCCGTCCATCTCACTCACGAGGTCAAACACGAGATCATCGCCCAGCCGGCGGTATGGACCCTTCACGTCGATGACGAGCTGAAGGGAGCCGTCGATGTGACCATACTAGGTGAGGGACTGGCTGAAAGCTTTATGCGCTTTGTGCTGGAGACAAGTGTCATAGATAGAATACTGCCAACTTGAAATGGGAAATAAATAGCCAGAGAGGAGCATACGATTTGAGATCCCGAGGGCAACATGATCCCCTCAACGCTCAAGCGCGACCTGGGCGACACGTGGCTGTTGGAGTGGACTCCGCGGGTCGAAGGTATGTCGACATAGGCATAGGCGAGGCTAAATATTATTTTTAGCAAAATTTCCATTACTCAAAATATAATCTTCATATCTGATAGTATCGACAAGGTTGCATGATGCATACAGTCCTGACACACACAGTGTGTTCTCAATGTTAAGCGAACGAGCCAAAGTGCTTAGGGGTACGGTGTTTTCCGTGCGAGGCTTCCTACCGAAATCAGGCGTATTTTTCGGCATCTCGTTCGCTTAGCATTTTGCCTGTTGTCAGCGCACTGTGGACACAATAAAGCCAAGATAAACGCTGCCCGTCAGGCGAGCACGAAGTCAGCCTTCTGGCCAACGACATCCACGTCGCCGACTCGCCGCTCACGCTGCGAGTGCTCGACCCGTCCGCCGTCCGGATCATCGGCCTGAAGAGCGAACGAGTGGGAGTGGAGCAGCGATTCAACGGTCGGTCAGCTCACCGTGTTCTCAATGTTAATCGAACGAGCAAGCATACTTAGCATACGGTGTTTTCCGTGCGAGAGTTCCTACCGAAATCAGGGCTATTTATCGGCATCTCGTTCGCTTAACATTTTCACGGTTGTCAGAACACTGTGAGCTATTGTCAACAAAGCAAAACAGTTCATTAGCCATAGCATTCCGCCCCGGGGCGGAATGCGTCTAATAGCGAAATGACCACTGTGTTTGGCATTTTCTCAAGAATGAACGAACCAATGTGACCAAATTTTCGGAGCTTGTTGAGTTCATAGAGGTGAACTTAAGTTTTCTAAATCCATGCCTGTTCGATGATAGATTCGCATACAGGATCGGATCCTGAGCGCGAAAACCGCCATTCGCTATTATGACGCTTGGAATGCTGGGCAGCAATCCCATACGACATCCAAGCACTGATATGAAAGCACGCTGTTCTCGCAGGTGCATCTTCTAGAACGGCACATAGGTAGTGGAGGTCAAAATCTCGTGGATCGTTCAGGATTCACGTAGTGCTTTGCAGTCGACTTCGCCAACTCGGGCGCGTCGGAGGCGCACGTGCGCGTGAGCCGCGACGGTGACCGGGTCGCGGTCTCGGAGCGGAAGCTCAAGGACGGCCTCCTCGTCTGCTCGTTCACCCCCAAGCAGCCGGGAGTCCACCTCGTCGACGTGACTATCGACGGCTTCCTGCTTCCCGGTACCCTTTCAAGTAGGCCACCCACCTCCTCTTCCTCTATCCATTGACTTTCCACGCGCATGCTCACCCCCTCCTGACTAGAGCTGGCCATTCGGAGTTTGGTGATTAGAGCAGTAAGGACCCGAATGGCAGCTCTACCGGTGACTTTCCTGTCCACTATCTCGTCGTCTCGGCATATTTCATCCTCATGATGAGATGACAACAGAGCTCCACCTTCCACTAACTTTCAGCTTCTAACCTTTGGAAAGGATGTCCTATCTTCATATGTATGATGCTTTGCAGAGTGCCCGTACGAGGTCAATGCTCTGGCCCAAGGTGCGGTCAAGGCAAGCGGCGATGCCCTGACCAAGGCACAGAAGGGACGGACCGCCCGCTTCGAGGTCTCCCTTCATGATAACAGAAGAGGCGAACTGGATGTATTCGTAACAGGTACGGAGTGGACGACTAACAATGTTATGATAGGCAACTACCTATGCAACTTTGAACTTTCATACTTTCACGAAGACTCTTTAGATCCACTGGGGAATACCGCGCCGGAGCGGCTTATCTAACGTAAATCGAGTTACCGGGCAAAGGGGGCAATCTTACCCAACTTTCAGGCCTTTCAGTTGCCCATCCCCCTCTTCCTCTTGTCACTTTTGCTTTGTGTGTGTGTCTATGTCCCGTGTCCGTCCTGTCCGCTTCACTGTGCCACCAGACGATTCCCAGGGAATCGGACTGTGGTAGGGGATACGGATGGACCATTTACTGCGAGCTTTCGGAACGACATCTTTCGATCGTTATGGAATGAATACAACAATCAAATACTTGGGGTCATGCATGCCCTACCGTATCCACCCCGTATGCCCTACCTGCTGCTGTTGCGTGTATGCTTCGGGCTGTCGATAGTTTATCTGCCCATTGAGCCCCTCCTCCAACCGTCCATCTCATCTCAGATTCCAACGGCGGCCCGCTCCCCGTCCGCTGCTACAAGCAGGCCGACGACTCGTACTGGGTCGAGTTTACGCCCGAGGAGACGGGTCAGTGGGGGGGGAAGCACGGAATCGGTAGAGTGGATATAGTGGAGTAAACGGCGATCCGTCAGTTTCCTCCGTTCCAAAATGCGTCTAATTCTCTCATCTTTGCACACTCTCCCGCCTTACCTATATTCGGAATGATTTTGCGACGGATCTTTTCAATCCACTATATCAGTTAGCCACGTAATACCTAGCTTGCTGAAATAACGCAACACGTTCGCTATACGCACGGAAAGAGTATGCTCAATGGCGAGCCTTGTTGGCTGACATGCCAGATGGGAAGA
Organism: Micoletzkya japonica; assembly: GCA_900490955.1. Taxonomy (NCBI): domain Eukaryota; kingdom Metazoa; phylum Nematoda; class Chromadorea; order Rhabditida; family Diplogasteridae; genus Micoletzkya; species Micoletzkya japonica. The sequence goes on along the minus strand of LS890807.1, from coordinate 17,840 downwards.
TCGCCGTCACAGGTGTGCACACGATCGAGGCGACCTTCGGCGACGTCGCCATCGCCGGCTCGCCGTTCAAGTGCACCGTCGTTGACCCACGCAAGGTATCAACTTGATGGAGACTCTCAAGCAACGTGCTGATCTTGTTGTTATCGTTATATTATAATATCATAATGAGCACGGAAAGAGTATCCACTAATCTCAAGTCACTAACTAATACCAACTCCTTGTGGCAGGTGACCGTATCCGGCGTACACGAGCCGTTGCTCCTTCGGCATGCGGCCAAGCTGGCCGTCAAGCGAACGGACGCCGGCAGCAACGATCTGACCGTGGACGTGACCGATCCCAGCGGTAATAATAATAATAATAATGATAATAATAATGATTATAATAATAATAATAATAATAATAATAATAATAATAATAATAATAATAATATATCGACGCATAGATATAGATAGATTTATCGCATAGGTATGCTACTATTGTCGGTCCTCGTATTCACATTTTTCTCGTTCCGCGCCTTCTTGATTAAACTTGCGTTATTTAGCATAAGTGCACAGTCAAAAGTGTAGATAACCAACGGAAGACGGAATCACTGCCGTCGGAACGCAAATTTGAACGCGAGGATCGGCACTATGCACCTAGACTTTCTAGGACAAATAACTGCGAAACGACGAAAACTATGCATGATCACGACTGTGTCGATGAGCTTCTAAACCAACGCATCGTCAAGAAAAGACTGTGCTGGAATGGATGGTTCAGGCGCGGTTCTCCGCACGGAGATGCTGCGATCTCCTCGTGGCGAGGACTCGTTCACCTTCCTCCCAACCAAGACGGGCACGCATCGCGTCAACGTCAAGCTGGCTGGTTTCCAAGTTCCCGGTAGGTTCCGGTATCTTCTCTATGCTCTTTCGCTTACATACTGATTTTAATACTTTACGCAGCGGTATTTATCATGTTCCAGTTAGAGCAGAGCTGGGAATCGGTCAATAGTGTGCGGTTTGTAGGCTCGCCCTTCAACGTGGACGTCGAGGAGTTCGCGCACCCTACCGCTTACGGAGGAGGCATCGACCGGGCGGTCGAGTACGGAGCTCCCGCGACGTTCGTCTTCGACACGAAGCGCCAGAAGGGTGGCGTCAAGGTCGACGTCAAAGGTAGAAACAGCGTTTTGAGTTCTTGATTTTGCACAAGGTATCACAAAGAGCCAACACTATGTATCACATGTACCCAAATATTATAGTAATCCAATATAGTGAAACAAAACGAATATGCAGATCCCGAGGGCAAGAAGATTCCGCACCAGCTGAAGAAGCGCGACGACGGCACGATGGAGGTGACGTTTGACCCGCGGGCCATCGGCACCCACAAGGTCTACGTCGACTTCAACAGCTCCCCCGTGCCTGGTCAGTGAGCCATTCGAAGATTTTTGCCTTGAAATTTAGCACAGAAGCAGGACTACTTGGCATACATATGCATACAGAAATGGGAATAATTATAATTAGGAACACGACTCGATAGGTTTATTACTTAAGCGGGAGATATGTAGGAAACCGTATGTACGCAAGTGTAGGGATAACACAAGCAAAGCTAAGGCATCACGACCGTTTCGCTAGTTGATGGCCGCTCTGTCCAGCTGGTCCGTGGTCAGGAAGCTGCCCGAAGCCGTGGTTATGTTGACGTGGCGAGAGTGCGCCTCGCGCGGCTCAAGATACGGATACTTAGAGATTATCGTTTTAGGGAATGCTATCTAGGCAAGCTTATCAATACCAGAACATGCGTACAGAGCATGAATACTCAAACATGTGTGTCAATAGTGTACTTCAAGCGAGTCTGACCTGCTCAGCCCACGAAATGTAGCGGCTCGCCATGAGGATGAAGGACGCGAATATGATGAGCAGGCAGCACGTTAGGTTACATAGACAGTGCATACACCTAAGTTAGGGATCTGACTGGACGGAACAGAAAAAGGGCGGGAGTGAGCAAGAGAAAGAGACTACGAATGACGAATGCTCGTCTGACTCGTCTCGGTGAGATGAGTCCGTAGCAGTAGTGTAGTCAATACAATGGAGGTGCGACGACGCGGGGGGAGGGGGCATAATTAAGTTGGGCAAGGCTAGGCTTTCCTTCGCGGGTAATGGAGACGCACACACGCACGCACGAGAGCCCCTTGTTGTCTGCGGCCAGCTAATAAGCCTAGTTCCGCGTCCGAATCCCTTTTGTTGTTGGAATGCGCCCTGAACTTTGCTCATAGCAGTAGTGACTCTGTACGGGTTTGTCGGATTATGTGGATTATTTCTAGTAATTTGCGTAAGAAACAGCGAGGCTGATCTTTGATCTTTGCAGGCAGCCCCTTCAAGGTGGAGGTGGTCGACGCGAAGGAGGTCAACGTGCGCGGCATCGAGGAGGGCCTGCTGCTGCGCCACGCAGCGATGCTCAAGGTCGACACGAGCCGGGCCGGATCCGCGCCCATTCAGGTACAGCGCTGACGCATTCTCATATAATATGGTGTAATAAAAAATATCCGTCAGTTTATCGTTCCGAATATCTGGCGAGAGAGCGTGCACAAGTGAGAGGATTCATTTTGGAGTCAAAAAAGCTGTGTGTGTGTGTGTGTTCTTTCACGATCTCAGCTAAACGATAATGTTACTGGGTGAAAAGTAATATTGCAAAAGAGATATAATACCTCTGTAGGTTGACGTCACCGACCCGACCGGTCAACCGGTGCGCACGGAGGTGCTGCGGTCGCCGCGAGGCGACGACAAGTTAGTCAACGAACTGTTCTTTAAAAACTTCTCGATTGACTCTTTGACTCTAACTTGTAGGGTTACCTTCCTCCCGTCCCGAACCGGCCCGCACAAGATCGACGTGAAGATCGGCGGTCTCCGCGTGCCTGGTGAGCCAACTTCAGTTTCTTTTTTTTTTGAACTTGGACTTTTTACAATAAAATGCACATGGAAACGTAACCGTTTTTTTTTCTAAATTTATCAAATAAAACCGAATCTCCGCAGGTTTCCCGCAAACAGTCGAGGTGGACGACGACGAGGACCGTCGGGCTCCCTTCGTCGCCATTCCCCCGTCGGAGGGCGACACGGGCGCCCGCGTCGGCGACCCCGTCTCCTTCGTCTTCGATGCACGCAAGCAGACCGGAGGACTGAAGGTAGGCGTAGCAAACTTCAGTCATGATCAATGATGACGATGTCATTTCGCCTAATCAATCATGATGAAATCACGTCAAATTATAGCTTTCGGGAGGTCAATAATCCCTTGAAGGTCGAGGTCCGCGGCCCGGACGGTAGGCGCACGAAGCACCAGACGTCGAGGCGCGCTGACGGAACGCAGGTAGACTTTTGGGGGGAGGGGCAAATCAAGCTCATACCCTCCTACCTACTTGCCGCGGCGTGTACTTGAATAACATTACACACAACGGTTCTCGTTGCCTGGGCGGTGTGACAAGAAGGAAACGTTTAGGAGATCACGTTCTTCCCCGACCAAGTCGGCGAGTACTCTGCCTCGGTCGAGTTCAACAACCGACACGTCGCCGGTACGCCATCAGTCATCATCATCATCAACATCATCATCCAAGCTTCCACGAACATTTCCTAACCTCTTAGAGTCTGCTCAAAATCCATCGAAAAAAGCATGTTTTCTGCTGTCTAATATCGCAGTATTACAATCGCCCCTCAGGTTCGCCCCTCTACCTCCGCGTGGTCGACCCCTCCAAGGTCCTCGTGGACGACGAGTCCCTGGACCGGGAAGGCCGCCTGCTCCTCGCGCCCTCGCAGAAAGCAACACTAGCCGTTGATGTCACCGCAGCCGGCGCCGGTTCGTACTCATACGACGTATTCATGCACTGAGAATGAGCGAACATCTCCTAACCGGCTAGGGAAATTCTAATACGGTGGTGTAATGCAATGCTGAATTACAATTGGCGAAAATCTTGCGTTCTTCCTCGCGTTGGAGTGTTAATACCTCCTCAGCAAAAGAGGTGGCGGAACGGTTCGTGGCGCTTCCTTTCCTAAGAAGTCCGTAAAAGAAGAAGCGCGTGCCCAGGCGGGCAGCGATGAGCCGCCGCGATCCTTTGGTCAAACAAGCGAACCAAGCGAACACGGATAGACTCCTGGAACGGAACAGCGAGCGCCTTGGGGCAGAAGAAGCGCATTGATGATACAGTGACGCATTCTTCTGTATACTCCGGATTATATATATAATATGATGGTTTTGCGGTTACAGGACGGCTTCGCGCTGAGGTCGAGGACGACCAGGGCAGGACCGTGCCCGGAGCCAGCGTTGAGGAACTCGGCTATGGAAAGGTGCGTAATAAGATAATTTAGTGGCCAGTGAACTTCTCGCAAAGCGCCGTGCAGTAGAGAATTTTTAGCGAATTTTTTTTTACTCCCATGAAGAGTGAAACGGTACGGGTACTAGCGCCGTCGAATCGGGTCCTTTTTATGGTTATCTTTCATCTGCTTCAGTGTAACCAGGTTATTGCTGGATTTATATAATGCATGAAACGTATCTATGAAAAAGCCCCGATTCGACGGGACTAACGGGTACTCCAAATAGACAACCAGTGGCGTGCGTCGCACGCAAACAACCAGCGTATATTTGGCTAAGCTTACGGGTAGGCGTGTAGGGGCGGTAGTGGGTGGAAAAAAGTAGGAGGGTAGTCGAAAGTAGTGGTCAGACCGGACAGTATATCCATGTCGCTGCTTCAGCACCGCGTCCACTGGACCCCGCGCACTCCCGGGACCTACATGCTCTACCTCTCCTATCAGGTAATAATGTTTACTAAGTAAGCTCTGCTGTAGGTCATAGAGATACTAGCTAAATCACATGTGACACTTGGCGAGTGTTATACTTGTTATGCGTGTTATGCTATACTGTATACTACAGTGTTGTACTTGTTATACTTGTCGATATGACACAGTATCTATGATTCTCACAATCAGGGCCACCCGGTGCGCGGCGCCAACCCGCTCAAGATGGTCGTCGGGGGCGATGATGTCATAGGGACCTCGCGAGGCTCGGTCGGACACGTCGGACGGGGGTGAGCAGCTACTTATTTCATCATTCCACCTTTTCCTTTTCACTGTTCTTCTTCGGAATCCTTTCATACGAGATGGTGTGGCTATTCGTTCATTCTCTAGTCTCAAGCCGCGAAAAACGCTCCGTATTGCAGGGTGGACGCGCGTTATGACAGCGTCGACAGGCGGGAGGAGCGAAGTTTAAGAGAGGAGAGACTGGAGGAGCGGAGTCAGGACAGGAGGGAGACGAGGGGAGAGGAGACGACGATGCGAGAGACTGTGAGGGAGGAGAGGAGTGCGGGAGGAGGAGGAGGAGGAGGAGTGAAGGGAGCGGTGGTGGAAGGCGGAGCGCCCGCGAGTCGGGTCCTCCTGAGGGGCGATGGCATCGACCGGCCCCTGCTGAACGAGCCCAACGAGTTCGTCATCGACGGATCGGCGAACGCCAAGGGTGAGCCTCTCTTGGGGTTACGGTAATCCGTTTATAGTAGTAATACTGTATCATGCATGGGTACCAAAAAGTGAAGGAACAGATTTGTTGGACAATTATCATGTCGTCCTGGTAATGGTGTCATCTGTGCATTGAGTGTAGAGTGAAGTGTAGGTGATATCGTTGACGAAAATGTTCCGTCAGTCGTCGCGTTCCTATTCAAGTGCAGGCAAAAAGGAATGCGATTACAGATGGAACTTTTCAGTCAATAATAGGTATGTAGACATGTATGACTGTATGCGCGTTCAGAAGGCCGCGTGACCGCCTCGCTGTACGGGCACAAGATGGACGTGCCGGTGCGGCTGACTAACGTCAAGCACAACGTGCACCGGGTAGGCATTTTGAAGAGTCGCAGATTACGTAGCAGTAGACTAGGTAGCTAATTAAGGCAGCAGAATGCATTAACTCTTGTAAAGTTCGTGTTCATCAACAGTTCTCCGTTTTCTCTGCATTATGCATTATAATATCGGTGTTTCAGGCCGTCTACACCCCGCTGTCCCCGGGCCGGTACGATCTGCGCGTCGAGTGGGACGGTGAACCCGTCAAGGGCACTCCGGTGGCAATCGAGGTAGGGAGGGCGACCGGGGGCAACTCGAGGGAAGGATGACATTCAACACTAGATAGTCTGCGAATAGGCCTAGGCTATGCATTATGGACGATTGTTCCAGTTTTCAGTGAAGAAGATAAAGCATAAATGCATTGAGTTTAGAGATGGATATGTAGACAATAATGATGATCGCCTAAAGGTCCACCCCTCCTCCGCCTCGGCCGCTGATCTCATCGTTGTGGACGCGTCGACCCTCAAGATCGGCGTGATCAACGACGACGTCAAGACGCTGATCGACACGCGAAAGGTACTCCCGTGAAGACGATAATAAACAAGATCAAATCCATCCATTGTATCCTGTTTCGTAATGATGATGAAATCCCTAATTATGATGAAATACCTACATGATAATCGACGGGATTAAGGCCGGCCCGGGCCAGCTGTCTGCCCAGTGCATGGGACCGGTCAAGCTGGCGTACTGCGAACTGTACGATCACCGCGACGGAACCTACACGCTGAGCGTGAAGCCGACTGAGGTTCGGTTTTGGCTTGCTACTGTCAACATGATGAAAACTGAGTACTCTATGAGCGTGCAGCATGCTATTTGCCCAGGATGAGTTAGGCGTGAAGCATAGTGCAAGATTGGACAAGGTGAAGGCTACCTACATTGTTTTTTACAGTTATAGCTTATAGCTACATCTACATTGTATAGTGAAATAAACCGATCCTTCAGTTTCTTCCGTTCCAAAATGAGTCTAATTCTCTCATTTTTGCACACTCCCTCGCCTCATATTCGGAATGATTTTCCGACTGGGATCTTTCTAATCAACTGTACTATCTCCAGGTGGGCAAGCACACGCTGACGATCAAGTACAACGAGCGGCACGTGCCCGGCTCGCCCTTCCTCGTCCACGTCAGCAATCCGCCCGACGCCAGCAAGGTACCTATAGTAGAGGGGAAGGTATAATCGTTCCGGTTGTAATGCTGATTCCGGTGCCTTTCAAAGCGATCTAATCAACTTCTAGTGTGTATCATGAAAAAGTCTAGATGTTACTGATCTCAAAAACATATCCATGTTTCTGATATAATGAAATGGCACCGTCTCAAAGCGCGCAAAATTAGCTAAACACCGTAGCGGTGGAATCACGAATTATACGTTCCGCTTTTCACGACTATACCCATTTCTGACGAAATCATGAGTAAACTTCATTCGTACGTCCTTCGGACTTCGGACTTCTTCTCACCACTTTGCTCACTCATCGTGACTAGGAACGAGATGATTGACGAAAAAAAACTCAACCGTTCGTATCGTAATTAGAGGATATGAATCGGGTACTTTTGATGGCTATGTTTCGCCCATCCTAAGATAACAAGACAGACAGTATGAGTTTGGCGTGAAAATAACCGTCAAAAGTGCACGATTCGTGTCCTCTAATCGTAATCGTTCGCAGGTGCGCGTGTACGGTCCGGGCATCGAGCACGGCATCCTATCGTGCTTCAAGTCCAACTTCGTCGTCGAGACGAAGGGCGCTGGCGCCGGCCAGCTGACTGTGCGGGTGCGAGGACCCAAGGTTGGTATTTAAATAGGATTTAAATAGTTAGTTTCCATGTAGAAAGCGACTAATAGATAACATTATTTTCTAGCAGTTTCCTTCTAAACGTATGCATACGTAACACGATTCAGGGCGCCTTCAACGTGGAGATGCAGCGGGAGAAGAAGAACGAGCGTACGATCCACTGCAAGTACGAGCCGAGGGAGCCGGGCGACTACCAGGTAACCCGACCCACAACGGACCCACAAAACTTTTGAAGCGAAAGCTAACTTGCAAGCGTCACTAAGGAATCGGTGAAAGCTTCAAAATGTCCCTAACCCGTGTAATCAACGTCGCTTCCTCGATTTGTCCTCGCTTTTTGTGCCTCTCGCATTGCTGCAGGAGACCTCGCAAGCATAGTTGAGGAAAAAGTTCCGTCGGTCGTCTCATTCCTACTTTCGACAAGAGAGAGCGACGCGGTATGAAGAGAGTTCAGACCAAGTAGGAATGGGTTAACTGACGGAACGTTTTCGTCAACAATCACGGCATTATAGACCAAGCCAAAAATATCAAAAAGCGAAACTGTAGTTGGAATTTAATATTTCCGATTTTGCGAAAGGTCCCGCACGGAAAACGATGAATCTTAATTGTAAAATGTAGCGCTTCTCTACTATGCCCCAGATCAACACCTATGAATCATCACAGCATCATGCATATTTTATAAATCAAAATTTGTCTTTAAGACTGTATTATGCGCTTTTTCATACCGCAGAATGCTGTGCAATACTATAGTGAATTAAAACCGATCCGTAGGAAAATCATTCCTAACATAAGGCGAGAGAGTGTGCAAAGGTGAGAGAACTAGACTCATTTTAGAGCGAAGGAAACTGACGGATCGGTTTATTCCACTATATCATTTGGCGTGCTCTAGCAATCTCGCCTCTTCGCAGGTCGAGGTCAAATGGCACGGCGAGCACGTGCCCGGCTCGCCCTACCTCGTCATGATCGTCGACACGGAGCAGGTATCTTGACGCCGTTTATCGATTTACTCATCGACCCGCTCATTTCGTCATCTTTTAAATTATCATCGCATTTTTCATTCGTAATCTCTTCATACCTAATAATGAATGAATACCGCCTCGCCTCTGTCGTGGGAACTGGTGGGCATGAAACGACTAGCGGAACGTCTTGTCTTGCCCAACCCGAATCCCGTCCTTTCCAGGAACTGACGCGGTTTCTGCGCGGCGAGGCGCCCTCGCCCATTCCGGCGACGCCGTTCATTCCGCCCGGATGGGTGGGCCCCGCGCCTCCGCCGCTCTACGGCCCGGGCGGTCCCGCCCCGCCCCCGGGCGGTCGCGGCTTCTTCCCGCCCGGCCACATGCCGCCTCCGGGCATGTCCATTCCCCCTCCATTCCTCCACGGTCCTCCGCCACCGCCCAACGGCCGCATGCGCTCGGGAAAATTCGCCAATGGCTACTAATTGGAACCGTGAATAAAACGCGTCATGCACTCGTTATTCCCGTCTGGAATGCTCTACCCACCCCCGTATCGTAGTATCCCCTCCCCCAGTATAGCCTTTCATTAGCTAAGCTCGTGCCTTGGTGCGCAAGACCACGCAGAAAGAGAACACTGTGCTCATATCACACTTGATCGCTAGTAGTCCTGCCGTACCCCCACATACATACTTATCTCTCGATAATCTCTCTCTCAATGGTGATATCATCGAAGACACTTCCATTTCACGTTTAAATACTATGCTCTCCTGCCTACTTCCGCCCTTATATGTGTGTCTCTTTTCATCTATATATATATTTTTTTCGTATATGCCACATGTGTATCCTGCGCCGAAAGATCCACGTTTTGCCACCATTTCATACCGTATCCCATGCTATTCGTTATATTATCCCGTACCCGTTTCCTCCAGATATATATCACCTACATGCATAATCCCCCTTCAACATCCCAGTTCGACTTTTGAAATAGAAGCAACATATGTATATTTATGGATAACGCAGATTAGATTGACTAGTACCTAATAAAGATTTGCTATAAGCTATGAATTTTACAGAAGAGAAGAAACACTGTGGGTTGTTTTGCTTATTATATTTAAGTTATAAACAAAAAAGGATGCATACTATTTCATCGTTAAGTTGCCGAATCTGTTTGTTTTCAAAATCTCTATGGCAAGAAACAAAAGGGTATTTGCCGCCAGCAGGGGTCGAACCTGCGACCTTGGGCTTATTAGACCCACGCTCTAACCGACTGAGCTATGGCGGCCGACGACATCAAGCTGGGCGCAGAACCATAGGTACTTCCTAGCGTTTACTTTATCGTCTGGTGCAGAGTGACGAGGAACACAGACATAACGGTTATTCTAATCTTATAGAGATTTTGAA
>LS890752.1:0-20418 GCA_900490955.1 Micoletzkya japonica | reverse complement strand
CACTCGTGGACGTGTAACAACGTTAATGGCTAGCCGTCGCCTACATGACTCCTGTTCGCAGGAACTTTAATCTCACGAAAGCTCAGGTCGCTGTGAACCCGATAGCCTTCGGTGTCAGTGGGCAGCTTACGTGAAATGAAAGGACAGTCGAAGCAGAATGTCGAAGCAAGCTCAACGTGTCGCTGCGTCGCATACAATCGTTACGTTCCTGATGGCGATCTCCGATCTCGTGGAGAGGGTTGCGGACTCGGTCCGTACTTCGAACCGATCATCTACGGAGGCTGTCCTACGTATGTTGGAACTCCTAGTCTCGGTTAACAACCCGATGCGACACGTGCCGTGAGTTCTTCTCTGCATTTTACAGGTAACTTAGTTCACGTGCATTGCTGTACAATCAAACAAACTCCTGCCCATGAGTTGAATCGTTCACATCAAACAATAATCATGTCTATTATGTTTGTTTAAATCGCAACACTATTTACCCCAGACTTCATCTTGTTATTCAGACTACGGCATCAACAGAGGATGAAGTCGTCTTCGTCGGCTTTCCTCGCACTCCCGGTAGCAATCCGATAGCCGACAATGATGAAGACGCTCTTCTTGCCATTACACCGTGTTAGTTTTTCTTGTGTTGATTTGTAGTGTTGTTGTTGAACTCAGTAAAGTGTTAAAGAAATAGTAGTGTCGAGACAAGCAAGACAGACGATCATTCCCTCTAATTCTTTAACGAGTACGCTTTTCCCAAGCGCAGTGTTACGCCGTAGCGCAGTATGGTGTGTGGTAGAACAACAAGATCAACTATAGGATAGGATAAAATAGTTTTATCAGTGTCATGGGTCATGCCAAGGGATGGTGTGGTATGGTCATGCCGCATGCTGATCAAGGGAAGTGATCCATTCTTCGTTCGTCAAATTGAGGCATCTCAGTCCAAATACTTTCTTCACTTCATCCGGCCATCTGATTCGAGGGCGGCCAGTTGCACGGTTCCTCAGGTAGTTGTACGGGATCCATGAAGCAACTTTCTTTGCCCACCTCTCATCACTCATCGTTCTCGGGGGGTACTTTCCAGACACTTAAGTCCATATCTCAATGGAATGACCGTTAATTCGTACCAAATTTATCATGATCAAGCAATAAGCTTCATTAACATAACTTGTTTTGGTTGGACTCCAAAATTTAAAATACCTGAGATGTTGCCAGTGAAGCAATGTGAGAATTTTTAAGCTTTTCAAAATTTTTTGGTGACTTTTGACATATTCTTTACTATCTCCTGTTCGATTCAACTGATCATTTCATTTCTGATATTGGCAATTACTATGGTAGTAGTGATCACGGCTGACCACTTTGCAGACACCGAAACCGCTATCCCATGTCTGGAATGACCATTAAGTCAAAAAAACAGTAGGTCAAGATAGGAAAATACTGAAGCGGAACAGATAATGATAATTTCAGTTTATCTGTTTATCTGCTCAAGAATAATCTAATAGGATGCAGAAAAGTGCTGAACTATCAAATTTGTTAATTTGATTGATTGGACCGCTACGTGTTTGAATTTTGTCGCGAGCAAGAGACCCTAAAACGTAGCTCAAACACTCGGCGATATCTAAAAGATGAGACTGATATGGCAGATTCTGTAAAAGCAACTTCGTTTCGATACTACTGAGTAATAACATACTAAATTTTTAGGCACTTTGGTTGCTTCCTTAGCGAGTTATGAGACGAAATATAGTGTAACAGGATTTTTGGGCCACCTTGTAGTTTTCGACATTGTCTTGCGCTTTCTTGAGTGGCTGCTGCAAGAAGCTCGAAGTCAGTCCGATCATGGAGTTCTCCAGGTGTATTGGCCTTCTGTGGCCTTCGTTCTCCAGAAGAATGCTATCAGCATTCATTCCAGCAAAGGGTTGGTTCTTTTCTTATCTGATGCTTGATTAGTAACAGTAGGGACATTATCAACGTTTAGAATGCACAAAGTCCTTCGCACACCCACTTCGCCACAGGCACTGACGTTACAGGATATGGGCGCCATATGTAATATCTCGAAACCCCCCACCCCTTCCCATTCATCTTCTCCTGGCCAAGCCTCCTCGCGGAGAGGGGGGCCTCAGACATCTTACAAACCTTGCTGCTGACTTGTGACTCTGATAAAAGGTGTCTCTTCTTTTTTTGCATTCTACACACTTGAATTCCGATACAGGATAGAGACACTTAGTCGACGTAATTCTTTCCGCTATTACATGATGCGACGTTGTCAGGCGTACCAAGGGTGTTTAATTAAGCTCTCGTCGATGAGTCGAGTACAAAAGTTTTACATAGTAAAGAGTTGGCCGGCTTTTCTACGCTAGACTCACGCAAGGCGTCCGCGCCTCCACACCAATCCTTCGCCCTTTGCTGCGAAGAATCAGGGATTGCTATTTTGGTGTAGCGATGAGTAAAGCCTACTGGACGCAGAGGTAGCTCAAGGAGAACAAGAAGGTAGGCTGATAAGAGACTTAACCCAAGAGGACACGGTCAGTATATCATCGGTCTAGGCTACGGTCCCATGAGGGTTAGCCCAACAATGATTTATACCACGATGTAATGCGCAACTGGAAGTTTGCGTATAACGATTTCGCTCAAACTAGTGCGAAGAAATGTGGTCAAGATTGAGCAGTAATTGTTGAGTTTGCGACTGGACTATTGAATAGAAAGCTGTTTATGGTTGCGTGAGTGTTATAAGGGTTTGACCAAAACCAGTAAGGGAAAGGTGACAAGAATACCTAATGACTGTATGTTGTGAAGAATGAGAGGTGATTTAGGTACCTGAAATTATTATTCTGGATGCGAGGTCGAACCTTCCGACTTTTCTCCATCCGACCATGGCGTAGAACAGGTCCAAAAAAGTTCGATTCTGATACTCCGTTTTTCCTCAGGATCCTGGGGGTGGTGCGCTACGAGAGTAAGCAACGACTGAGCGAGATCGGTTTATCGTATCGGTCGAACACAAAACAAGTACGAAAGGGACTTGCTGGGCTTCTGAGTCAATGGTCAGGGGAGGAATACGACATAGGGTTGAGAGATAAATCAAGCGAGGGAGCCTGTAAAGATAGGAATATTAAGATGCACATAGTATGCCTACCTGCACTGGCATATCCCTTACACTATAGAGGATTACGGCTCTTTTTCGGTGCTGGTCTGAAATTAATACTATTCGACAGATGTATGTAGCTTTGGTTAAAACTTTAAAGGGAGGAAGCAGCCTCTAAAAAAATGTTTTAAAATTCGATGAAAATTCTTCTAAGTTTTCAAAAAGTGAGGAAAAACATAGTGACAATAAAAAATTGAGGAAAAACCTCGAAAAACGCATGTTTTATTTTTTTGTTCCGGGCTTCCGTCGTTGAGAGGAATGTCGCTTTTGGCTTAATTCCTTTCGCTAAACACAGTAGCGTCCTCGTTGGGCGAAATTTCAAAAAATCATTTCTCGAATACTATTAATTATTATTATTTTTCCTTTTGTTTTTATACTAATTACGACAAGATCTTTCATATAAGCTTCACTTGAAAATCACTTCCATTGTACTAGTACTAACAAAGTACTAGGCCGTGTTGGAGCGTGGTCATCTGGCCAACTGGCTTCCTGTCCTCTGCGAGAGTCTTCATCGCTTCCCAATTCTGGGGTGCAATCTTGGTCCAAAGATCCCTTGCGACCTTTCGCAGGTCCTTAGTATCATTCATTTCCCGCTTACCTGGAAATTGGTACGTATATGATAACCCGGGCAAATGTATACTATGATCAAGAAAAAATGTGAAGAGAAAGGAGGAGTCGCCGTAGAGGCATAGACGAGGAGTAGAAAAGGGGAAAGTGGGGGAAAGTGACTGCCACAACTCCTCCTCTCCGTCGTTTCCCACTGATGACAAGGCGTCCCTCAGAGGAAGAAAGGGGAAGAAGAATGGAAAAGGGGGGGGAGTGAGAAGAGGTAAGGGTCCGAGTGATACCTTTGTTTCATTCCAATTAGGCAGGAATGAAAGGTGTAGGATTGGTCGGGCGCTAATTCGAACTGCAAGTAACAAATTGATCATAATATATGTACAGGGTCTGCTGTTAGATTTCTGCAGTGGCCAACTAATACACGACCCTCTACAAATTTAGTCATGATTATTTTCTACAGTAATCCACCCAGTGCTTTCCAAAGTTCTGCAGTTAGCTACCCAACCACGGTAATGCAACCGTGTCCACCTATGAAATTGCTGCCTGGTAATTGACCACTACGGTGTGTTTAGACATTGTCTACTTCTTTCACTGCTGTGTATGGTGCGTGAATAGAAGAAGAGGAATAGAAGAGGTGAATAGGGGAAAGCGCTTCGGTCCCTGTCTGCTATCTCTATCTCTCTCTGTGCAAACAAAAACGAGAGCGGGCAAGGGAGAAAAACGGAGGGAGAGAAAGGGGAAGCTACCGTATACCTGCTATCTCTAGTTATCAACACTGCTTGCATCATATGAGAAAGAGAAATAATTGTAATAGATATTCCTTTAGACAACCGTAGTGAGGGTCTACCTGCTTTCATGAGTGACGAATACTATCGTCAGTTAGTTACATTGCTACACTACTTGTTTTGAGCAACTAAGACCCTGATAGAGAAAAGGAGTTGTTTCCATAGGGAAATGTGTGGGTTACTTCGATATCCTAAGATCATTGTTGTGACCTACGCCTTAGGCTTATAGGTATATTCTAATACGGTAAGACCAATGATTTTAGCCACGTAATTTTACTGTGGGCACACTGTCTTAAATAGTACTACTGTCCCAGACCTAAACAAATATCTCTTAGGGTGATTTATGCGAGGGAGGAAACGTGTGGACGTGTCTTTCTATCCACCTGCGTTTTTCGGCGCGCTATTTTATTTCTTGTCCGTCCCTTCTTTCAAATACCTTTACTCTCATTTACAATATTGAAGAATTTCTCTAGTTTAAATTATGTGTGAATAATTAATTACTTACTTAGTTATGTCGAATTATGTTGTTTTGTCAACGAGTCGATGTATGCGACTGAAATGAAGGAAAATAGTCAAAATATTTGGTAGCTAATGAACAAGGAGTTAGTTCAAGTGAGAAACGAACAAGGCCCACTGTCTGAAAAAAAGGAAAAAAGATCGCTTCGAAGGGGAAAGTACAAAGAATGCCTTCGCGAGGAAAGCTGTTTTTCCTCCCTCACTTTGTGCGTGGAAAAGGTGCATCGGGAAGACGTTTTCCATTCCTCGTACGGTACTTCAAAAGACGCTTCCCTCTAGCTTTGCGCTTTGCTCTCTACTGATCGCCTCCCGAGTGTCCCTACAAATCGTCATTCTTCCTTAGTTTCGAGGTCATGCAGGGAGGCTGACATGCTATTTGACGATGCTTTTTAGCAGTCTTCTCGGTCTTCTGTTGTTAGAGGGTCTTCAGGAGGTCATCCTTAGCCTACTTCGGAAGTCCCTAGTCTTTACTATGATTGACGACATTTGCTCAAACGTAAACTTGGGTAATTAAATCTTTGGAAAACACAAATGTTTCAAATAGCGTGTTCCTTTGATTTTCAAAGCATTATCCTAAGCACTACTATAACGGCGTGTTATGAGGAACGTTCATAACGATAGTTAGTTGTATCTCTGAAAACTGATTTCAACTGTCACTTATAGGAAGCAAGATATCTCGCTGTGCTGTCTGATTAGTCCTTAGACCTTCCACCATATATCCCAACAATACTCAACAGCAGCTTGGAGTCGTGCCCTCAGACCTCATTTATATCTAAGATGGGTATTGTGGTCAATTAACCGGACTTAGCTTTGGCAAATTTTCGCTATTGTTCGCCTTTTAATTCAGTAACCGTATGATGATGGTTGAGAGAGTTTGTTGCCTCTGATTTCCTGTTTCTCTTTCCGTTCGCCTCTCTCTGCATATTCTCTCACATTCCTCGTTTCTGGCCCTCTACAGTCGAACACAGCTGTTCCATTATAATCTATCCTTCCCACTCTGTTCATGCATTGCTCTCTTCTTGCTTCCATCCACTCTTCTCACCTCCCTCTTTCCTCTTTATATTGCCGCCTCAGCCTAACTCCCGCTGGCATTGAAATCCTTGTCTTTATCTCTCTCCCCTCACGTGGATTCACTCTTTTCCTTACATCATATTTATTATAGATGGTCCATGTTCTCATTAATTTCAGTCGCCTACATCGACTCAAGGTCTACTTTACAACAACAATGGATAATGTGAACGAATGAAACACGAGGTGAGTGGTGTAATACTTAGAGAACGGACTGCTCAGGAAACAGCGAGTGAGGAATACCGCGGTTTATTTTTTTTGGAATACGGTTTACATATATCGTACGAACAGTGAGCGTAATACATGCTTGGGCGGTTTACGTGCAGCGGGAGCTTTGTGTTGTGAGTCTGAGCTGTGTGTTGACCACATTAGCAGAGCAACCGCCGCACGCTTCGTGAGCCGCCGGGTACCGCGTAGTTATACCAGTAATTGTAATAATAATAGTAATAGGACATGATTAATTTTTTATAAGACAACTCCGTGCAAGGGTCTCTGTGGACTTCACAATGTGGCAAACGAATGGCTAAAATATCTCTGATTTCGGGAGGGACTATCGCACGGAAGACATTTTGACCTAAACATTTTAGCTCGTTCGCTCCTGTGGCCCGCTATCGTTGTCACGGGGAGCTCTATGCCCACGCGAGGAGAAGGACCGTCTGGATGCGATTCGCTTTAAGAAGGGAGGCCACGTCAACAGAAGGAGCCTACCCACTATGCAGCCCCAGCCCCGTTTGTGTCGGGGCGGCAGTGTAGAGAACTCTATGTTCACTACAAATGGCATAAGGAAGGGTGTCATGCAGTCGAGTAGTAGCGAATACCCACAGCCCAAAAGGGGTAATACCTGGTGCCTTATGTGTGGGGGGAGAGACCACGACACCCCCACTGTATGCGCTACTTCTCTACAGGAGAAAGGATGGAAAGGTTGACTAGGTTGGGGAAGTGTCTTATTTGTACCTATCCGGTGCACCCGGGAGCACCTTGCCCCAACAATAGTCCTACGCATTGTCACCGTTGCGTGGGGACTCACAATGCCTTTCTATGCCCTCGAAATCCTTACTACCCCCCCCCCTCCTCCCCTAAGGAGAGAGCCGCTTGCGCTGCGCACGTTGGCGCAGCAAGTTGGGCTTCCCATGCCCTCTTTCTTTGTAAAGTTTTGTGGATAAAGGACCGAGACCAGTGGATCGTCCTCAAGAGACAGTTTTGAGAGAAATGACTAAACTGGACACTCCCTCGGATGAGGCCGAAAATCGAGATTTTGAAATCGTCTAAAATTTGGGGTATGTGTTCACACAGTGCAGCCTCGCTAATTCCTATAATCTGGAGGCATGAATAAATTCGGTAGCTCGGTTCACAGCATTCCCAGCGTTCGATTAGCGAAAAGCGGTTTCCGCCCATAGGATCCGATCCTGTGGGCAAATCAGTGAGTGGAAAATTATGAATTTAAATACTTAAGCTCGTCACAATGCGTTCAAGACGCTCTGAAAATTTGATACACTTTTGTTCAGCCATTACTGAGTAAATTCAAAAACAGTGGTCAATTCGCTATTAGACACATTCTTCACCGGGCAGAATGCTGTGGGTTACGGTAGCTCGAACTTTCAGGGACAGACACTCCTTCTCATCTGTCTTATTCCCACCTCCCCTATTGAGTCTACTCCCGTTCTTGTAGTCTTCCTTCCCCCCTTCCTGGATCTCGATTGCTGTGCTAGAGGAGACAATCCTCAATATCTTATATTTCTCATAGAACGGAAATTCCATTTTAGAGATTGTGCAAAAGTGTGACTAAGTTGTTTCAGATGTGGGCAGAAGAAGAAAGGTGGGAGAGACTGATTCGACGGTTCCATCCTGTGCGATTTTTGAGTAATGATTATTTATTGTGTGTGCAGACGTAGCGAGTGGTCGACACATCCTTTTTCGTCAAGACTTCACGGTCTCGTTTTCGAAGTGCGTGAAGATACAAGGCATCAGCGAGGATCGGAAGAGTACAAAAAACTTTTGTTTTAGATAGCAGAGAATTAGAATCATCTTGGAAACCCAATTTGTCCGGACATAGCAGCTTTCGAAGACGATTCTCATTTTCTGCTATCTATACGAGCTTTCCCTTCCCTTCCACCACTAACCAATGCTGATCACGTTAACAGTCGGGAGCTAGAATTACAGGGAGTTAGAGTCTAGAGTGATATAGTAACCTTGAGTTAGTGATCACTGGTTTTTCAGTTTTTTTTCAGTTACTCGGTCCCTCTCTCTTGGGCACTTCTATCTCATTGCAATTTCTCTTCTTTCTCTGTTCACAGCATATCGGTTATGTAATCTATCCACTCCAGTCTTCTCGTCCCCTCTTCTCATCATTATCCCCACTTCTCACCCACTCTCCACCTTTCATATCACCGCCTCCGCGTAACTCCAGCTGGCTTCCCAATCCCTCCCTTTGATATGCTCACCATGCAAAAAATGAGGAGTTCTCTGAGGTGGTAAAATAATTTTTTATCATGGAGCATTTGCAAAACCACTCAGATGACCAAAAAATAATTCAATTCGGAGGAATATCGTCTACAGTGTGTTGTCAGTAGTGATCAGTGTTCGCACAGACTAGCCCATAAAGCTGTATTTCTCCCCTTCCCCTCGTTCCCACTCTCCACCATCCTCTCACTGTGCATGTGTGGGAAAAGTTGCATCGGGACGACGTGTGGCTTGTACAGTCATTCAAAAGAGCCTGCCTCTGGCTTTGCTCCCTACTGATCCCCTCCCGAGAGTCCCTACAGATCGTCATTCTCCCTCTGTTTCGAGGTCATGGGACGCGACGAGGACGAGGTTAGCCTGTTCAAATTCACCTATCTAGCTATACTACGTCTAACTTTAGCATACGCTGTGTGTAGCCAGTTAATGATGAAAATGGAAACGTTTCAGCTTTCGTTCAAGGCTTCAACCCTCTCCGCCTTAACTGAGGCTTTATCTGACGATAGTAAGGTATTCTACTTTATTTTCAATCGCTTTTGTATCTCTCGAAATGCATAAGCATCCGTCTATTATAGGTGTGGGCTGCGACGAAGAAGATTGCAGTTCTCTTCGAGGCTGTTGCCGGTTCTGAGGTTTGTTGTTTTATGATCATATCGCCTATTGTTCAGTCCTTTACAATTCCAAACCAAGGAGTACACTCCAGTAAGGCGTTGTTATGCTAGACATGATGCGAGATGTTAGGAAACAAACAAGGAATCAAGCTAGGAGCTCACAATATCTACGAACGCATTTTGACTTCCAGGATCTGTCCTCGGCCATATCTGACCTTCGTCAATTCGTCTCGAAGGGCAAAAAATCGGCGAAGGCTCTTAACGACATCGGCGGCGTGACTCTCGCAGATGTCGTGGTAGATGGCGTCGAATTGATGATGAGGAGAGGACAGAGAAGAAGCAATGAAGAGGTGGAGGAGGAGCACAATCTAGCTCGATTCGAGGTATCAATGAACCGTAGATAGAATGCTTCCTATTTAATTTCGCAAATTAGCAATGAACCAAAATGCTTTATATAGTATGGACGTTTGAATTACAGTGGCTCTGCCAATTAAATATTGAAAGATATCGCGGAAGAAACGCTAAATGAGTAAATTTAAGGAACCGGACAACGATAGCCGTCAGAGATGGGAGGCAATAAAGGATGAGAGAATGGTATTATATGCGAGAAACATTTTTAAAAATCGTTTTCAAATTAGCTTAAAGGGCCCCTCTGAGGACTTTTTTCCGCTTGGTTTCTTTCTTTCATCTGATAGAGCGCTGTCGAAAACCTACAATCGTACAGTTGCATCTTTTTTCCCGCCATCCCCGCCGTTTAAATAAGGAGAGCAGTTGTATGCAAAGTAACATTTGTCTTCAGGGGCGCGAATACGAATGTCATTCCGTGAATACTGTAGCGCGCGGCTCTGTGATTAATAGGCATTGATTATTGTAAGAATGAAGACATTTGAGTTCTTCTGAAGATAAAAATGAATGAATGTTCAAAATGTGCTCTCTTTAAAAGTTGCCAATGTCTTCAGAGGTGCCCTTTAAATCCATTCATCTTGCTGAGGAAAAGGCCGTTACATCTCAACTCTTGATGTCCTCAATACCATTCTCATTTGGCGATGGTCACTAACTGCTTAAGGAATGCAATGAAAGCGAAGATGGGGTCAAACAAGAAGAACTCACATCTGTCAGAGATGAAGAGGACGATGTCAAGTACGCACACATTCCTTGTCTTCCCATTCCTTTAATCATAGTCAACATAGAACTCTCATTGTGATTACTTTGCTAACAAGGGAATGGTCAGAACTAATAGTTGGACTTCGGAACACCGCTTGGCATGGTGATAGGCCAGGTCGAAAGAGTGGGAAAAATTTCGATTCCAGCTGCTAAGCGCCACAGAGACCAAAGATCATAGCCATTTTCTATTTCCTGTTTGCTCTTTGTCATCCCGGTGGATGGCTGTCAGCAGGCACCGGTAGCGCAGGGCGAAGACGGCCGCTTCGCATTCTTCTGGTCCCGGGTTCAACACCCCGACCCTGCACTTCTCTTTTGCCTATTTTTTAAGACAAATTTCAAATATAAATTATGTTTTAGCATGGTTGTACGAGTTTTATCAAACTTATAATTTAAATTTATATGAAAAAAATTTTAATTTATTTTTTTCATTCTTTCGCTGTTTTTTAGAAATATTTAATAATATACGATAGCTTGAACATATTCGTCAATTCGGTGACTCGTGGAACAGTTTATTCCATGCGCAAAGTTCCCGTGTGCCAGTGCGTCAGTCCTCATGATCTCACCGCTACAACTACTGTTGACTCGCTGTTTTCTTCATGCTGATATATCCCAAGTTTGCATATAATCTTTCCTAGAAGATGATAAAATTCGGTTTCGAGAGCGTAAGGCAAGCATTCCACCTCAATATTATACTTTAAAAAATAGGCAAAAGAGAAGTGCAGGATCGAGGTGTTGAACCCGGGACCAAAAAAGCAGCCGTCTTCGCCCTGCGCCACCAGTGCCTGCTGACAGCCATCCACCGGGAAGACAAAGAGGCAAAGAGGAAATAGAAAATGGCTCTGATCTTTGGTCTCTGTGGCGTTTAGCTGGAATCGAAATTTTTCCCACTCTTTCGACCTGGCCTATCACCAGGCCAAGCGGTGTTCCGAAGTCCAACTATTAGTTCTGACCATTCCCTTGTAAGTTTGAAAAAATATTTCCTGCAAGAGTATAACATACGAACTTATTTTCCACTTTTCAATATAAGAACTTCAGTTTGACGGCTGAGGAAATTCCGTGGAACAAGATGGAATGGATGCCTAAGCGCGATGCAGATAATATTCAAGAGTAAGTTGCTGATTTCATTCATTCGCCTTCAATGTCACATTCTCTATTGAAAAATGGATGGTGTATATTCCCACGTGAGGTCCTCACAGCGAGTCTTCATCCTCTGTGTCCATTATAATACATCACTCTATCGGATACACATGCGGAAAACGATGAAATCAAACATGAAAATTTAAAAAACAGACATATGACATACACTACTGCATTTTATACTCTTATATACTTCGTTCTTATTTTAGCGGGGATCCCGGTCATGCTAGAGAAGAAACCACAGAGGAAGAAGAAGATGAAGCCGCCGCTTGTGATAAACATAAGGATGCGATCATAGGCACAAGACAAGAAACTTGCAAGGAACTCATGGAACCCAAAATCAATAAGGTAATTCTCTATCATATCGATGAGAGACAGAAAAAGGTTAATGCATATTTTTCAAGGACTCAACTTATGCCCATTTGGTTGCTCCAAGAGCTTTACCGACCTCGAGTTGTACCATCACTGGCGCAAGTAAGTCTTAGGGCCCCCTCCTAATGACTTTCAAGATTTCAAGAGAGGAGGGAACAACAAAAAGTGGAAGCTCATCGATAATGCTCATCGCTGCCCTTCAGGCGTCACATCGAAAATGGGCTTCTCGAACAATTCTGCAGCCTGTGTTCCACGGTTGGAACCCACCGGACATCTCTACTCAAACACAACGTTGGTTCATTTTGAGTAAACGATACAACGATGCACACAAGAGAATGGAAGTGCAAACTATTCCTTTTATTCTAACCACAAAGTATTGAGTTTCGAAGCCTCTAGACATTATCGAAAATGATCATTGGAGACTTCGAAAAAAGCAATGTATAACATAAAAGCTAAGAATTTTGGACAACTACGTATTTTCGATAAGGAAAATCTTCTAATTGATTTATTTAGAAGCGATGCAAAGAGAAGGCTATGTGGCGTGCTGTAGCGTGGAATGCAGGGCTTAGAAAAGTTATGGCGAGTGATCGAAAGATATTCAAAGCAAGAAAGGGAGGGAAGCCGGACAGGGACTGATGGGGAGGGAGCAGGAGGGACATGCCCGTGGAGCTAGGAGACCTGGATATGAGAGGTGCTAAGTGGCGGTTACACAAAAGAAGATAAGGTGAGGGGGGAGTGAGAAGTGGGGAGGTGTGGGAACTATAGCAGAGATATGTTCACGAGGGATAGATCGATCGAAGGGGAGGGATATCGGGTATGTAATGAGAGACTCATCACCGATGAGAAAAGATAAATTGAGGTGCGAATTGCCGAAAACAAATTCAAAACAGAGACAAACATTTAATCATGTTTCCCACAGAGAGAACTGATGCGCATGCTATGCCGCAAATTCAAACGCGATATTCTGTTGGTTCTACTTGTAGTCCGATATTTCCCCTTTGCGAGCTCATTCTACTTTAGCCAATATACCTGTTCTCTTCTCTGCATTACATAACTCTCTCAACGCATCTGTTCTAGAGACACGCGATCCTTCTAGGGAAGATCTGCGTAACTGGAGTATAACACCTGTTCTCTTCCAGTCTATGCTCTCCTAATAAGGTACACTCTCTCCAACATTAGCGATCAGCGAGTGTAACACGTTCCAGACACGTTTTGGTTAGTATGAATATAATAATAATAATTTAATAAGAATATAATAATTATTATTATTATCGTTCACCTCGAAAACTGGTTTAAGAGTTCGGTACAGTTCGGAACTGTTCAGAACAAATCGGAACAATTGCGAAATGGAAGAGTTAAGCCTATTCCTCTCAGATTTGGCTTTCTCGTTTACGGTTACGGTACCGTGTTACGCGGAACAGGGAAATTCGGTCGGGAAAGGTGTTTTTCACGCACATACCTCGGAACGATCGGCCTCTGAAAATGCCTCGGATGGTGCTCAAACAGTCTCGGAACACATAAACTGGATAAAACAACAAACTAACTTTCATTGATCGCTCATTGACTTCGTAATCCATTGCAAACTTAGGCGCAAGCGGCGCACACCATTAGTGCGCAAGCCCACCACCCTATCCTACAGCACAACGATAGACTCAGCACTGACCCTCGTACCACTTCCGTTCAGGGATCCACAAATGTGTTCTCTCGCTGTATGATATCCCATGCAGTCTTGACCCAGACCACCCACTCCACAAATCACTAGCGTTCTATTGATTTGACCCTGTTCTGGTAAATAGTGGACAATCGAAGTAGACTGACTGCTGCAAAAGACAATCGAAATGACATTTTCAAATCAATGACTTTCTGGGAAGTTGCGGAGAGCCATGTCTAAATGCAACCAAAAAACTTACTCGTCTATATTGGATTGTTACTGGCCCGTCTGAGCGTTGTAACACTAATGACGGTGTTTCCATAATGCCAAAGATTTTATCGTGAAAGATTTTGCCTAAGCTTTCTTCACCCGTTTATAACATTTGTAGCCCAGCACCTCATCTCCGTCTCTTTCACTTTCCCGGTTTCCCCTCATTCCATCTCGAGCATATACCGTAATAAGTTTGTCCGTCTCCGTTTTTTATCCTGTTTCGCCCACTAGCAAAGATGTCTATCATCCCCATCTGATGTTAGCTTCGCTCAGTACATACATACATATAATGCATTTCCGTCCAAACTCGTAACCTTCGATACTCAAGATAGGTGCAGACCAGCCGCTCTTGTAATGTTTCCCAACCGAAAGGAGTTGCAGATCATGAGAGAATCATGTTGTGCAATGTCCTTGCTCACGTGAACCACTAGTGCCGAGCAGGGAGAAAAGTTTTCGCAGGACAGTTTCAGTAGGACAGATTGCGAACATGCTACTGATACCGAACCCCCTACCACCATTTTTCTGAGATCGATTGGCCAAAGGACCCTAAGCACCAAGTGAAGATCATTCCTCGTGATACGCCTTTCGCCATTACTTTTTCCAGATTGAAGTAGTGACGGTGAGAAGTTCCCCGAGCCTATGCTATTATTCCTTGTGACGGCAGAACAAAGCGAATCTTTTATTCTAGCAATTCTTTATGAAAGCATGCTCAGAGAGTTAGAGCTGAAGGCGAAAACGAGATAACAACAAAAGAGGGAAACAGAAAGGAATACGTACGATGATGTATTTAGTGATGCAAGGGCCGTCTACTGGATCCGCCACCTCCCTCGCCATGTCCCTCCACCTTCCCAGGCAATGCGGACACGTCGTACGCGTCTCGTTGAGCCTCTCGTCACTGCACCAGTTACGCACGAAACCCTCGCATCCGATGACCCTCGTACAGTGAGAGCAACGCCAGGTGGCAGTACTGGACATATTCTGTCTCGGACTCCACTTGGCATGGGCCACGGGGACACTGCAAAGAAAGAACGCGAATTTAGATAGCTCTTGCATTTCTATTATATTGGCATACGGACTGGATCCGCATAAAATATTCTACTTCTTAGATTTGTGCTTCATTTCTAGACGCTTCATTTCATTAGGTTGGAAATTATGCCATATGGACTGGACTCAACAATTGGTTCAAATATCATGACTCTAACGAACTAGGGGATGTAGCTATGTTGCTATTAGAGCAATGTTCGCCTATTAAAGCAATATTTATTGCGCATAGTGAAGACTACTAAGCGATAAAGTTAATCAAATAAACTCACTTTTATATTATGGTTGAATTATGTTGAGAAGGAACACCGATGTAGGCGATATTCCACGATCAATGTAAGTGATCTGAAAATAAAATTCGAGTACACTTGTAAAATGAGCAATAGTGCTATAAGGAAGCCAATAATGCAAGATTAACACGGGGACGGCCTTTCGAATCAATGCCCCTACAATCTCACCACCCTCTCTCTTTCACTGGTCTCTCTCTACTACGCACGAACACTCTCACTCTCGTCTAACAGTCTCACAGACGTGAGCTAAGAGAGTAGGGGAACAGTGGAAGGTCAGAGTGCCAGGATGAGGATAAGCAATGGGAGGAGCAGATATAGACACATCGTGACAGCTTGTTGCCTTCTCGGGTTGGGTGCAGCATGGCAATGAACCTACCTGGATGTTGTCGTACTGTAGTACTGTTGCTTTGTTGTTTATGAAACTGCAGTGTAATAGCGCTAATGGGGGAGTGCACGAGAGGTCTGGAAACCGGGGGATGGATGGAGCTGGATGGGAGGTTCAGTGATGGGAATTTTAAGTTGTGGGTGTTTTAAAAGCTTCAAAAGATTTATATTTCTTATATCTTCTACATCTTTTCCATGTGACTTGTTCGTAAGAATAAGCTGAGGAATAATAATCATCGCAAGCAGGCAAAGCCTGGTGCAGAGTAGTGCAACGGAGACAAGAGCGAGGATCGCATGTGGAGATAACAGTAGGAGGTTATCGGAGGACTCAAAGGAAGATTAGAGGCGCCAAGAGAGGAGAGGGGGATGAAAGTGAGAAGAAGGATCGATGACTTTGGATTAGTAGAGGGAGGAGAGAGGATAGATCGTAGAGGGGAGGGGGAGGAGAGAGACTCAAAGCATCTATGGGACGCGAAGAGAGAACGAGATGCCTCTATACTGTATTTCGGGCATGTCTTGGATTCATCGAGCCTAACGTGATTCCATGGCTTAGTATTTTCACTTTTCCTTAACAAAAATTTACTCCGTTAGTAATCGCTTATGCTTTGTTCGCACGAATACGGTAAGTAGTCCGTTGTTTATCTGACCAAGTAAGGCAACACGCAACGCGTGACTTGAACGCGATGCGTGACGCGACCCGCGGATCTCCCCCGTGGCAAATATTGAACGCATGCCAGCGTCCCTCCACTATCAATATCTCTCGACCTGTTTTTTTATTCTATTCAGCCTATTCAATCTCTCTAAGCCGGCAAGAGTTGTCTACACCGCACCTTCCAATATTACATTGCTTTATTCATAAGGTTTCCATCGTATTCCCTAATCCCGGTTCTACCGTACCACCGTGCGATGAACATCTAATTTTCATCTTCTTTGCAGAACGCCTCTTAAAGCAGACTTCGTCATGGACCATGTACAGAGGGACAAGCACAAGGGGTGAGTAGTATGAGCAAGTAGAAGAGATGCTTTTAGATTTTCCAGGACATGTTTTGTTTATTTCAGTTTCCATGAATCATAGAAAAATGATACTTGTGTAGGTGGCATAGTGTGTTGTAGAGGGAATGAAATCCTTTCCTGAAGGTCTTCCGACATTAATTCGCTCTACTGAGTTCTCCCGTTCTCGAGGAAATTCCAGTGAGTGGCCTACCGTAGTGCAATGTCCCTCAAAGTTGTCTCAGCCGGAAATCCGGAACTCGTTCGAACTAAGCCGAGCGTCTCATTCGATGGTCACCAAAGTGAGAGTAGCCGGTCTATTTGAATATTGCCAAGTATTGGGAAAACTATTTTTTTATTTACTTCAATCAGTAGACCAATATAAGTACCTAATAGTTTTAAAAAATATGCTGAGTGTGATACGGTCGCTTAAAAACATGATTTTGAATACTTCAGGATCGGGAACATCGCTCTTCTCTGCCAACATTGAAAATGCATGCATACGGTGGCAATGGTTCGTCTAAGTAAAAGAAGTGAATTTTGGGATACACAAGGTTACAGCATAGTTGACAGAGGTTAGAAAATAGAGGGTTTTGCATATAGGAAATAGAACTAACAAAGAGTGAAGCAAAAATGAATGGCGAGAGAAGAGGTTTCCACAGACCCAAATATGAAATAATGGGATTAAGCCTACGCGCAATAGTCAGACAAGTTTTATCTCTGTCCCTACCTCCGTCTACCTCGACTTTTCTCTTTCGACATTTCGCGTTAGGCAGTATTTAGGGGTGGAAGTAGGATCCCTGTTGTCATGAGTAAATGCAGATCACTTCATACAACAGTTTTCCTCGTCCATCAATCATTCTTCATTATTGTTATCCTCCACGCCACTCTACGTTTGCTCCTCGTCGCCTACTTCACCCAATCCATCCCTGCAGTCATCAGCCCGTCTTCTCTATTCTTCAGACAATCATTGTTGCACCGTCGGGGAGATTCTCTCTCGTGGACTTCTTCAGCAGGATCTTCATTGCGAGTAAGCTCTCGTTAGCAGTCGGGCTGATCGATCCCTCCTCATCTTCGAGTACACACTCGCTCAGCTTGACTCCGGCCTTCTTAGCTGTCCTTCTGCAGAATCGACTGACGTACGCGTTGACATTCAGCAGCCGTCCGATCGATCCGTATCTTCTGGCCATCTCTTCTTCTTCCGTCCTCGGAACGACCTCCTCGCTACTCGGCCAGTGTTCCTATGTCTTCACGAGCCAAGCTGGTCCATTCTTCTACAGTCGACTGCTCTCAAACTCCTCCATTTTCGTTTCTCGTGAGCAGAGGTCAGCGAGACCAAACAATTTGTTGTAAGGTACCATACATATTTTAATGGATATGATCAGCTTCCTATCATCAGCTTTGTTATGTTTCAGATCGAAAGCAGCATGGAAGTCGATGGTTAAGACCATAATTGGAATCCTAGAATTCGAATTTAGGTGAGTTTCATTGATTTCATGCTCTATGCACTAGTGATTAATTAAACCTATGTTCGTTAAGTACTTGTTTTGGCCTTGAAAGTTGATTGATGAAAACTTTCAAGCCCGAAATCTGCCCCCGTATTAATTGCCCTGATTTGTTGCTCGAGCTGCAGCTCGAGCTACACAATGCATTTTTGCTTTGGAAAAGAAGAAAATGGCAGTCACCTCAGGTCAAAAAGTTAGCTCGACCTCAGGTCATAAAAATAACCCGAGGTCAGAGAGAGCGAGAGAGCGAAAGATTAGAAGAGACGCGAGGAATCACCTCAGGTCAGGAAAATGACACTATGAACCATAGTGTCACTTTTCTGACCTTAGCTTGACTCTGCGTCTAACCGAAAGCCATACTATTTCTCTTCCTCTGCCTTGCGAGTCTCCACGCGAGTCTCTCTTCATTATTTTCCGCTTTTTTCCGGGGTGGGCCGTCTCAAACTCGCTCTTCCGTTGATCATTTCATACCTTGTTCTCATCGTGAGAGGTCAGCCAGACATTTCTTGCGAAGATAGTTATGAACCCATGTTAAACAATGTTTCGATGGAGTTAAGGTTACATAGTAAGTCTTTTTTAAGTAATGAATTTCTTTGGTTTTCTTGTTTTTAATACATGTTTGCATCTGCGAAAAGTGTTGTGATCAATAGGTGAAGATTTCCACCGCTAGATACAACGTAGAAAGAATGATAGCTTCATTCTCTTTCGGATCATTTGCGGATAACTAAATTTTTAATTCTTGTAGCTCGAGCTGTAGCTGCAGCTACATGGGCAATTAATAAGGGGGCTGGTGTCAGAAGAAGATCATCAGCTTCCGCCAATCTTCTTTTCCACCAGGTAAAGGTGTAGAACTAAGAATCAAGAAAATGAGTTGACGAAGCAAAGGAAAGTAGGTAGAGATGAGAAGGAAGGGGAGGGATGAGACGGTAAAGTGATATACAGTGTGAGAGATGGAAAACTAAGGATGGAGTGGAGAGAAATCACCTGTTGTTAGGAATCTCAATTTTGCGAGTTCGAGAAAAACTGGATTTCTGAAGAATAAAGACTTCTTGACTTATTCTTGTTTCTTTCTCTGCGTTTTATTACATCATGCCAATTCCCTTATTATTCATTTCCTTGTATTAAACGAGTTTGTATATATGCAATATTTATAAGTTCACTAGAAAACGAATACAATACGCAAAATTTATTAACCGTGTACAACATTATTAACCGTCATTAAAACTACTCTCGAAAACTATTAATATGAATACTAAACTAACTGAACTTGCTACAAACCACTCCCCTCCCACTACCTCTCTTCCCGCCCCTCGCACAACGCTCCCAGCACCCGATGCCACTGCGCATCTCGTCCTTCAAGTAGATAATTAACTAATTTTTTATAAAAAGGAGCCCTAAACATTGGAGGAATTCATCCTTATTCCTAAGCACCCTATTCCCTTAGTCCTCTCCCATCTTACCTTAGTTGAGCCAGCTCCCTACGTGGTCGTTGTAGAGATCGTCCTCGACTGGACCCTCGTTGTTGATATAGATGTTGTCTGTAAAATGCAATCAATATACCGTCAAGCTAGTAAATTGTGGGCCGTGTTTGAAACACTTGAAACAAGGCCATATCTCGGCTAGGAAGGGTCGTACAGAGTTCAGGTTGAAATTTTTGGAATTCTCAGGACGAGATCTACGTGTGTATAAAGTTTGGTGATGATTAGACCACTTTAAACCGGTTAAAACGGCTTTTATCTTAGAAATCCCGATAAATTCTCGCTATCCCAGTTCGAACCTCTCCAATGCCACATTTTTACGTTTAAAAGGTCTTTAAAATTGAGGAATCGTTACCAAACTTGAAACACAAATAGATCTCGTCCTGAGGATTCCAAAAATTCCAACCAGAACTCTGTACGATCTTTCCCATCCGAGATATGGCCTTGTTTCAAGTGTTTCAAACACGGCCCACAATTTACTAGCTTAACGGTAGGGTAAGATAAGATTATCAGAGTCATCTAGAGATGGCATTGTTCGGCCATGTCTTTCGTTGATCAAGAGATGTAGTTCAGAATGCACACTTCAGTATGACCACGACAAGATGAATATTGTGTGTCTTGTCGGTTCTCATCTTCCAAAGACCCTCCCTCGTTCATCTCTCACCTTCCTCAACGGGAAGAACCCACGCCGGCTGCCCGAGCTGCTCAACTTGATCTGTAATGAGTAAGTGTAAGCATTCCATGTCCGTTCACTCTTTCCAAGTCGCTAACCCCCTTTGAGGGCCAGTCTATTTTATCAGTTGGAAGCAGTTCGGTCTGTTCTTACCTTCCAATCGAGCCATGGCACAGTCCCCGCAGAGACACTCCTCCCGATGTCCCTCCATCCCTGCTTGAACTCGCGCGATCTTCTCTCTCGGAGGTGCTTGAGACTCCACCACTGCAATAAGTAAGTGTAGCCCTTACATCTTCTAATGAATCGTTCTTCCTCTTTGAATGGAGCTTTCCACTCCCTCA
>LS886948.1:189228-199898 GCA_900490955.1 Micoletzkya japonica | reverse complement strand
CGAGTGAGATGGGGTTTTCAGTTATTAGGTCATTTGAACGAGTGAGATGGGGTTTTCAGTTATTAGGTGAATTGAACGAGTGAGATGGGGTTTTCAGTTATTAGGTGAACTGAACGAGTGGGATGAGGTTTTCATGAATTGAGATGGGGTTTTCAGTTGTTAAGGTGGGTTTTTTTAGCTATTAGGTGAATTCATTCATTCATTCATTCGTTATTCTCGTCGTAGGGAAAGGGTATACTGTAGCACGATTGAGATGGGGTTTTCAGCTATTAGGTGAATTGAGCGATTGAGAACTACTGAGTCATGAGTTGTTTTATTAAGGCAACGCCTGAAATTGAGTTCTATTTTTGTACAAATTTAGCAACCGAGTTTCGTTTATCAGTTGTTCTGTAAATTGAACGACTCTCAACGTTTGATTTACCATATTAAAGATAAAGATGACATAAACCATTTTATGACATTTGTAATCCACTGGATTTTATATCCTTCACATTTTAAACCTTAAAACGCACGTCGATTGGGTTTGCGGCTATACGTACTTTCTGGCGTAGAATCCGAAAGACGATAAGCTCTCGAATAAAAAAGTTTGAAGATTTTATATATATATATATATATATATATATATATATATATATATATATATATATATATATATATATATATATATATATATATATATATATATATATATATAGTAACTTATTAACTCCATTACATTAGCTGAGCCGGCCGTTAGGCCGGCCTAGTCTTTAAACAGATGATTATACGGTAGCTACTGCAGTAGTTGACTGTGATACCTTCCCTCTGACAATCCGTGCCTGATTGTATTCTATTTATGCAAGCGGAAAAGTATCACAGCATACCCGCTGCAGTGAATGCATCACGTAGCCTCCTAGATAATGAGCTTGTGCGGTACTGCGTACGATGTGTACAGCCAATTGTTCACTAGCTCATTTATATAGAAGGCTAATCCTATCTATGAACTTGTTGAAGCCATACGTGGGCACCGACCAGAAGTATGCGTGGTAGGGCCAAATTTCTTCGGAATTTTACTTTGGTAGGCCTATATTTTCTACAAAGTTTCAATTGGTAGGCTTGATTTCGTACACTGGTAGCCTCGTTTCTCAAAATATTGCGGGGAAGGTTGCCCACGTATGGTTGAAGCATTTGAGTAACGAATAAGTACAGTATCCATGATGTCTATGCCTATTTTCATAATAATATTATGTGTGCCTATACTCTCCTCTTCAATCAGGTGTCCCGCGTGCTCTCCGAACTCAAGTCTAACAACAAGATAGCAAGAGCGACACACAACATGTACGCGTATCGCGTGCGGACGGAAAGGAACGGACACATTTTCCAGTAGGCACATTTAAAGGGGATTATTATATATTATAACGTTGTTAGTTTGTAGAGGCTTAAACCTGAGATACACCTAATCCACTTCACATTAGGTGTATCTCAGATAATCACGGCACAATCCCGCAATTGCAAGAGCGCGACTGAGCTCTACACAGGCTTACATGAGCGGATTAATTATAGAATAGTGTCAAGCGATTTGGGGGGATACGGTAATCACTGTGTTGCGTGCAGGATGGAGGACTGCGAGGACGACGGGGAACACGGGGCATCGACGAAGATGCTCGGGCTACTGCACAATATGAAGGCGAACGATGTACTCGTCGTGGTCACGAGGTCAGTTGCATACTGTAGCAGAGAGGAAGGACGGAGTGGGAGGGGGAGGGGGCTAACATTTTATAGCTTTTTACTAATAAAATGTCTCCTTGTAACGTTTGTTTCGGCGTACTATTTGATATGCATAGGGGCTAGGGTAGAGTAGTAGACCAAGACGTCAAATAGTGCCCAATATCTAAGCAGCGTTACCATTCTTAAATCTGATCAAAAGCAAGGGTATATTTTCCACCCTCAAAAATGTTGTGGAACTGTAGCCTACACAATCTGTAGGTGGTACGGTGGAGTGCACCTCGGCCCCGACCGATTTCGTCATATCAACAACCTTACTCGGGAGATCATTACAGCCCATCCAGATATGTGGACCGAAGGATAGTCGATGAGCAGTTGTTTCACGGGTTTGATGCTTCTTTCTGATGCTGATTCTGATGCTCGAGCAATTACTCGAGCATAGGAATTTATTTTTTTTCTCGTTTTATGTAACGATTTTGCTGGTCTGTTTTATCCTAATATATAATATCTTATTTCTAGTAGCTTTGTATGATAACTTGGGATGAAGTGCTAAGACTGAATTCTATTGAGAAGTCAATGTTTATCGTGATAGGTGCACTATGTCTTTCTACATCTACCGTGAATAATTGTTTTCGTCACAAGTAATTTTGGTATGTTTGAAATTTTGGTATGTTTATCACTAGATGAACCAATTTCAATGTGTGGTTTTTTCACGTTATTCTATTATAGTTGATCCTCACATTGAAATTTGTGGTCCGACAGTTATGATTCTTTCTGATGCTGATTCTGACGTCTTCCGTTGATTATTTGCACTTTTGGCTGTGCATTTGTGCTAAATAGCGCAAGTCCAATCAGGATTGCGCGAAACGAAAATTTTAATACGAGGACCGGCAATAATATACATCATACGGTTCAAGTCAAGCCAGATGTCCAGTTTCTCTTTCCCAGTGGAAATAAAATGCTCATGAATATGCCTTGTTGCAGTTTAATGTCGAAATGGACTATTGCTGCCTAGTGTGAAATCAACAAATGATATCGTTGAGCTATAGTTCCTATGTACAACAAGTGAACTTCTGTGTTCCCCTCTAACAAGGAAACAATCGTAATGTGAATTATGCCGGAAGAGAGTTAATGCATGCATGATATTGCGTTAGCTGATGAACTATCCCGATCAGAACCTACGTAATAAAAAGAACTGTTTCGCCCCGGTAAGGAAGTTCTTCATAAATCATGTCACCCTTGGATCGCTCCATATCAACAGTGACCAACTAATAAGAGAGAACTGATTTACGGTTTTGTGTAATAGATCTCCTATCATTCTTCACAAAGTCATGTACAGATGTGATCACAAATAAACTGATGGAATTAAGCAAACCCGTTTGCAGAATCTACTTTACTCACAACAGAATGCGGCTATCTTAAGCCTAACCTTGAGCTTGAAATTCAACTTCCTGCTCACCTTGAGAAGAAGTTATGGCCTTTCGGTACCATAAGAGCGTCTATGGAAGAGTGGAATGGAAGGCGATCCTTCCCCTCTCCGCGTCTCTCATCTTGCCTAATCCCCGTACGCATTCCATGCAGACGTGACGCATTGACCCGTCAATGGAAAGGACAAGGGGATGATAGAGGAAGGGAGGAGGGGAATGCTTCCTCCCCTACTCATGTCTAGTGCAGTTGTCACACTTGACGAAACCGTCTTGCTTGTCACACGAACTGTCTATCAACGGAACCGAGTGGCGATCGTAATCTTTGAAGCTACAAGAGAACGGCCGCTCATTACGACAAGAGTGGCGTTGAAAGCGATCTTCATTCATCTACTGCATCTCCATCAGTATTGAACGCTAACAACATTACGCAGTAAATAACCCGTCGCTTGGAATACCCGTACACCCGCAGTGAACTACAAGGAACTTCGTGCGTACATGGCCACCTCCACATCATCCCCATGATCATCCTGGGGAGTCTGTCGGTGTCACTCTCTACTTACCCACTCCACCTCCCTCCATCACCTGCTTCCTCTATCCCCCGTCCCCGTCGTATTAGCATAATTCTCGATTGTCGATCTCTCTCCTCTTCCCTTCTCTCATCTCGATCCATTCACTCGCCGTCATCCCCTCTTCCCATTTGCCTAACACCTTCTCCATCACAGCCTTCCCTCCTCTGTCCTTCCCTCTACTCTCTCGACTCCTCCCCTTCTCGGCATAGCTGTATAAAGGGGCCCTGGTCTGTCGCTCACAACAGTTCTCCTTTCCTCTTTACCCGTTTGCTACCGTACTCCCGAAGTACCGTAGCTAGAGCGTAATCAACTTGGCTCGCCCTCGCTTCCTTGTTTGCCTTGCGTTCGTCACCCTGGAGGACGACTACGGTCAGTTATCGGCTTTGTCACAGTTACAATGACTAAAGAGATGACTTTGATCCTTTGGATCTCCTGTAATGTGTATCTCGTCAAAGCCTTCCCTCCACAGGCTAGTGGGACGGTACGTCGGTCGATGCCCTACGGCTAACTGCTTCAACCGAATAACAATTCCCTCGTAATGGCACTCGTCACAGCATCCGCGGTCGCAGCTGGTGAGTAGTAGGGAGCGAAGGATGGCAGCTACAGTCATGTTCGCAAAATCTTACTCTCTGGCTCTCGAACAGTCTTCACTATTTCTGCCGCAAGATGCACTACCTCAGTATCTTCTCTCTCATCCCTAGTGAGCAGTGACTTACCCGGTTGTTATCGAATACGTCCGCGGGCTGAGTGTTTGAACTTGTTGTTGACCACCCAATGGCCACCCCATGAGCGAATTGCGTCACTAGTTTCCATGCTTCTTTTTGGAAGCAAAATCAATTAATCTTAATACGTTGCGTGATTCAATGCATGATTTGGAATCATGATGTTTCCCGTAGCTTGGACGTCATTCGTGAATAGTCTGGCTGCGATTCGATGCTTCCCCTGCAGGCCTCGCTGTCACCATCTCGCTTCCCATGGTCGCCCTTCACGAACTCATCGTGAAGCGTCACAAGGCTCAGATGAAGAAACACCTGCCTGTAGCCAAGAAGAGTCAGTTATCTTCATTGCTACGATCACAGGGCGACAAACTCGAAACAGCGTACTATTGGTGCGAGCGTGTTTTCGCGAAAGAGCGGAGTTGTCGTACTTTGTCTCATCTGACAAACTGCGCCTTCTCTACTTCCTCGTGCAGTCCAAGCGATCCCCTCTAATGTCCAAACATCGTGATAGATGCAGTGACACAACACTTGATGTCTTTCCCTTCAGACGTCTCCTTCGCCTGTGAACGTCGTTCCAAGCCGGTCCCTCCCCCTCTTCCCATCACCTGTTCAGAGGAGAGGGCGCTGGCTGCGGCCAAGACCGTCCCGTTGCCCCTTCCGCCGTACAAGTCGGTACTCCGCCGTCCGACGCCCCCTCCCATCTACGAGGACGTCATCGACGTGGAGACGAAGGCGACGAAGAAGGTCATCGACGACATCGACCTCGGCCTCCTCGAGGTCCGCCCGACCGTCCGCTTTGCTCAGAGGGCCTGAGCTACAACGAACAGCTTTAACGACAGATCCGTCCCCGTTGGTGTCTCCGTGAGACATGGGATGGTTCCCCGAGTGGCGGCCTCCTTGGCTCGCCGTACCATCTTCATTGTCGTATAATCCCCCCTCTTTGGTCTCTCGTAATTCCATCAACGGAGAGACAGTGCCACGTAACATCCACGGAATTTCATCTGCTTGTAGTCTTCATGTATACTCCCATCTATGTATCCACATACTCCGATCGTTCAAACGTAATTCTAGTACTCCAAACACTTTAATGGGCATCGACTCGACACATACAGACAATCATGATTAAGTGCAATCGTAGCTGTAATTATATAACAATGAATATCGTTCGATAAAGAGACTTAGGCCATGTGAGATCTATTTGATAAGGAGGAAGATGGAGGGAAGGCGGAAGGGAGGGGTAGTATGAAGAGACGGGATGAGGGCAGGGGAGGGGGAATGGGGGGAGATGGGGGTTATCCGAGTATCAGTGCGTGCATCTCCGAGCCGGCCACGACCTGAAGATGACAGATCGGGTTCATGGGAAGGAGATGGAAACGGCAGGGAAGGGGACAGTACTATGGCCGAAATCTGATGAGATTTGCATTTGTGTTAGAGAATGAACGATGAAGAAAAGGGGCTAAGAGAAAAGCAATGGAACACTTTGCCCATAATGAACATCTATTCTTTAAGGAATCGGGTAAATAACTTCTCTAAAGAGTGAATTCCGCGCTCTAAAATACCGGTTATTCGTTATCAACCGTCCTTACAAAGATCGAGATCTAAAATAAATGTGTGGATGTCCATCATGTCGAAGTGGTGCGCCCTGTGCATAGAGTGTGTGCTGACTGACGTCTTATGATCTAACGGGGGAAGCGAGTGCAACTTGAAATGGAGACGTACTGCCTCCGCAGTATCAATTTATTTCAAGGCTGCGTGTCCTGCTCCCTCTCTCGGAGCATATTGATAAGCGAGTATCTACTGCACCGGCACTTTTTGTTCTTTCCAGAAGACCAGTAATTAGCACATGATTAAAGCAAGCTGTAAAAGAGAAGCAAAGGTAACCTTGCAATCGCAGCAGGTCCCAGTGGAAATGGAGGCGGCGGTCCACTGTCCCCGAACCTTCTTCAGAATGTTCACTGACCTCGTCTTGTCCACGCACTGCCCCCAACCTAAACAGACCTTCCTTTCCTCTGACTGGAAGGTTAACATGCTAAACATTTAGAGTGCTCTTCACTATGCAAACGGTAACGCCTTCCTTGTATGTGTTTTTTTCGTAACATGACGCAGGCAGCCGGGTCAATGTGTAGTATCCCCTATCAGAGGCTGCCCCTATTCGCCCAACTCTCGACTGTCGTCAATGCTTTAAAAGTCGTTCCACGCAACAGCGCAGATCACTGTGACATACACGGGGTAGGAGGAAGCACATCACAACGTCAAAGGCAAACCGGATTGAAAGAGGCGCCCAAAATGGCTTCCCCCAATTACGCGTATAGCATGTGCGCCACATTTCAATGACAGAAGGAGTTGAGCTTGATCGTACGGTCGCGCTACAGCTACAAAGGTCAAAGTAATTGATACTGATTAAGAGTGAACGGGTATTCTGGTGGGGGGACAACGTAGGTTTGCAAGTTTCCTCTCGAGTTTGCGCGCATGCTATAGTTTCGGAAAATTGTAAGCATTACGGGGTAGAATCGAAAATTCGTGGTCAAGTGATACATAACTGCATCATGAATTATGCATCATGAATTATGAATGAATTATCATTCATTCTCTCTGTTCTCCTCGCGCGTGGTCGGCTCTCCATTTCATCTGTCATTCGAGCGCCCTACGTCTATTCAATCGCGGAAAAGAGGATGATACTCCCCCCTGAAGACTGAGCAGCTCCAAATGAGGAATATACATGCAGTTTGAGCTGTGCTATTGAACAATCCATCCATATGGATTCTCTAAATCTCAGCTTCGGAAAGTGCGATTGACACCAAACTGTCAGAGCATTCGTTATTTCACTGATGAAGGCTGCTACGAAAATT
Source organism: Micoletzkya japonica (assembly GCA_900490955.1). Classification (NCBI taxonomy): domain Eukaryota; kingdom Metazoa; phylum Nematoda; class Chromadorea; order Rhabditida; family Diplogasteridae; genus Micoletzkya; species Micoletzkya japonica. The sequence goes on along the minus strand of LS886948.1, from coordinate 192,630 downwards.
TCAGCTTTCTACATGCAGTTTCATTCTCTCTGTTCCCCTCGCGCGCGGTCGGCTCTCCATATCGTCTATCATCTGACAATGAGTGCCCCACGTCTATTCAATCGCGGAAAAGAGGATGGATCCTCCCCCGTGAAGACTTGGACACGGAGGGAGTAGCTGGATCGAGAGAACTACTCAAGATTCTACGGCAGTTCGGACTGAGTGGGTTGTTGAAGAAGATTCGAAGTTTACAATCTCTCCCATCTATATCAAAGCCCCCTCCTTTGGAACCCAATCCACTTTTAGTCCAAATAAAGTTGTAAAACTGGAACTGGAATTGTGCATTATTCGTCACATGAGAATTCACATTACAATTGTCATCCGTTGTTTACTAGAACGCTCTGCTGACATTCTTGTTAGAACAGAAGGTTTTAACGGTTACGGCAACTGGTTTGTGCAATTTGGCAGAATGGCATGGTACGCTCCCTGCACGAATATTACTTTACACCTCTTGCAGAATGGCCTGTGCTCCGGATCTAGTGCTACATATCTCTAATAACTTTTCCAATTTACTTCCTTTCCATTAGAAGAATTATGAATACGCAAATGCTGTAGAATGAATCAACCCTCCGTGGTGCAGACACCCATCCTAGCTGTATCACCCCCTCTATATATGTTCGCAAAAACGCGAAGGTAACCATGCAATGCGAAACTGATGAAGACCCACCCGATAAGCAGTGGTCATCCTTCTTGCACGAGAGTTCGTTGAGTAGAGGAGGGAAGTAGCCCTCGGGCAGTCGACGCCAAGACCAGCATCCTCCACACAGGGACAGCATCTGAAAGGGGGAGTATTCTCTTTCGAAGAGATGCTGCCATCTACCGTTAAGCTAGTAAATTGTGGGCCGTGTTTGAAACACTTGAAACAAGGCCATATCTCGGCTGGGAAAGGTCGTACAGAGTTCTGGTTGGAATTTTCGGAATCCTCAGGACGAGATCTATTTGTGTATCAAGTTTGGTAATGATTCATCAAGTTTAAAGACCTTTAAAACGTAAAAATGTGGCATTGGAGAGGTTCGAACAGGGATAGCGAGAATTTCATTCATTCAAGATATATAAAAGCCGTTTTAACCGGTTTAGAGTTGTCTAATCATCACCAAACTTTATACACAAGTAGATCTCGTCCTGAGAATTCCAAAAATTCCAACCAGAACTCTGTACGACCTTTCCCAGCCGAGATATGGCCTTGTTTCTAGTGTTTCAAACACGGACCACAATTTACTAGCTTGACGGTATGCTAAAATTTGTAGTAAATGAGCCAAGTTTGAACTGTGCAAAGCTCGTTCGTCATATAGGTACATCATAACACTGAACAGTAACGATATGGTTGCATGCGTCTGACGTCATGCTCTTCTATTATGACGAATGGCTCATGAGTTTTGCTGGTCGTTGCTTGATCTATACTGCCCGCGTATCTGTCTGTCTGTGTACTAATATACAGCTAAACACTGGGATTTGCATAATATCGTAGATGCACTCTGTCGTGTACCGGCCCCGCTGACAAAACAACATAACGCAGTGCACGTGAACAAGGACAGAAATGACGGAGCTTGAAGACATCATTGCCCGGGATGACATCCAATGCCTCATTTACAGACATCTACGATACTACGGAACGCCTATAGAGACTACGTGCCTTGTCTTGACTTCCGTTCTCCGTTTCTCCCTTGTCGAAGCAGGCAATGGTGAACCTGCATGACCACGCTGCATACACGCTACACATTAGAACCCGGCGCCTACTTCGTTCCAAGTTCCTCGCTTTGCCGTTTCTTTCTTCTCTTGTCTTTCTCCACCTCAGAATAAATGCCAAACGACGAAGTACTCTCCGTGTAGGGAACGATTATGGGCTGTAAGGTAACATTGAAGTAACTGATAATTATTAACTATTTAGTTTCTGAAACTAACTTCTCACAGTAGTGAACTATTTGTAGCCGTATATATATTGCATATTCCGAATATCTGGCGAGAGAGTGTGCGAAAGTGAGAGAATTAGACTCATTTTGGAACGGAAGAAACGGACAGTTTATTCCACTATATGTACATTGCATACTATGCAACATCATACCATACGATACGAACTGATAATGAATGGATTATAAGTACCTCAGGTCGATGTTCATCCGAGATGAGCGGGGATACAGCGGGGAGGACGACGTGATCTTCTATGTCGGCTGATAGAACCGAGCGCTTCTTGCGACCTCAAATCAAAAGTAAGCACTGGTCAAAACCATCTAAACTCGAAAAAAAGTACATACCTAGTCCGCATGCCTTTTATATATTGCGGAATAAATCGATCCGTCAGTTTCTTTCGTTCCAAAATAAGTCTAATTCTCTCACTGTTACACACTCTCTCGCTTTATATTCGGAATGCTTTTCCGACGGATCTTTTTAATCCGCTATATTGTACCGGCCGAGTTTGAAACACTTGAAACAAGGCCATATCTCGGCTGGGAAAGGTCGTACAGAGTTCTGGTTGGAATTTTTGGAATTCTCATGACGAGATCTACTTGTGTATCAAGTTTGGTGATGATTAGACAACTTTAAACCGGTTAAAACGGCTTTTATCTTAGAATTTCTCGCTATCCCTGTACGAACCTCTCCAATGCCACATTTTTACGTTTTAAAGGTCTTTACACTTGAGGAATCGTTACCAATCTTGATAGACAAATAGATCTCGTCCTCAGGATTCCAAAAATTCCAACCAGAACTCTGTACGACTTTTCCCAGTCGAGATATGGCCTTGTTTCAAGTGTTTCAAACACGGCCCACAATTTACTAGCTTAAAGGCCCCAACGACCACTTTTTTACCCTATGCTTTTTTGACATCATTGAATAGCTCTCAGTGTCCTGAGTTCTGACTCAAAAGTTGAAAGTATGAAATTTCGCCGTTAAAAAAGATGTGCAAACATTTCTCTCGTTTCCTGCGTCTCTTCATTCCTCTCTTGTCTCTCGCAATCAATCAACCGCTCTTAATTGGATGTACCTAGGAATGAATGAGATGGTCGGAGGGAGCCTTTAAAGGAGGAGTACGGTAGGATTTGAATTCCCGCGCTACCCTGATATATCAATTTAGGCCTTTCCGCCCATCTTAGATAGATAGATATTTATCCGTGTTGTAGGGCACGGGGATAGGGAAAGATGGTACGGGGGGGTAGGGGGAAAGGCAGAAGTGCACGCTCTATGCTACTTCTTACTTAGAGCCCGTCGCACAATTGCCTGAAGCTCTCCTCTATCTGTTGGTATATCACCACTCCTCAGAATGGGTATTAGCTCCCGAGAGACCCGGCTCGAGAATCCCTCAAATCTCACGCGATGACTAGCCCTTTGGTCTCCCAATCTAAACTTTGCACCACGGGTAGCAGACGG
>LS886948.1:154893-181674 GCA_900490955.1 Micoletzkya japonica | reverse complement strand
TTTAAAGGGAGGAAGCAGCCTCTAACCAAAAGTTTTGAAATTCGATGAAATTTCTTCTAAGGTTTCAAAATGTGAGGAAAAACATGGTGACAATAAAAAAATTTAAGAAAAAACTCGAAAATCGCATATTTTATTTTTCCGTTCCGGGCTTCCGTCGTTAACAGGAATGTCGCTTTTGGCTTAATTCCTTTCGCTAAACACAGTAACGTCGTCGTTGGATGAAATTTCAAAAAATCATTTCTCGAATACTATAGTGGAGTAAACCGATCCGTCAGTTTCCTTCGTTCCAAAATGAGTCTAATTCTCTCACCTTTGCACACTCTCTTGCCTTATATTCGGAATGATTTTCCGACGGATCTTTTTAATCCACTATATTAATTTTTATAATTTTTCCTTTTGGTTTTATACTAATTACGACAAAATCTTTCATATAAGCTTCACTTGAAAATCACTTCCGTGTCCCTTTAAGGCAGGGTATGGCATTGCAACAGTAACCGAAAGTGGAATGATAGATATTGCATTGAAGAGTTAGACGAGAATAGCAAACCGGTGCTTTGACGGGACTGTACTCCGGTGAAGAAGGGAAGCGGAGACGCGGACAGAGAGAGGCGTTGAGTTGACTTCGAGGGAGGACGGGGATGGATGACTGGTAGTGGGAGGGAACGAGACCCAGCTGGAACGTGGTGGGAGACAAGGAAAAGGAAAGGGTCATTTGCTACTAGAGGGACGCAATGACTAGAAGACAATGGAATACACTCGATCATCCATCATAGTCAAGAACATCGGAACGTTCATTCCGACTTTCGCATAGTACACATTAGACGTTGCTTTTATGACTTCGTTATAGCGTATACAGACGGAACGATTATATCTTCCCCTTTTCTGACCTCTTGCACGCGGTAGAAGAGAAGGGCGAAGCAGGCACGGCACATCGGAGTGTCACACGACAGTGTACTCCCATCCTGAAGCGAGTTAGAAGCTTAATCTAGAGGGAATCAGATGACTCCTCATAGTTATAATATTGCTTGTGATGAAACAGGTATTCTGCTGATCATTGTATATCCTTGATTGCTCCTTGTCCATAGTTAAAAGGTAAGCCCAGTCCCACGAGTCCCTCTCTACCGTACCACATGTCGTTCATAATCTGGAAGTGACAGGTCGACGAAGGACACGATGGCCTCCTCGACGTGCGATGCCTGGTACCGTGGGTCGTAGGCTATGCAGGCGCCGCCTTCGGGGGGACGGACACACGGACACTGAAGGGAGGTCCAACACTCTACACACAGCCGAATTAGCACGCCGCAATTGGAGCGAATGTTTGCACCAGGTGCCCTTTAGCAGCGTCTTTTTGCTCCAAATCTACTTGTTTAGTCTTCATCGTCGAATATAAATAATGGATGTAGCTGAAGCTACTCGTAGAGACAAGAAATGTGTGTTGTACTATGCATCGAACGCTGTGCAAAAGTAACGGTTTGAATAGCGAAGCCGCGCCTAGGTAGTCTATGCGATAGTCTATGCGATAGGATCTACAGTGATCGCGTGCCTTTCCACAGACTACGCGTCGTCTTATCTCTACATCAATGGGCTCTTTTTGTACTCGGCGGCATTCTTCCCTTAACGCCTACCTAAACAAGCGTAGTTATAAACTTTCTCCCTCATAGGGAAAGCGGACAATTTCAACCAATTGATATTCCTAATCCGTTGCAGAACGAGATATTTAACCAGATAGGCGAATAGTCCTTGAAATGACATCACCTAAGATCATATTTGGCGAACAATAAACAAGAAGATGACGATAACGTTTGTTTGATCTCATCACGCCAAGCAATGGGTTATTTGAGAAATTCTAGGTAGGATCAATCAGAAAACGTTTCGAAAACTGATTCACCATTATGGCGCAATTGAACAGATGACCAGAGAGCACAGACTACTCAGACTCAAAATGGAGAATAGAGACGGAGACAGACGAAATCGTATCTTTGATATACAGGGGTCTCAGTCTAACAGACAGGTATTCTTAAATCTGTTTATCCAATCGCTGACCTGCTCGAGTCGGTTCCCGTTCCGTATCTGCCCCACGACCGACCCAAAGTCCGGCCCGGCCCCGAGAACTATGGAGACGACGAAGGAACACAACAGCCACCTCACTCGAGCCATCGTCCATCCCATAGATTGCGCAGATCGGGCAATCGGATGGAACAAGCAACGAAATCCAACCTGATTTATGCTTAAATGACGGGATGAAGGAATGAGGGCAAATATGTACCAGCAATGAAGCGAATCCTTATTGAAAAAGCGTAAGTTCTCATTCTCTCACGATCAGATTAATATTACATCGTCAAAGTGCGAGAGTGGAAGACTGAGATGCGCAGACGATGAACCAACCTTTGAGATGTTCTGGTCTTGCAACATTTTCCGAATTCTAATACTAGCGTAAGCTATCCACGAATCGCGCACTTTGACGCAAACTATGATTAAACGTACATAGCTTGGTTTGCTACCCTCCTACAGTGTAATCAGCAGCACTGACCGGAAGCACGCGCACAAAAAAACTCCGTGTTACGCTGTATAAGCCTAAGGTATCTATCTATTCACCTACAGGTTCTCCCCCCGTAGACTACACTCCGCTTACAAATCACTGATCTGCGTTAGCGTGAGTACTACGGCAACACTTTGCAACGCTTTGTGCAAGGTTGTTGTGAGCGAGGTTCTAGACCTGTGCAGAGGTCGAGAGTAAGCAATTCCGCTGGCAATCACCGCTATTGAAGAAGAAGAGGAAGACAGGCACATGCTATGCAAGAGAATTGCTACGTATTGCGGGTAGAAGAGCAATAGAAGGGGTAAGATAGAGAGGAACAAGAGGGAGGAAGAGGGAGGAACGTAAGAGGGAATTGAGGGAGGGACGAGAAAGAGAGGGGAGGGAGGGGAGGGAAGGAGGGAAGGGATGTAGTACGTAGAAGGAGAGTTGGCTTGGCTATACATGTCTTCCACTGTGTGCTAGCTTAGAGATCCAAGAATTTACTTCACCGCAAGGCATATCGCAACGGGTATAATCAAAGGATTACGGTATCTCACATAGTAGAAGCTGTATGATTGTGTTTGCAGTACAGTATCCTGTTAAAGCAACAAGTGCCTACCGTATGCAAAGTGAGAGATACAGTCAACAGATCTTCTCTCACAACAAGCAACAAACAACACGGGCAACATAGCACAAGAATGGAAATACGAAGTTTTCAAACAATATTCGATCATACAGGAGAAGCATCGATGGGAATGAATGGGGAGAGTTGGTCAATCTTCACTCGTCGTCCTCCATGTTCTCATCATCCCCATGCCCGTTGACGTCACCGCCTCCTGCAAATCATTCATGTTGCTTCTATCAGTCGCATAGCCATTAAAGGGTCCCTCCAACCATCTCATTCATTTCAAGAGATAACCAATTAAGAGCGGTTGATTGATAGTGAGAGACAAGAGAAGAATGAAGAGACGCAGACAGCGAGAGAAATCTTTGCACAGCTTTTTCTCAGCAACGGCGAAGTTTCAACTAAAAAGGAGATGGTACAAGACTCAAGACATTGAGAGCTATCCAATGATGTCAAAAAATGCATATGGTAGATTTTGCCTGGAGGGGCCCTTTAATAACTCTTCATAATCATCAACATTAGTCCAAGATCTCGTACACCTTTGATCAGTGTTCCGCTCTTCCTCACACCCTCCCTGCTTTTTCTCTCCTCAATTATCTCCGTTCTCTGTCACTCTCCCCCTTGTTCTCTTCTCGCTTTCCTCTTCATCCCCATATCTACATACCGTCTACCTTCCCTTTCAATGCCTTCCCTGCCAATAAGTAGCAACCCCAGTCGTCATCTCGTTTATCCATCAAAGGCAGCACGCCTCTCTTCGGGATGCACAGATCATAGCACAAATGCGTGCCCTCAGGGTTCATATCGCTTTTTGACGAGTCACTCGCTTTCAATGCCCGCTGCCATTCCTCTACCCACAACATCCTACCTCTCTATCTAGCTGAACTGAACTAACAAAAATGCTTCCTGAACTGCGCAGATTCTTTTTCCTTTGCAATCTGTCAAGAAGAGTGAACGTTCACAAGAGTTCAATATTTTCACCTCTAAATTAAAGCGTGTACTTATTTCTAGTGCATTTCTTACCATTCATTCCATTCGAGTTCCTCATTATCCTCTCCAGGTTCGCCCGTCCTTCCTCACTGAGCTGAGCATCGTTCAGATTCGCTGCCGTGAACCTGCAGATAAATGTATATTCTCACTTCACGTTTAACAAACTGCCACACCTACCTCCTTTCACGGCTAGAAAGTCAATGATATCCCCTGTTCTAACGGCATCGCGCATATCTCAAGCGGTTTTCGGGACCACCGTCAGATGTTTATTCGGTCCAAAGAGTCCTCCAGTCTCAACCGGTTCAGACCGAGTTCTCTGATGTTCGCTGTGCACAGTTCACGGAGTGTACGCATTAGTCGATTAGCTAATACTGTGTGCATTGCTAAACTGCACGTCACTCACCCATAAACTAGGGCGATTTATGCTCAATTGATCTTAGCAAGTGAGACTCTCAAGGTGGGTTGAGCAAGATGGGACGGTCGGCTCCACATAATGGCACATTTATCGTGCGCAGCAGGAGGGAACTGAGGTGGGAAGGCCGACCGAGACGATGGCTGGCATACTGTGTCCTTTTGTGGGTGGACATGTTGTTCAACGGGGGATAATAGCCAAATACCGAATGCCCCCGCAAGAGTTGGAAAGCTCAGTCTGGTGTTGGGTTGTGTGTTGTGCTTTTGCAGACTATTGTCACTACAGATCACAGACCAAGTCATCCGTGTGACTCATTAAGGACGAACAATGGGGACGAACTGGCATGAATATCGTGCTCGCATGCTTTTGTCCCGCTATTCCTCCTCAGTCAGCTGCTTGTCATTAACTCGATAACCTTTGTGTCCTCTAATTCCTTGGGCGAAGCCGACCAGCAGTGCAATACTTTAACCGTAGATTGACGGCTGTGAAATCTTCTCAAGCTATGCCAATCACAATGCATAATTTATTGGTCAGCTTTGTATTGTTTGAATAAAATAAAACGACTTCTACTAATTCAGGAATGGAACAAGATGGAGCTTTGCATGACTTCAGCACAGCACATCATGCTCCGTATGCCAACTAATGCCCGATAAGCATCTCCATTCAATTGCTGAGCACCGTGCATAATGCCCACCGATATGTCTGTGCTTACTCAAGCATAGTATGCGAGTTCACAGCCGAAACCGAATTGCATACAACATGCAGAGGAAGGGTCTCGTATACCGTATACGCAGTCATCCAACCACGTGTTGCCAAGTCAAGTCCTAGACCAAATAGCCATCAATGCACGAAGCTGATTAAACATTGAGCACGAAACTACATATGAGCATGCCGAGTGCTAATGAAGAGAACAACGCGCTGATGTCTCAATGAAGGTGTGACCATCAAGTAGGCCACACATACGCGGTAGATGAGACATACGGAGAGAACATCTCGGTGCTTTCACCCCATAACCAATGCTCCGAGCTGGCATACCGATATTCGATATTGTCATCCGCAAGCAGGAGGAAAGCATTCTTATCGACCGACCACAAGTGGATGGGGGTATGCAAAGAATTTTACTACAGTAGTCGACCCATTCATGCAAATCGTTTAAATTAGAAGGGCTATATTTCTGCAGTAAGCTTACTAATACTTGGATACTTGATAGAGCTTGTGTAGTAAGCTACCCATCCACAATAACTGCATACCGTACCCACTTACGCCACCGTCCCGGATGAGTACAAACTCGTCGTTTCCTCAATCCCCGTCATCCAAGCTTCTCCCTTCCTCTTATCTTCACACCATCTCCCATGTTCCTTTTCTTCTCTTCCACTTCCGCCTCCCTCACCCCCATCTATCCTCTTCTTCCTCTCTATGTTTCCTTTCCCTCTCGATTCCCTCTCCCTTTCACTTCAAAGCAGAAGCTTCACTTTGTCCGTAGTCCCCTATCTCCGTGATCTTTCCTTCTTTCTATTTCTTTGCACCTAATAAATAGGGCATCTCGGGACGCTAAAGACCTGCCCAGCTCCGATCCATGTCCTCATTGTCAATCGTACCCGTCGACGGAGAGATGGTACACAATGATTAGAAAGAGATCAAGGCTCTCCACGGAAGCCTAGAGGTGAAAGGATCAGGAAAGGCACGTATATGCTAATTGGGGTTTAGATTGACTCCAGAGCAAAAATAATGTATTTGGTTATATTTTTTAGGGTGTGACCCCTCCCGCCGCAAATCCTCTTTTGCTACATAATGACCCATACGGCAGTGAAAAATCACCCCCATCGCATTTCTAAATTCTCGATTTACATGGCTGCCCTACCGCACAGCCGGATGACCCTACCGGTCGTCCTACCCTCGCTTGGAATGGACTTTTGACTTGGCAACTTGCCAAATTACAAATTTAGGTAAAAAAAGCCAAAAATACTACAATATCCAGCAAAACTTTTTTCCGTTCAAGACAATAATCGGATATGCCCTATTGTTTTCATCCGGCTGTGTACCGCAACTCCTAAATTACCCCTACCGCGAAATGAGTTTCAAATATGAGTATTTATCCCCTCATTGTCTTCTCACTGTTTTCTTCTTTTTTTTCTCCTCACTTTGCACGGTCTGTCGAATCGTTGCTATAAGCGCGACAACAAAGCTCAAAAGCAAAATTTGATTGTCTCCGATCTACATCAGGAAGAAAAGAGTGATTATTGTTAAAAAGTGGGTTGTGGGACCCTTAACATGCAGCATAGAGCAATGTCTTCAGATCGACATTGAGAAGATGAGACAAGCGCAGCGTCTATTTACTCCGTGACCTCGTACTTCATCTTCCCAGACTCGTGCTATTCTCTAGCAAACCTCTTACGTCAGCTTTGGGATTCCTATGCCCGCTTTACATGAAATGCACGAAATGTGAAGATGAAAGAGTAGCTGACCATCCGGGTCCGAGTCCGTCGAGTGCCTGTCCCATTCCCTCCATCATCGTCCCTCCCTCCTCGTCGTCCTCCTCCTCTGACATGTCATCGTTCTCGTCGGGATTCAGTTCCTGACACGCCGCCATCTCGTTGTAGATCGTGTCCACTGAAAAGCAAAAAAAAACTGATTCCCGTATAATCCCCGTCGTCTTTCCCTCTTCGAGTTTTCATAACGATAGGACCAAAGACTATATGTGCATGTTTTTTGTGCTTATTCCAAGCCCTTACTCACATACGTGCGCAGCCTGATTTAGATATAAGACGAAAACACTTTTGAACGGGTGGAATATTATGGTAAACTCCACGTGTTTCCGGTTCAAAATACACCATTTTTGCTGTATTTTGTTCATTTACGGTTGAGAAGAACGTGTTTCCGATGATGAAGTGCGTCTTAACTTTAAAAAAGCACGGGTGTCCGGCTTAGAATCCAATACGGCTGCGTAGGTATGCTTACTTCAATCCTACCGTATCCTCCCCAATTCCCATCGAGACTCACATGCGCTCACGTCGGCGGGTACAAACCGCAGGAGGAGGTTTCCGTCGTCGCTCTCTTGGTCGTCGACGTCGCCGTCTTCCCCTCCATTCTCATTCCCTCCATCCCTCAACTCCCGATGGGCGAGGTGAACCTCTGCAAGGGTAATCATCATGGCAATAGGGATGTTCGCTGCCCTATTCACAGCAGTTACGCTCCAGTATTCTATTGAATAACTTTTCTAAATGAGTTTTTAAGATCTAATGACCAGTTTTTCCATATTCCTGGCCATTTGGGACACCGAATGGTGTATTCGGTTACATTAAACGACCTATCAGGAAACGCGATACTGCTCAAAATGTACTTTTGTAAATGCACTGCTGTAACTGCTGTGCTTGCTATTGACTCCCAAGATGTGACTGGACTACAGCTGTACAGTCTCTTCCCCTTGTCGTTGCCCTCTAACCATTGGCAGCCGCCGCCTCCTCCTCTGTGTACAAGAGAACCTCCCTAGGACGACGGTGGCTACGGCCTGATAATGGGGGGAATGACAGGGGGAATGACAGGGGGAATGACAGGGGGAATGACAGGGGGAATGACAGGGGGAATGACAGGGGGAATTACAATGGGATAAGACAGTCATTTCGGCTGTGCCACATCAACAGGAAGCAGCACGTTCTCACATAGAAAAAGGCGCTCAATTTTCGCTCCTATCACTCCCTCTTCAACTCACCGGCCCTGGCCGCATCGACGACTACAAGGACGTGTTCGTGGGGGAAGGAGGAGCAGTCGGTGGACACTGCATGCATCACTATCGAGGGGTACGACAGGGAGAAGCCGCGACCGTCCGAACGGGAGATCCAAGTGACGTTGCTAAAGGAGGGGATAGGAGATAAAAACCCGTTAGGTATTACCCGATACCGAACTATGTAGCTGTAACTCTACTGCAGGGGAATGAATCTGCTTTTATTGCAGGAAAAGAACCACAGTTTACTTTACATGCAGTCGTACCTCTCTTCGTGCTCACTAATGTGGCTGGAAATGGGTAGTGAACACTATAACCCCTTCCCCTTCTATTCTTCCCTCCCCTACCGTACCTCTCCGATACGATAAGCGTTCCCTCGCCCGCGATCGTGTCGTCGTTTGCGTAGGCCACAACCTTAATTTTTTTTATTCCAAAGAATTCGAATTCCTATAATCCAAACAATTATATGCACGCAGACCTATTCGCTCTGTAAATACTCTGTAAATAAGTTATATTGAGGATCATAATTGCTCTTTTAAGGATTGTTCTTCCCCGGTTTGAGTACCTGATCCTGCACCAGTCGCACTCCCTCCTCTGGCGGGGACACCTCACCGAGAACCAGCATCGTTCGCTATCTACAATTAGTCTTTATTAGCACTATTTCAAACGCCTAGAAAGGCGGGAAAACGGCGACGCGAACGCGACACGAAGCAACGAACAACGGGTGAACAGGAAAAAAGAGGGGACGAGAGAAAGGAAATGAGATATCAGGGGATATACAATGATTAACAAGGAGGATCAACAAGGGATAAGTGCAGTATAGCCAGCGAGAAGGCGACAATAACGTGAGTAGAGCATGTCATTCGTGTCTTTTCCACCAATATGTTTGGCTGCACTTGGTGACGGGACGCGTCCCGGTTATCAATGCTCTATGAAACATATACATCAAAAAGACACGAATCATATGCTCTAAACATTTGCGAACTGAGATTTCTCCAAGCGCGTAAAAGGGAGCAATGAACAGCTTGCGTAGTAGTCCTAGTCCCACTTCCTCCTCATCCCCTCCAAGACCTCCTTCAACTCTTCTACAGGAATCCCCTTCAACCTCTCCAGTCCCTCCTCCAATCCTTCCCTATCATAATAGTCCACTCTGTCCATCTCTTCTATCGCCTTTATCATCAACTCTTCCGCTTCCCTCCATTTTCCGTTCGTTTCGTACTCACGAACGATCAGATTGACACCGGCTTTGATTATCCGAGAGTCCACCTTAAATTGGAAGTGTTTTTCATCGTCCCGCAGCTCTAAGCCTTTTCTTTGAAAACTGAATAACTTTTAGCTGATGTAAATAGCTGTATCATGAAGTAGATCAACCATTTTCGGTTGCACGAACATTAAAACGAGTAGACAAAGCGTACCTTCCTGAGTGACTCTGCACAACGCAGCAGTGAACGGAGTACGGAACCCGATTCGAGGGAAGTATTCTGAACAAGAGCACCTTAGTCCCTTCTACCACTACAGCTCTCTACGCAGATTTCATACACTATGGGAACAATTCAAATTGAACTTTGAGTCACAACTGTAATTGCTAGTCTTCTACGACTGTTTTACTAAAAAATAGCTGTTCCACCCACCATCATCCACTCTCCGATAGCTTCCGTATGCTCATCGCCCATCATCTCCCCCGTTCCTCCCACCATCAGCCGAGATACGAGAGAGGCCACCATCTCCGCCTCTTCTTGCGTTATTGCATCTGCAAAATATGTGCGATCAAATTCAAGCGACCAAAGCTCTTTAAAGAAATAGTTCTTCGATTCGCTACAACCTAGTAACAGACTTTTCAAGCATGTGTGAAATGACCCACGTACAGGCTACCGTAATCCACTTACTCTGATTGATGTGCAGGTTCTTCGCATAGCTGGCCACGGCCATTCCAATCTCGCGAAAGCTTCCAGCCAGAGCGACGGCCGTTTCATCGGAGAATCCTCCCTCCTCCACCTCCGCCAGTCCGTATAGCTCTTCCTGTTGAGCAATGTCTTCATTATTTAATACTTTATTACGTTTTCCAAAGATATCCAGAGATGCGCCCTAATAGTTTGCAGTAAAACAGCATCTTTTAGCTCGCAGAAGATAGATTAGCATAGATCAAAGATCAGCAACGTACCAGCAGATGCACAGTCTCGGGCATGGCTTGTCTATCGGCCAGAGTCTCCAGTTGCAGTCTCAGATGCACTCCAGCCAAGGCAACGAGAGTATGGGCAAGGGTAGGGTCTGTGTAGAGGAAGGAAGGGGTCAGATGGAGGAGGGCGAGGACCAGGGAATAGCACGACTGCAAATGGAGGAGGATTACGGTAAGGAAACTGCAAAAGCCAACCTGTTGTAGTCTCCATGGAAGATTGCGGGTTCGCATCAGTTGAGTGATGAATTTGCGTGCGGCAGGAAACCAGTCGAGTGACCTTCAAAAGCACTTTTAACAAAGGTGGGCTCAATCTCGAGCTGAGAACCAAAATACATATTTTTTTTGCAACGTCGTGAGTGTAAAAAGTGGGCTAAAATATTCCGGATCGCATTATTACCGCATTTTCCGATTGCAAATATAATCATTTCTTATAATTTTACGGGGTCTCTATCATCACTTCTGGGCATTCTCGGGCGAGTAGGGTCGCTTTTAGATCTATTTGGTTTTAATTATTAAAGGAAAGTGAATGTTGAGAGAGCTGAACAGAACTCTCCGCTAATTTGTAAACGACTCTTCCAGCTGATTCACAATAATACTCACAGCTTGCCCTTTCCCTCTAAGTCCTGGATCTGTGTTAATATGGAATCGATGAGATCCGCCGGGGGTACGGTATCCGTTCGTTGGAGGAGAAAAGCGAAGCAGGCACGAATGAGTTTCTCACGGAGAGAGGTCACATTCTTCGTCTTGGCAACTTAAATAAACATAATTGAACACATTAAAAGTTATTGTATTACGAAATAAGATCTACGTGCTGCGTCAAAAAGCTTACCATTGAGTAGTTTCTCTAGCAGAACGGCAATCCACGTGAAGTACATGACATGGACATCGGCTCGTATGCTCTCATTGGAAATGAGATGGAGAAGTGGATCGAGAATGGGAGAGTACTTGGAGAGGAAGGAGTTATCGTGGTGGGAGAGGAAGGACAAGAGGAAGAGCAGTTCGGGGGAGGGCTTGGAGGCATGCGCTGACGACAGCTCCTGCGTAAACTATTATTAAGACCGACCCTCTGTTTATTGCTCCTTGCCCTTACTGAGAATGTAAATCAATTTATTTACTCTAGAATTTTGCTACGTAGGTGATCAGGATTGGTGGTAAATTGTGTATACCCAGAGAACGAGGTTTTTTTCGCACGAATGTTCAGATTTTCGAAAGACTTGAAAAACCCATGTCATACGGATATTTTTCCGTTGCCAGCGTATGTCTAGCTTCGTCCCCCGTACTAACCTGTAGCAGTAGTTCAACATCCGGTCCGTCCTCCAGGAATCGCCCCTCGTTCTTGATCAGCTCGGAAACCCTTCCAAAGATGGCCTTCGTGTCGTCCGTGCTCGTCCCAGGCTGAATTTGCAGTAGCAGGTTGGTGAATTCGTCAGTGCTGTCGGGAGGTAGTTCAACGATATCCGGCATCTATAACTCATAACACTCACATAGCACATGTAAACGAGATACATCCCGGAAAACGCGCGAAATTTTGAATCTTAAAATTAGAGCTGCAAAAGTTTCGAAACTGAAAACTGCAGCGGCTAAACACAGTAATTTTTTTTGTCTAACTCTCTTCTTATGCGTGTTCTCTCGCCGTTCTCTCGTCGTCTGGCAGTATCACTGTCCGGAAATTAGTTCCGGCTTTTGTTAAATCTCGAGCTGTTCGCACTCGACGCACGAACACTTGGGTTTGAGTTTCAGGAAACTTTTCGCAAGTCTCTCCAGCCTTTCGCAGTTGTTCTTTCGTTGCCCCTGTCTCTCCTCCCATTCATTCATCTCATTCTTCAGCATGAACAGAGGTGGCTTCCCCGTCGATCGCGCTCGATCCGTTTTTGGTAAGTCTTGTAGTTACTTAAACTTTTTTTCTGGGTTATTTTATTATTCTCTTTATCTCTTCTTCTTTTACCTTTCCCGTTTGCTATGAACAGCTAAAGCGTGATGTTTCAGTTGGCAACATATCGTATGAAGTCACCGAGGAGCAACTTCGCGATACTTTCGGAAAGGTATTTTTTATTCTTATGCTTTTACGAACTTTTGCATCTTTTTTGCGTTAGCAAAGTTCATAGTAACAGAGATGGAAACATGACTACTCTTAGTACGGTTGGGCTCGAAAGGTGACTAATTATTTATATGGTGCAAAGTTCACCGAAAATTTTCATTTTGGCTACCGTAGTAGCCTTGCGTTAGCAGTAGTGTTGTCAGAAATATCTAGGACGGCTTGCTGTAAAAGAGAAATGCGGTATAAAACACTTGCATGCTGCTTTCAATTATGCGGACTTCGTAAGGTAGTCGTCGGTTGAGATGTTAGGACAGCACTAGCTTATGTTATTTTGATACGCCGCGCAACGGAATATCAGTACTATGTAGTAGGGTAAGCTGAGGCTTTATAGAACAGTTGGACTGCGGAAGCCTTCTTAGCAGGTTTGCTAACTAAATCTCTCAAATTATGAAATGCATTAACGGGAGGTTTTCTATCCGTTTTGCAGACTGCTTACGTTGATTAACAGTTGTTATCGCACATGCTCTCTTTTTATATGATATTTCCCAATCTCCTCTCATTCCACGATGCTTTCGCAAGCTTTTCGAAAATCCTCTATCGACAGTTGTCTTGGGAAATGATGTAATTCGCTGAGACCGACTGATTCAATATTAATATAGTAGTATGTGGATATTTGTGGTATAGAGCAGACTATGCAGCCGCGCGATTAATCTTCCCCAAAGGAGGTCACCGACTTTCAAATGAACGCTTGATGTTCATTTATTTTTGAAGATATCGAAATGAAATTTGCAGGAGCCGTGTAATTCACGCAGAGCTGGCTCTGTGAAAAATTTGAAATTCATAGCTCTTTTTATTCTTGAGTTATTCATAGCTTTTTGAAAGTCGATGACCGGTCGCCGAGGGGGATTAATCGCGCGGCTGATGTTGTAATTGCAGGTTGGTTCGGTCGTTCATCTCCGACTTGTCCACGACAGGGACACTGGCAAGCCCAAGGGCTACGGCTTCTGCGAGTTCGCGGATATCAAGAGTGCCGAGGCAGCTATTCGCAACCTTAACGGGTACCTTGTTTAGCCATTAATTCATTTGTTTTGGAATGAGGTGAAGTTACGCATAACTGACGTTGGGGGGGGGTTAGCTTGATCTGGTTTCTGGTTTTCTGGTTTATCACCTTTATCAGGACTAACATTGGTTGGGGTTCCAAAGGAGGGGTTGCTTGATATAGATGGGAGAGGTCGGAGACTTCGAATCTTCTTCAAAACAACTCACTCAGTCCGAGGTGCCGAGAGATCTTGAGTAGTCCTCTTGATCCTCGTTTGGCGCATACTTCTCCCGAGCGCCAATTCGTTATGGAGAAGGATCAATTCTTCTGTCAGTGATTGAATATGCGGGGGGGGGGGCTCTTGATTAAGAGACGACTGAGAGAGCCGACCACTCGCGACGGAGACAGAGAGAATGAATGATTAGCTTGATCGTCACTTGAAAATACGTTCTAAAATAGACAATTTAGGTTCGAGCTGAACGGTCGCGCACTTCGCGTCGATTCGGCTGCCGGCGATGTGGGAAGGCCGGCTGATGAGAGTCACGCCGCTGCTGTCACTGCACCCCCTGAGGAGAGTCCGTATGGGAAGGAATGCGAACCGGGTAGGAGTACCGAGGTATGAAAGGGGGGAGTGGTGGGGTGATTGGTAGGGATGGCTGTGGAGTGGGTAGGGCGACGGCAAATATCACATTGTTAACTGCAGGGCGATAGCGATTTCTAGGTGAAGAAACAGGCTTCCAAAGCAAATAACTGTTCTCTGGGTGGCGTTTTTAAGCAGTATTTACTAATGAACTGTTTAATGGAAGATAATTTGAGCGAAACAGTGGACTATGCATTGCAGGCGATCTCCCGATCGGTGGCTTCGCTTCCCCCCGAGAAGATGTTCCAGTTGATGCGGCAGATGAAGGACGTGGTCGTGAGTAACCCTGCAGAGGCCAAGCAGATGCTACTCGACAATCCCCAGCTGGCCTACGCTCTGCTACAGGTGAGCCTTTTGCTTATGGGAATGCATACACGGGCGGGGTCTGCAGTCAACTAAGGGCCTACTCATGCATAGGGTTGCCCCAAACAAGACAAATTATTTTTTGTAGTGATCTAGAGGAAATTTTACAGAGCCCTATCCAACCAAGTTAATATCATCCGTGCCCTTGTTTGAAGCACACTTTAAAGAGTTTTTGATGCTATTGTAGTAGCTTTTCGTTTTGATGTTCAACCACTAATACAGTACCTTCAGGACGAAATGAGTAATTTGAGCATATCGTCGTGTTTGCAGGCGCAAGTTGTCATGCGCATCGTCGATCCCCAAGTGGCCATGTCCATGCTGCACAGAGAGGTTCCTTCCATTTCAGCATATTCTTAACTCTCTTTTTTGCCCTCCTCATTCATTTACCGCTTATTTATCTACCAGCGTACGAAATTGTAAATAATCATATAATAAAATGGAGGTCATGTGTTTGTAAAATTTCCGCAAATATTGCAGGAAACCATACGAAGAAATACTACTCGAATTTTTTCCTTTCAGTCCCCAGCCGGTCAGACCACTCCCTTCCACCAGGCCCCTCCGCCCGCTACCGTACCCCCATCTCACGGGGCCTACGGCCAACCACCCAGTAAGCCGTTTATTCATTTTTCAACTTCTTTTTATTTAAGCTAATATGGAAAAAAACTCTTGACACGTTGCGACGGTTAAGTGAACTAGTCTCGTCCCATATCGGCATTTTTTTCTCCGTTCTTCGTACTCTTTCTCGTGTAGGCGTGGAGATGGTTCGGCATTCATTCGATGACACAAACGAAACTAATTAGTGAATGGAGGAGGAGAGACTGGAATATAGAGAGGGACGGATAATAGAGAATGCCACGAGAGAAGAGATGAGGGGGGACATTCATATTTCAACGGCGCGCGCGACATTTAAGTAGACGGTGAACTGAATACGGTGTATGAGACAAGGGTACGGTGCTGACGTGGACCACAACTAGGAAAGTGTCATTAGTGCGCTAATTACCGCTTTTCATGATTACCTTTTTGAATGGAAGTCGTATTGAACCAAATACTCTCAGTGTCTGTACAAGGCGTGTAGTTGGTATTATTCAAAAGATCATCAAAAGTTTTGAGGAGTATTTCCTTTTTGGGGTTATGCAGCGGGCGCTATCTTTCTAAGTACGCGTATATTCACTAAATGTTCCAGTAATGTCCCGAAAGTCATTTATAGTGTGGTGTTTCACGCCATCTTCGTGCCCTTGCATTATTCACGATGTGACCTCGGTGGCCCGGAGACGAAAGCCGAAATATGTGGAGACATACTAAAAGCCGGGCATGATTCATGCACGGATCTATTACTGGCTCTCTTAATGACGGTTACGGATTAGCTTATAGGATTCGATGACGGAAGCAATAGTAGAAAGGTTGGCCGTGCCATCTACGAAATGTAAGATTAGAAGGGTCTGAATAGATGGATTTAGCTTGGATTAGGGACATTTCTAATAGTTGTAATCCAGATTATTAATTGAATGTATAATACATTGACTACTTTATAGAGGAATCATACGTGGGCAGCTTTCCCTGTCATATTTTGAGAAAGCGACCTACCAGTGTACAAAAAGCTTAAATTGTTTAGCCTACCCATTGACAATTTTAAACTAATATGAGCCTCCCAAGGTAAAATTCTAAAAATATATGAGCCTGCCACACATAGTTCGTGCCCGCATATGTAGAGGATGTATCACGAAGATAATACTTTATCGATCCCTGAAAGAATCTTAAGTTTCGAAACATTTCCCCGTATATCCACTTCATTATGGCCATCTAAATGTCACGGAGAGAGCAGCTGAGTTTGAAGGAGTTTAGTAGCGAAAAAGTATGTAGGGAGGGAGGTACACTGTCTCGAGTGACTTGAAAAGGTCGAGAGTTAGCGAATAACATGAGAAGGACAGAGAAGGGGAAGTGAACGAGCTAATTGGAAGTGATTGTATCGTGTGAGGGTGTATTCAGGGAATACATTATCGAGTATGAGATTAGTTAGCGCACGCTAAGTAATTGAAAAAGTACCTATTACACAATTAGCCATAATGTAGGATACGATTAGGTCGGTCGTTGGTTTTCGCGCTTCGCAAACTTTCCATTACCTTTCAACGATGTAACTGCATTTTATTGCGACAGTTGAGTGATATTTGGTAGGCTGCAAATTCAGGCATGATCTTTAATGCATTTCACTTCTACCTGCACATCTAATCTTTATAACAATGCAACATTGATAGCTAGAATTAATAGATCCTTAGTCAGTCTTAGATGGAAGACAATCGTCCTCGACTCCCTCCCGTCGTCAACTCCTCTTCCCGTCGCAGTCTCCGTGTCCTCTTATCCCCCTCGATGACGTTATCTTCCTCATTCTTCTTCATCGTCTTCACCTCGTCATCACCATATAATATGCCCTCCTCGCCTCCACTTGTCCTCTTCGCCTCCTCTTCTCTTTTCCTCTCGTTCCATTCCACAACTCATCCATCCCCTCTCAACGTAATCGTCGACCCTCTGAGTGGTCACCATCAAAGAGTAGCACGCGTTAAATATAGAACATCAACTACGCTCGAGTGAGAAAGTGTAGTCGAGAAGAGTTCGTGGAATGGAATCAAAGATTCAAGGAATCAAAAATTCGCTAATGCTGGGGAACCTTGAAGCCAATTTCTTAGAAGCAATGTGAGATTACAAGCTGATGAGATGGTAGTATTACGACATCATTGTTGGTCCCCAACCATCGTTTGTTCTTCTCAGTCGTCATATCCGCAACTTCTTCTTGCGTCAGAAGGGTCTCACCCCACACGGCTTTTCTCTTCGTGCTCATCATTGGCTTCGTTGTGATATATTTATATAGGGTGGTGGTGAAAGGTTGCGTCCCTCGTTCTACACTTGAACGAGAGAGGAGGAAGGAGGCTGTGTGAGATGATGAACAGCTGCACCCAGACGAGTCTGCGAATAATTCATGCTGCTGCATCCACCGCCGTTTGACGTGACCCTTGAGTTACGGAACGCGAGCGTTTTCGTGGAAAAAGGGCTTATCCATTACTACCGAGAACATAGTTGGAGCGATTACGACACTCGGAACATGTCACGAACAAGAATAGATCAGAGCTTAGTTATTATCGTTTGGAAGCAAAATAGCATTCAAAACTTGCTACTAATTGAAAGTAATCTGTTTCATTTCAGTGCGGGGTCCCCCTACCTTCTCGACTCCCTCCATGCCCCCTCCCTCTTCCATGTCGGCTTCCCACCCATTCTCCGGTCCCCCTCCCGGCTACTCCTCTGGCGGTCCTCCTCCCAACTTCGCCCAGCCGCCTCCCGGCTATCCGCCTGCCGGACGCGCGCCGCCCGCGGAGGAATACTCGGACGTGGACAGGAACAATGCAGAACTGCTCATGCAGGTGAGACATTGCAAATGGCTGTTGGGAACAGCTGTAAGAGTTATCTAGAGATGAATTAGTACGTAGCTTAGTACGAGGATGGAATGAGATGATGTTGATGCAATGAGGGGATAAGACTACAGCGTCTCGTTTCAGGTGCTCAACCTTACCGAGGCCGAAATGGCTGCTCTTCCTCCAGAGGACAGACAGAAGGTGCTTGCGCTCAGGAATCAGCTCAGGAATGCGTAGATAGGGCACAGTCGGGTTACGGTAGAAGGATTGAATGACTTGAGCGTATTATGTTGATCTTTGAGCGACTTTTATTTAAAATAATTGTAATCTGATTAATGTGAATCCAGAAATGGCTGTATTCAAACTTGTTTCCTATTTGTAGTTGTCTTGTTACCTGTTTTCTGTTCTCGGTATCTTCTTTACGTAGATATTTAAGCTATTGTATGTTTCGAATTTTCCTATCATTAGGGATAGTTCATGTCGTTGTGCTGTTCTATGTCGTTATTGATTGTTAACGTAATGAATTTGGACAAGATAATCATCGCAAGCCGATCTTCTAATTGTAATCTTCGCTTGATTTGTTTGTTTTCATGTCATCGATGAACACTATACCTTAACTATGGGGTTGTTACATGGTACGCACGATGATTTGTAATGCAACTTGTGCTTGGATTTATGGGATTGGTTATGGCATTTTGTGGACGGGGAGAAATGGAATAAACGGATAATGACTTGGGGCGGTTGGAGAGTGATCGTGATGTTCTGGTGGGAGTAAACTCATTCGTCGGCTTATTTTTCAACAGAATTACGTTGTTAAGAAGACTTGGATTGCGTTCGTTGGGTTCTGCTTCGCTTACGCTCTAGAACAATGTAATGCACGATAAGTGCCCGAACAGAGATGAGAATGCATAAGGAGAGGAAATACGGAAGAGAGTAAGAGACAGAGAGGGGATAAGAGGGTGTGAATGAATGTGTGAGTGGAAGGGGTGGGGGCGAGGGTACGGAGTAGGAGGGGGATAAATTGGAGTGTTTTCTGTCAATATCAGATCATCATGAAACACAAATTTTTGTGGTGAAATGAAACGATTTTGTCGACTCATCCATCTTTTACCTATATACTTGTTTTAGGAATACTTTGAAATATTCATCTGAAGGTTCACCTTTTGCAAAAGTTCAGATGGTTTATCTCTATTGGAGTGCTTTGTGATCTATTTGTGCCTTCTAGAAGCTTCTTTCCTATCACAAGGAAGCGGCCGTTCTATAATGTTCTCATCTTGAGCTTCCTCGTGAGTGATAATATGTTATTCTGTTAGCGACACCCCCGACAACAGAAGCCGTCCTCTCCCGATTGAAGATTAATCCACACTTACAATTAGCAGCGTCAACACACTCCATGTGCTTATGTGCGATGACTCAAAACTAACAAAATATCAGCGAACCACTCTAGTTTGAACCATTCTTGGAGTCTTAATGAAACATTAAAAAGTTCTTTCATCTTGTAACCCCTCACCATTTCTTATTGGTCTTATTCTTGTGAACCCCATCGAATCGTGTTCACAAAATCTCGAAAAAGCTGTTGATTCCACCATCATTCGCAGATGTTTCCTTCTCTCTTCACTGAAAATGCACCTCGCTCATCAACGTACTAGCGTTTATACTGATTATGGCTCAAAGAGATCATCGACATGTTCGTGAATGTGAGGTGGTTACTGTAGATATAGAAGGGCGATTGTATATAAGGGGAATTACTGTATTTACACATTTGGCATGTAGCAGGGAATAAGTAGAGGAAGGAGTACACCGCATAGCTTTATCGCCGGCCCTTAGTCGACCCCAGCGGGAGCCCAGCCAAGAAGGAGGCATCGTGTCGTCAGATCAAACAGTGATGGTCAGGGTGGTGGTGGGGGACGCGTCGCGTGCGTCGCGTGCGTCACTTGCGACCGACGTCTCCTAATCGGTTGAGCTGCGAAAAGTTCTTGAGTATGTGGTTGACGACCTCGGCGTTGTTGCGCTTCCGTAGGGATCGGAACATCTGCAAGAATGGGAGGTTATAGATGATGGAAAAGCAAATATCAAAGTTTAGTAGATTTTCGCATCTCTGCTGTAAAGATGTCTCTTTTTTACGAGAGATATGTATCACAAGTTATCGTACTCATAACGCTTCAAGTCTAAAGATAGGCTTATTTACTTGTCCCGCAACAGATGTTCATACGTTTTCGAAGGTAGTCGCGGTACAAAATCACGGACGCTATTTATAATTATCCTTTCAGCTGTTCTTCTTGTATCTTGCTTGTTGACTTAGAGCGTTCGCACGTGGTCTCACAGGCAAACATGATTCGTAAGGACAGCACTTATAGAGCATTCTATATGTGTCGAGGAAGTTCGTAATCCAATTTTGATGAGTCTGCACCCCGAGGGCATTTCGAGAAAAGGCATGAACGTCTGGAAATGTTGTTCGTGAGATGAAAGATGACGTTTAACTCCTCGAATAAATACCAAACCGATAAATACCTTTTTCAATTTCTATGACATTGCTGATCGCGACACTTAAAGATTACAGATTTGTAGAATACGACGACAATTTTGTGAAATTGCTTTTTGAAATTGAATTTTTGGAGGAACGTGCACATTGGTCGACGTACCTAGACGACTACGGGGAAGAAATGGAAGATGAGGAAAGTTGGGTTTTTGCCACACGCGATTGCTCGAATCGCGAGACAGGGTGGGAGAGATTGCTAGATTACCCACTAAAAACTAATAGCGAGAGCACGATTCGGCGACATCTTGGCTATTCCAGTTATCAATCGAGGAACACTTATAGCTGCTGCCATTACGCCTCTTCTCTTATCCAGATTAGCTCTCTCAACATCCTTCCCCTTGATAAGTGTTCTTCTCTTCTCTCGATCTACGTAGGTTCTGTTGCAGGTTCTTCTATCGCGCTCATTAGTACACTCGTTCTCGGAATTCGATGTAGAGTACGTCAATCAGGAAACATGACGCCCTCCCACGACAAATGACCAGGTTATATAGGAGAAGGAACGAGGTTTGACAACGGGTCATTACGTACAATTGCATGTAGCACAATGTTTAAAATGTTAAGCGAACGAGCCAAAGAACGAGTGTTTAGGGTACGATGTTTTCCATGCGAGAGTTCCTACCGAAATCAGGGTTACTTTTCAGCATCTCGCTCGCTTAACATTTACACCGTTGTCAGAATATTGTGGTAGATAGCTATCAAGTACTGACAAGAGCACTGTTATAATTCTAAAGAATGTGGTTTTATATAATCAAATAACCACAATACATGTAAACAAAATAAGCTAGGCTGTAAGAAGATAAACTCACAAAGGGAAAGGGAATGGTCTCCTCGCCGGGCGGTAGTATGCTGGCTGCGTAGACTGACGAACTCTCAAGGATTACGGTTTGAGAGGGAGTGGGTACTGTATTCGAAGGAGGCCAACCCACGAGGGACGCTTTCCCTCTTTAACTCTATCTATTCCGACCTTTCAAAGGGTATATACCTAAGTGCGTTGCTTTTAGCTATCACTATTCAGGCTGCTATTACCTTGTACAGCGTACTTTTTGGAAACGTATAAACCACGCTATTAGTTGGACTGCTTTGAAAAGCACTGAAATCTGCGTTACAAGCGGAACGATTATATCCTCTTTTTCACTACTACACGTATGCTGTGACAGAGTGGTATGAGAGGGCATCACTGCACATATTACATGAGTCACAGTGTTCTGACAACAGTGAAAATGTTAAGCGAACGAGATGCTGAAAAATAACGCTGATTTCGGTAGGAACTCTCGCACGGAAAACACCGTATCCTAAGTATTTTGGCTCATTCGCGTAACATTCAGAACACTGTGGAGTTCGGATACCTCTCGTTGAGTATTTTGCGGCTTCTTGTATTGATATCTCGAGAAACTGTTGGAGAAACAGTTGTACCTGCAGACATACCTCCCGGTATGCCTGCACTTACTACGTCGCCAGGAGAATTCTTTTCACTACTTCTATCTTTCTAAGGGAATTAGCTGCCGTGCAATTCGATGACAAACTCTGGTCCATATGGTTCCGTGTCTAGGCATTTCATGGAAAATTGCGATACGACATATACACCAAACCGTATCACTGGACAATATTTTGCACGATATTAATAGTTTACTTGTTTCACTGCTCTTTAGCCCCTATTCCGATCATATTTCCTCAAACAGCAGTTCCAGTACACCTACATTCTCCTCTATTTCAGTTAAAGGGCCCCTCTGAGGACATTGCCATCCTTCAAGAGCATATTTTGAACATTCATTCATTTTTATGAGTAGCAGAACACAAATGTTTTCATTCTTTCAATAAGCAATGCCTACGAATCAGACCGCTCGCGGGCTGCAGTATTCACGGAATGACATTCGTATTCGCGCGGTCCCTGAAGAGCAATGTAACTTTGCATGCAACTTCTCGCCTCATTTAAACAGCGAGGAATGGCGGGAAAAAGATGCAAATGTAGGACTGTAGGTTTTTGACAGCGCTCTTTAAGATAAAAGAAAGAAACCAAGGGGTTAGAAAGTCCTCAGAGGGGCCCTTTAATCGTGTCACTTTTAGTACGCGATAAGCACTCACGTGTGTCCCACTCTAGAGCCTTTTAACTAGATACGGACCAATTTCCCTCTTCATAGTTACGCCGCCAATTACGTTATGCCAAACCTACTTATGGATCGTTTCCTCGTTTGAGTTAATCAAATAATATTACATCGGATGAATTTCAGAGCAGTCTCTGTCGATGCTTTTACGTAACAGGGGCACTGTAATGATTGTCCAGGTTACGGTAACTCACGATAGACAGGACGAATAGTAGGGAGAAGAGGACCAGGAGGAGTCTGAGGAGGCCACGAGTGAGACACGACGACATCTGATGGGAGGGGAGGGAGTGGACTGGGAGAGGAAGGAGGGGGAGAGGAGGGGGAGGAGTCGGGGGGGAGAGGGCAAGGGTGGAGGGGAGATTGGGAGAGATTAGGGGAGAGGGTGGAGATATACATAGGGTTGGGGCATACAAGAGGAAAGAAGTATAATTTTGTGGTGATATGAAGTTGCGTGTTTGAACATGACAAATCGCGGGACGAGAGAAAAGAAAGAATGGAATGAGCCCGGGAAACGTGCGAAAGCGTGCGCGTTTTCTCGCGAGACATGATAATGGGGTGATGAGGTCAACAGAGTTGAGAAAAGGACAAATGAAGAAAAGGACACAGACGGATAATGATGGGTGGATGAGGGATAGGGGAGATGAAGGGGAGGGACTTGGTGGAATAGGAGGAGTGTCTGAGGGGTCAATTAGGAAAGGATCAGAAGGTATTCGTATCGAGCTACAACTACAAGGTAAGGGAGTTTAAATGGTTTAAATGCGGAGCAGGAAGATGTTCCTGATGGCTAAGGAAGACTTGCCACAGCCAAGTCCTAGTTTCTCGTAGTAAACAGACGGTGAAGAAGCGACAAACGGACGCCATTATGACCTTAAGCACGTTGAGCTAATGGGAGGAGAACACGCGATAAGGGGAGGAATGGAGGGAGGGGGAGAGGGGAGGAGAGACTGCCATACAGGAGAACATGCATCGGGAATGAGGGGAAGAGTTGCGGAGAGCGAAAGGGATCGGGAACCATTTGTAATGAGGAGGCTGCAAAAACCGGGTTTAGCGAGAGGGCTGCAGCCCGCATGCGGACTTGACTAATACAAAAAAGTTTCGCTAACAAGTTTGAATTTGTTCTTAGTCCAAGGTCTGAGCGTTCGATCGTGTAGTGCCCGCAGTATCGCATACCTACCCTTTTCTTGCTTATAGCTGCTAAATAACAATAAGCAAAGTCAGACAACGAGCCTCACGCTTCCAGACCTTTTTCGCAAGACGCGCGACGGGAAACTGTAAGACGCGCGCGACTATTCAATAATTCGCGAGATGCGTGAGCGTTAAAGGGTCCCTCCGACCTTCTCATTCGTTTCAAGAGATAACCAGTTAAGAGCGGTTGATTAATTGTGAGAGACAAGAGAGGAATGAAGAGACGCAGACAGCGAGAGAAATCTTTGCACAGCTTTTTCTCAGCAACGGCTATATTTCAACTAAAAAGGAGAGAGTATGAGATTTAGAACATTGAGAGCTTTCCAATGATGTCAAAAAATTCATATGGTGGATATTGCCTGGAGGGACCCATTAAACTGTAAGAGGCACGTGCACCAAAACTATATTCACGCGCTTAAACTGTAAGACGATGCGCGCGCGTCGTGTCTTGCGAAAAAAGTCTGGAGCTATTTCAGACTCCCCACATACCCCCCACTATCTACATCATAGTCTGTCGCCGTTCTTACGTAGCGATCCCCCTTCACTACCCAATGCATGCGTCCGCATCGCTAATCTATTTATCTATGCCAAACTTCGTTGTAAGTGCCATTCCTCCGACGTTTTACCACAACGTCTCTGCGTCTCTCCGATTTCCATGCTCTCTCGCCTCCACTCTCTTAATTTGCATACGAATATATTCTACGCAGCAAGACGTAGTGCATTCCTCACTTCACAGCTCACAGAGGTCGTGATTCGGAGCTTTGCCATGCTATACTTCACGGTCCATTAAACAATTTTTATTGTTGCCTTATGAAGAGCGAAGCACAATTATCTGTAGTACCGAAATAGCGTACTCTACTTCCCACACAAATTTCGTCATCGTTCAGCTCATGATCTGTGTCTTGAACATGCTGATTACCCGTGTTTTCCGTGAATTCGTGTGAGAATGAGGCTAAACAAGTGAAGACTAACAAGCTCCTCGCGCGTTCCGCATATAAGAGTAATGAAGCCGTTGAGATGGGGGATAAGTGGATAGTTAGTGGATAATTATTTGCTTTATATGCGAATGGGGGCTGTGTAGCATTTCTTGGAAGGACTCATCTTGCAGAGTTATCAGAAACAATCTATCAGTATACTTCATTGGTATTTGCATCAACTGGAGACCTGCAGCACAACGCATGTATCTTCGTGTAAAGAATTTTGGTAATATATAAATGGAGAGAGCTTCTCTTTCCTAACCTAAAACCCTACTTCGTTCATGATGGTATCGCGTTGTAGCTAATTTTCCTAGGTCTATCTGCTAGGGGACGGCCAGAGACGGTTCGCTAGTTAGAGTCTAGAGGAAGTTTGCTACGATTTATGACAATTGTCATGTGCACAGTGGACTGAGCGTGTTCTCGCGTAGTCTTCCCTTCACTTCCCTCAACAGACCACATCGTGCCATTTCCCGTGAGTGTCAACCATCTTCGACAGCTGCTTTAGCCAGCCTTGGTCCCGCAGAGAATGCAGGAGAACGGCTGGTTTATCGCGAGAGAAGAAGAGAAGGGACAGGTGGACGGGAGGGAGAAGAGACACGATATACACTGCGAGTGGGATACTGTAGCCGATGGAAATGATCAGTATTCTGAAGAGGCAAGAGAATCGCATCTTTTCTAGCTATGCGGAAGGAAGAGATATAGAAAGTAGAGTTGTGCATGAGAGTTCTTTTGATGAGTATGTTTCACCATCGTCCATAACCGCCGCGCGTCTCGTCACCAAAAGCAATCTAGTAGAAAGGATAGGAAAGAGGTGAAGTTGCGAATTTAAAGGGACATGGAAGCGAGAAATTTTTTGAAACCGAAAATGGTTATACTTGTAAAATATGTTTCTTAGACGATAATAAACATAATAGCCTTTGAAAAATATTTTTAAAAAAATTTTTGGAGCGAGAAATATTTATTTGTTCCGGGAATAGCTCGATGCCATTTGCCTCGTTACTATGCGCTAAACGCAGTAAGACTGCGCCTTGGCTGGGAAACGATTTTTAGGATATCTCGCGAAGTAGACATTTTTGTGCATTCTGATTTTGGTTTTTATATTATTTAGGCGATAAACTTTCATATGAAAGCCAATCTTTTTTGGCTTCCATGTCCCTTTAAAAATGTCCCCCGATATTTTCAGAAAATGAGGGAGATACATATGTGTATTACCTAGTTGATGAATATCTGAGAAGAAGGAAAGATCGAGAAAAGCGCGGCCTACTTGCGCCTGTTTTTTTGCGTATTTCGAGCGTTACTTGAATTGATAAAAGTAGGGCAAAAGTATTAAACATCGTTCAGAATCTTGTATGGTCTTCTAGAGGGGGTCTAGAGGGGTCTAGAATTACTACGCTAAAGGTTTAGATTTTGAGAAAATGTTGAGTATAGTTTCTAAGCGTAAATATGAAGGGGGCGACTATGTAGTACTACAATGTGGTGTAGATGAAAGTTTGGATAGAACTAATGGCTCTAGCTCGCTATAAAGACTAAGAGTTTAGTCCCTAACAATAAAAGAAATTTGTGGGTAATATTGTCCTACAATTTGCATCTACCCTGTACGAAAATATGATAGCCCGCTAGGGAAAGAGCATACGGTACAAACGTGACAATTACTTTAAATTTCCCCCTCACTCTACTGCCGCGCGATTAATCACCCCAAAAGTAGGTCACTGATTTTCAAACAGATGCATGTATTTAGTTAAACTGTTTCTGAAGATAGCGAAATGAAATTTGCAGGTTCATGCTGAGCTGGCTCTCTGAAAATTTTTGCGGCTGTTTTGAGGAATACCTAGCCCGCTAGGGTAATTTCACAGCAGCGCCGTACTCTGGTATTGCCGCCTCACTAGTTTCCCAGCAAATTTCTCACTAGTTTCCTAGCTAGTTTCCTAGTGAGAAAGGTGCTGGGAAACTAGTGAGAAAGTCGCTAGGAAACTAGTGAGGACCACCTCTCCCCAGGTAGAACAAAAGTTGGGAAACTAGTGAGGAGATTTCTGGTTTCCTAGTAGGGACCTTTCCATT
>LS886948.1:63876-110088 GCA_900490955.1 Micoletzkya japonica | reverse complement strand
GTGTGGTGAATCACTAGGTGCTGTTTAGCGGTGAAATTTCGCTCAGTTTATGTAGGATAACAAAGAATGCACTTTGGTGACACGTTCATCGATCAGAGCTCTATAGAATAACACAATAATAGGAATCACAACTCCTATGGTTCGTCTCATTCCTACTTTCGACGAGAGAGGGAAGCTGTGTGAAGAGAGTCCACACGAACTAGGAATGGGTTAACTGACGGAACTTTTTAGTCAATAATATTTAACAAGACTGCAAGGAATAATTTGCAATGGCATTATGGAATAATGCAAATCCTTTGGGAAGCGAAAAAAGATTCCTCCTTTTCTAATACGGTAGACGGGAGTACCGCCAATCACAAATTAGTAATGGGAGAGGAAGGGCTATGCAAAAGACTACTTTACTGGTCGGGTTTGGAGACTTATCTACCGTTGGAATCAACAATCTGTCTAGAGCTCGCCAAATGAGAGATACGTGATAACGAACGGTGGTCGTGACTCTCATTTCATTCATGGTCATCATGATAACCTCGGGGTCATGATGATTGGTGGTCACGACGACCACCAATCATCACCAAAAGATAGAGCGGTTTCACCAAAAGATAGAGCGGTTTTCACCAAAAGGTTTTCACCATAGGTTTAGGTCTAAGGTTTTCACCATAGTGCGGTTTTCACCAAAAGATAGAGGACCATCAGACGAATCTATCGGCACCGGACGTGCACCGAAACTCCTCCAGATGGCCATCGACGGTGACGTCAAACTTTTTTGGCACTTAAACTCGATTTGCAAAAAATTGGCCCAAGCTTTTCGGCTGAAACTTTGGATGTAGCATCGCTAGGAGGCTGTTCACCTATCGCCTAACTTTCAGAAAAATCTATCGACGAAATTTTAAAATGTGTTTTCGGTTCATTTTTCGGATTCAGGATGACACTGCATGAAAAGATCCCGATGAATAATGCTCGAATCATTAACACTTTGAAATATGCAGAGAACTGCCGCACGCTTAATCTGGGGAAAATCTGCCGCACGTTTAATCTGGGAAAATCTGAGCTCAGATAATGTCGAGATAATCTCGAGATTATTTTTAATTTCGAGCTCATTTTCTCAGTTTCGGGTACATATTCATGCAATTTTGTCATCGGAATCGGATTCTCCGGCCGTGATTACCATATAGAGGCAGAAAGAAGCAAGAAATTTCATCAAGATTGACTAGAAAACGGTATCTCACCATTATCTCGACGAGATAATGAGGAGCTACCTCACCTCAGAAAATCTCGCCATTTATTCGGAGCTCGCCATTTTTGGCGAGAGAGCACGCGTTTTTGAGAGAGCAAAACTGAGCAGTACCGTCAAAACCGAAAATTCCGGGACAAATGCCGTATAATACGGAATTATACCGTATTTTACCGTATTTTTGCCATTGCACTGCTGTGATCATCAAATGACTCATGAAATGTTGCGTGAATATTCTTTGGACCATTTAGAGTCATCCTAGCCTGAAAAGTTTGAAATTGATAGCCCGTGCTTCGTTATGGAATGGCTGAAAGCGGTGGTACCGCTGCGACACTCTCTAAATCAGGCCTGAAAAAAGCTCATTTCTAACATTCCGCGACCTATTTTTCGAACTAAATCGGTTAATTTGCGTATCCCGAGGCTAAAAAACATCTTTTGACTCTTTTTGCAGAAATTTGAAATTTTGGATATTTCGACTGCTCCTGGAGGTGATCATCACCCCGCATTTAGCACCCGGCTCCAAGATCCATAAATAAAGCTTTTCCAACGCTTACCTATGTATTTTGAGCTGCTCTTTCCGAATATGCAAGAAATTTTTCGATTAGATTTTTCTAAAGCAGCTAATGCGAAAAATACGGTAAAATACGGTATTTGTCCCACAATTTTCGGTTTTGACGGTATATCTGTGCCCTCTTTTGCTCTCTTCATTTTGCATACTCTCTCGTCGCTCTCTAGCTCCCAATTAATCTCGAGACAATTGCGAGACTCACTCTCCACTGATCTACCGGTCGACTGCAAAAGGAAGGACGGGGTAAATTAGAATAAGTTTAGCGGGCCCCGCTCATTGGAGCAGATGGGGTGATGGGTAAGGAAGGCGCAGGATGAGCTGTTTCCTCGATAGTATAGAGGTAAAGTGGTCGACTTGCGGCTGGTCAGGAATTTTGGGACACGCCAGTCGAGCGAAGCGGCGCGCAGCCATGACTAAGGAAAAGCTAGTGTATTCTGAAGGTCAAAAGGAACGTTTTCATGTGCTCTGTCGACCACATTTTGAGAATTTTTTGTTCGTTTTTGTCAGGTCAAGACCAAAAAGGCCAAACACAATTTTTTTGTCTAAAAAGCCAAAAAAAGTCAAACAAAAAATCCCAGCCTTGATGTTCAACTACGCAAATGTCTTGGTAAGTTCGGTAAACGATTACCTCGTTCAGAAGTTTTTTCGTCTGCTTTGCTAGTCAGATCCGCTCCGTCTCATTCGGTAGGTGGGATCATCGTAACTGGAACAGCGAACAGCCTAATGTCGATACTTGTTTTAGTATTTGAACATCCAGCTCTAGGGAGGAGTTATGGATGGAACAGACAGACAGATAGACAGACATAAGTACACATAAACGTGCAAAATTTGCAGTGATTTGCTAGTAAGAAGTAAACTTGTTAGATTGAGTTTATATTCAAAGTCAATCCGTGTCTTGCAGTGCTCCGTGGGAAAAATAAATGAAATCGTGACGAAAAGAGCGAGTCGTAAGACCAGAAAAATGTGGACTGGATCATAAAGAATTTAAAAGGCCCCCAACGACCACTTTTTTACCCCATGCTTTTTTGACATCGTTGAATAGCTCTCAGTGTCCCGAGTTCTGACTCAAAAGTTGAAAGTATGAAATTTCGCCGTTGCTTAGAAAAAGCTGTGCAAACATTTCTCTCGTTTCCTGCGTCTCTTCATTCCTCTCTTGTCTCTCGCAATCAATCAACCGCACGTTAATTGGTTGCATAGTGGAGTAAACCGATCCGTCAGTTTCCTTCGTTCCAAAATGAGTCTAATTCTCTCATCTTTGCACACTCTCTTGCCTTATATTCGGAATGATTTTCCGACGGATCTTTTTATTTTATTTTATTTATTTATTTATCGTTTGCACAGTACTGTGCGCGGCAGGATTGGGGAGGGTTACGGTAAGAAAGTGGAGAGAATCTTGGAGGGGGGGGGGGAATATCTTCGCTTGTAAAATAAATCTTCGCTATGGGGATGGGGAGGATGCTTGACGTTCAAGATTCTAGAGGGGGAAGGGCAGCCGCAGAAGAAGGAAAAAAAGAAGAGGGGACAGGAAGAGACGACCTGTTAGGCTACGGGTCACCTTTGACTTGCCTAAGGTCAAAAGGAATTCACCTCATCTTCTTGGTTGAATGACGGGGGAAGGGGACGAAGAGAGAGACGAAAGGGTCACCCGACCACCCGAGGCGAAGGAAGAGAGAATGAATGAATGAATTTTTAATCCACTATACCTAGACATGAATGGGATGGTCGGAGGAGGACTTTAACCGTCTCTAAAATGAGAAATAAAGAATAGAGAGGATCCATCTAGGGGGATACTGTATCTATATTCCGCACCCACCTGACTGAGACTGTCCCGACATTGAAGCGATAGAAGGCCAAACCGCTCGCGAGGACAGCAAGTGTAGTGAATGACGGTCGGAATATACACGTTTTTGTTAATTACAGTTTTACTGTCTCACTCGCTGCACTTTCCCCACTGTGCACGGTTTCTCGATTGAAAACTGATTGTGTTGAGGGTTGCACAAACCGAATATACGGGGGCAGCCCATGTTACGATTATTAAAGGGAACCTAAAGTGTCTATAAATCGCCCGTTTTGAGTTTGATCTATGCCGTCTCCTACCGCGAAGGGTTGATAGAAAAGTCGCACCGAACAACTTATTGACTGTTATGAGGGGAGATCAAAGGAGGCGATGCCACTGGCAAGCAAAGGCCCTTCCTCTCACCTCACGAGAGAGACTCACCTCCCCCCCCCCTCTTCCCCTCCCGAGGGAGGATGACTTAATCTCTTGCACTACTACACGTACTTTCGGCGTATGTTCTTGTATGTCGTTCTCTGTATGATGTCTCATTAATGATACTTATCATTGCCACCATAAATTTTAGATATTTGATGAGGGAACGACCGATCTGTGAAGTCGGCGAGTGAGAAGACTACATTACATTTGGAAGAGGACAAATCGCACAAAATAAGAAGACGGGACTTATTCTATCTCTTCCTTCTACCATCAGGTTATTTCTTCCAGATTCATTTGATTCCTTTTTCCCCAACGGTTTTATTCATACTTGTTGAGTAACGATATCTGGAAACTCATTATTATTTGATAAAACTGCTCAAAATCAACGTGAAGAGTGAGTTATGCTATTTTCTCCTAGAACCGAAATTCCTCATTCTATCACACTAAGATATCGTTTCTCAAACATGTTTTGTTGTCATAGGCTTCTCGTGTCAGTGAAATATAATCTAAAGATTTCTATTACGAACCTCGTTCAGTTATGTTTCACAATCTTTATTACGTGCGTTCACGGTTACTCCACTTGTGTGATGATAAATTTTATGCCGAATAATAGATCGTGGAAAGCATAGAAACTTCATTGTATTTTTCTGGTATGAATGAATAGTGGTGCAGGAAAAGGCACGAAACCTGGAATAATAGGAAATTCAAAAATTTGTGGAAAGGGGAATAATTGCGGAAGTTCTTTCCTGAGATTGTTTTTGTTGGCAGTTTGTAGCTCAGGTGGAAGATGTGCTGTAGATCGTAGACGGCCCTGTCGTGAAGATACGAAACATCTTAAAGCCATGAGATAAAAAGCAAAGATTGTTCTCCTTTTCTTCTCTTTTTTCATCCTGGGGCAACCTGGAGCAGATACGGCGGACGGGTGAAATCGAGAGAATGAAACGTTAGACGTTCTGAAAATTCTTTTTTTTTGTTCTTTGTACACCTTGAAGAGATGGCGGGCGGTAAGGGCACGGAGTCGTATGTCCAAATACGCTTCACCCCGCCTTCATCTTGAGGCATGACATTGGGAGGGTGGGCCACTAAGAAACTAGCCAATAAAACGCTAGGATCCTAGTGAGGAGTTTCGAGGCCCGAAAATCCTCTGGGAAACTAGTGAGAATGGCCGATTTTCTGGGAAACTAGTGTGGCGGAAATACCAGAGACCTTCCCTTACACAGTGTATACATGTCGGCAACTAGAGAGTAGTAGTGATCTCCCCGCTCCCTGCTCTACTCTCGCCCTCCCGTTGAGGTGATAAGTGGCCCTTCCACAGTCTTACCCCTGTCTCCCTCCCGTACTCTCCCTCTCCCTCTAGTCTCTTCTCACCCTTTCCCCTGTTTGGCATTCCCCTCTAATAAACCCTTTCCCCAATCCCCGTCTTCTACATCTGAAGACACAACAAAAAATATCGATTTTCTGCCAATTGTCAAAATTTTCAAAAACGCAAAAAGTGGTCCCGAGGTATGAAGAATTGAATAGGGTCTCGTAAGAACTTTTTTTGAAATTCGCAATTCTAAAAGAGATAATCGACCTACGGACAAACAGACACACACGCGCACACAGACAAACGGACAAAATTTGCAGTGATTTGCTAGTAAGAAGTAAACCTGGCAATGGATAACGCGTCGTCTGCCTACGGAGCTGAAGATTGTGGGTTAGATCCCTACTGTGGTCGTCATTTTTGCATTTTCCCGATAGATATCTATTTCCAGATTCACTTTTACCTTCGGCGTAAATAGGAAATGGGTTTATTGGATGACGAAAGACACGTGTATGCTAATTGGGGTTTAGATTGTTTCATTCTCTACCCTCTCCCCACTTTTCACGCGCTTCAAGTGTGGCTGTAAGCGCGATAGTGAAGCTCAAACGCAAAATCGGTAGAATGTATTATTCATTATCAGGGTGCTCTGATCCATAACGTAAAGAGTGATTATTGTCAAACAGTGGATTGTGGGACCCTTTACTCGTCACATCACACTTATCTGCACTAGCTGCACTATGTTTACGGTGTGCCATTGTAATAAGCAGAACTCGGCTTTATTGACAAACTACTGGCTGCCACCACACATACTTTGGTCTATCACTGTAAATTCACACAAGTTGATGAGATTCCGGCTATGAATTGTAGAGTATTTGCGTAATAGCACGAGCGTGATCAGGCATTGATGAGAGCGAGATTGTCCTTAATGGACGGGTCGAGGTCCGGTCCTGACAGCCAGGCATCTATGTCGAGCTGCAAGAGTCATCTATGCCATGGACTGTACTACAATCATCGCTCATCCTTCCATTCAAATTGGAACTCACTATTATAGTGGAATAAGCCGATCCGTCAGTTTTTTTCCGTTTCAAAATGAATCTAATTCGCACGCTTTCGCACACTCTCTCGCTTTATATTCGGAAAGATTTTCCGACGGATCTTTTTAATCCACAATATCAGAACCCCCATTATCGCAGAAAAACATTCCGTCCGTCGTCTCATTCCTATTTCCGACGAGAGAGCGAAGCGGTAAGCGGTATGAAGAGAGTGCAGACAAAGTAGGAATGAGTTTACTGACGGAACTTTTTCGTCAATAATGCCATATGTATTTTTGACATCACTGGATAACTCTCAATGTCCTGAGTCTCATGCTCTCTCCTTTTTTGAGTTGAAACTTCGCCGTTTCAAATAAAAAGCTGTGCAAAGATTTTTCTCACTGTCTGCGCCTCTTCATTCCTCTCTTGTCTCTCACAATCAGCTTTTTCTCAGAAACGGCGAAGTTTCAATTAGAAAGGGGAGAGTATGAGACTCAGGATATTGAGAGCTATCCAATGATGTCAAGAAATGCATCTGGTAGATATTGCCTGTAGGGGCCCTTTAATTTTCTCACCTTCGCCTTATTTTATTCTCTCTCGCCTTATATTCGGAATGATTTTCCGACGGATCTTTTTAATCCACCATATTTACATAACACTCTGTTCCATAAGATAGATCAAACGCGAGGGCGTATGCAAAATAACAGAGCGGAAGAGAGAGCATGGAGGATAAACACAAACACGCGGTGACAATCGCAATTCGGCATAATTCGGCCTGGTCGGAAGGTCATGATTATGACTAGCATTTAAAAGCAAGCGCGATGTGCGTATCTACCTATCTTGTGCACCTCTTCGTTCTTTCCAGTGGCACCTCACGTCTCCTTCACAGTGTTCTAAATGTTAAGCGAACGAGCCAAAATGCTTAGGGTACGGTGTTTTCCGTGCGAGAGTTCCTACCGAAATCAGGGTTATTTTTCGGCATCTTGTCCGCTTAACATTTTGACTGGTGTCAGAACACTGTGCCTTCAACCCTCTCACTCACCTCCTTCGCAGCCTTATCGAAGAACTCGACAAGCACGTCGACGTATCTCTTCATCGCCTCCTCCTTCGAGACGCCCTTCACGCTCTCCCACGCGTCCCTGCCACAGTTCACAACTTGTCAAAACTTTTTAAAGGGGCATGGAAGCCAAAAAAGATTGGCTTTCATATGAAAGTTTATCGCCTAAATAATATAAAAACCAAAACCAGAGTGCACAAAAATGTTTACTTCGCGAGATAGGTATCCTAAAAATCGTTTCCCAGCCAAGGCGCAGTCTTACGGCGTTTAGCGCATAGGAACAAGGTAAACTGCATCGACGTATTCCCGGAACAAATAAATATCTCTCGCCGCAGAAATTTTGTAAAAATATTTTTCAAACACCATTATCGTTATTATCGTCTCAGAAACATATTTTAGAAGTATGGTCATGTTCGGTTTCACAAAATTTCTCGCTTCCATGTCCCTTTAAATAACAGATATTCTAAGTTCATTAATGCACTTTTTTCCTTGTAAAAGCTACCAACCATGAAGAACTCGAGACTACCAACCATGAACTACCGAGATTCTTCACAGCGCACCAATCCCTTTCGTTTTACAACCACGTGACACTATTCAGGTAAATATCCGTCCACTCGCGTTGTTTACAGCCTAATCGCCAGGCAAGGGCACAGATCCCTATCGAGTAGCACCCCGTCAATAAATACGAGAGCGTTCGCTCAATAGCCCGTCATTCGTTATGAAGGCGAATTTTCACTGTCTTATAGGACAGTCGTAGGATCTCGGATCAGAGATGATATAATGACTGCAGTGCCGTCATTGCGCGATCCTCACCACTTGGCCCTCTCAACGGGAGAGAAGAATCCCGGTCGGTCAGTGTTGACATCTCCGATTGTCGCCTGTTTGTATAAGGAGTAGAACTTGAGTTTGTCGTCGTTCGACGTCTGAAGGGGTCCTGCAACGATTGCTGCTGCCTACTGTACTTTCTTTTCCTCTCTCCCCGTAAAAAATGCATCTAATAGCGGATTCATCACTGTTTTTGAATTACTTCAGCTTATATCAAATTCTTAAAGGCCCCCTCCGACCATCTCATTCATTTTAGGTACATCCAATTCACAGTGTTCTGGCAACACTGAAAATGTTAAGCGAACGAGATGCCGAAAAATAACCCTGATTTCGGTAGGAACTCTCGCATGGAAAACACCGTATCCTATGCATTTTGGCTCGTTCGCTTAACATTTAGAAAACTGTGAATTAACGTGCGGTTAATTGATTGCGAGAGACAAGAGAGGCATGAAGAGACGCAGGAAACGAGAGAAATGTTTGCACTGCTTTTTCTAAGCAACGGCGAAATTTCATTCTTTCAACTTTTGAATCGGAACTCAGGACACTGAGAGCTATTCAATGATGTCAAAAAAGCATAGGGTAAAAAAGTGGTCGTTGTGGCCTTTAAGTTTAGAATGGTGAACTTATTTTTTTTTAATTTCATTTACTTATTGGTGTCCTCAAAAGAGCTGATCATATGCGCACAGATCTTCGAGTGGTGTGATTTCCAACTCGACTTTCTTCTTATCTCACTGTGCGCGATGAGAACACGATGGAATGATCGTAAAATTCGCGGCTGTCAATAACGAGACAACGCTAGTAGATATAGTGGAATAAACCGATCCATCAGTTTCTTTCGTTCCAAAATGAGTCTAATCCTCTCACTTTTGAACGCTCTCTCGCCTTATATTCGGAATGATTTTAGGACGGATCTCTTTAATCCACTATACTATCGTGTAGTGCAGACCTTATGAAGAATATTTGACAAAAAAGTTTTCCTTTGTGTGAAAAAGAATCAGTGATTGAGCCGTATTCAATGCCTATCACAGCATTCCAAGCTTTCCATTAGCGAATGCCGCCGCGCGATTAATCCCCCTCGGCGACCGGTCAGCGACCGTCGAAAGTTCGGCATTAATTGGGCAACGGGGTCGCGAACTTTCCCATGTATAAGCATAGGAGTTCGCAGTTATTTCCGACTTCCCCCCGAAATGTCGCCGACCGGCCGCCGACCAAAATAGGTGAAAGATCGGTGACCGGTCAGACAGAGGCGAGAGATCACGCGATTTGGAGAGAGCGAAAAGAGCATACCCGGTGGTGCTCTTTTCGCTCTCTCACTCTGCCCATGCTGAGGGATGCTCTCTCGCTGTCGGCGATCTTTCAAATGTTGGTGAACTTTGGGAGAGGAGAGGAGACGTAAAGCGGGCAATATTCTTACAAGTTTCTTGACTTTGCGAGTGTATTTCAAAAAATTTTAGTTTGTGACCCTAGGTAAATTTGTATGGAGATTTAGAATATGTAAATAAATTTGTTGCATGACATACTGTAAGTTCAGAACACTATATTGAATTCACAAACTTTCTCAATTTTTGAAGAAAGAGATTGTAATTTCGGTTATGCATATAATTTTCGATCTAGATTACGAATATTTAACTTTCGTTATTCTATTTTAACTTTATAGGGTTGTTCACAATGTAAATTTTGGAATTCGAACCTAATTTTTAGCGTATATTGAAGCATCAATTGCGCAGATTCCAAAAATGTAGATTTAGTACACATTTAAAAAAGATAAAGCAAAAACGCAAAATCTGCAAAAGAAATTCCGCGGAGGTGGAGTCGAACCCGCAATATGAAAACACCACTCGACACGCATGCGTATTGCGCCATGCACGACACATGACCAACACGTTACACGCCCCTCATAATCTTCTCCCCTCCCATAGCCGAAAGTTGGCCAATCTCTGCCAAATTTCTGCACAACCCGCGCGACCTGTCAGCGAAAGATCGCTGATTGTGAGAAGTCGGTGAACTTAGGGGGGATTAATAGCGCGGCCGGTTTCCGCTGTGATCTATCGTCACTGCGGACACAACAATGTGTGAAAATTCACCAATTTAAAAAAATTAAAATCTCCTGCCCATCAGTCCAAAGAGCTGCCAAAATTTGGGGGAGATTCATTCAGCTGTTGTGGAGTAAATTCAAAATTAATTGCCGATGCGCCATTAGACACTTCCCCTTTCGGTCGGAATTGTGTGCTATCTCAGCGGAAGGGTGGGGGGGGGGGGTGTTTATCAATGAATAACTGACCAGTCTTTGGCAACTTCTGGATGATGTCTACTGCCGCCTTGAATTTTGCGTCCATATCTGTAAATGTGTCTATGAGAAAAGTGGAATACGGTTATGCAATATCAGATAGTAAGAATTTTTTAAAAAGGCGAAAAACATTTCTTTGAACAACAGATTAACACAACGCAATGACTGGAAGGTTTTCAAACCGTAGTAGATGCACTATCTATTCTCTACCAATTCAGAGACTAGTACTACTGTGTCACTCTCACAATCAGTATATAACAACAGGTCGACTGAGAGGTTATCAGTCTACTCGAGAGAAGAGAAAGGAGGAAGAGAGGGAGATAGAGAGAGAGGGCGAGGGAAGAGGGGAGAAACAAGGAGTGAGTAGAATACACTACATTCTGATGCATATTCTCGATTAGAGAAGGGTCTGTGGTTGATTGGGGAGGTGGAATGAAGGAGTGAAAGGAGAATAGGAGATGAAAGGTATGAGAGGAAGGGAAAGTCAAGAGGTATTGAGACACTGCAGGCCACCGTTTTGACCCCCTTTCCTCTCCCTCTCTTCCAGAGAGTTATCTTGAACGCACTAAGTGCCCTTTTAGACTGCGACAGCACCCGGATTCACTTATGCAAATGGAGTCACAGGTCGATTTTCGATTATTGTTGGCCTGCTTACTTTGTGAAATTCAATGTGTAAATTTGACTAAATCCATCAGACACCAATCAAAACACTGATATACTGTACTTTTGCATACGTTTCAGTTTGCGATAGGTGCTGAGTGGCACCGTATGAGCCAATCGTTTCTCCTCTCCTCCGCTCTCCTAGCTCATTCTACCTTGGTCCTCCGTCGCGGGCGGTCTACTCGTGAATTCACTGTGAGTTCATCTTTGCAAGCCATTGTCTTGAGCCGGGAAATCCTACCGTACTCTATCCGGGACAAAGATCAGTGGTGATTAGTAATCGGCGCCCAACCACACCATCATGGGGTTGGTTGTAACAAGAACAAACAACAAGCGTGGAGCGGGGTTCATGCGGTTTCGTTTCGCTCTTTCGATTATCGTGTTCGGTCTATGAATGTATCCTTGTTTCATTGCAGAACCCATCATGTTCCGGAAGGCCAGCCAGCCCCTACTCAATGCCTCGCCCAGGGTGAGCCCCCTTTTGCCACCAATCTCGACCAGCTTATGTTTCTCCGGTCTTCTGACGTAATTCACCCAGAATAAGCGTCATTTATTTAAAAATCATTTATTGTCTTGACTACCAAAGGAGAATATGGCGCCAATTAACTATGGATACTTGCAGATTCTCGCAACGGCTTCGCGCAACCTCATGCTTCAGGAGCACCATGGAGTATCGCTCTTGAAGAAGGCTGGAATCAAGGTAACTGTTTGCTGTTAACTAATGTTGGGTATGCTGCTGCTCACGTTGAACGGAGGCCTACTCGTCGTCGTCAATTTGGTTATCTAATAAAACAAAGGTTATGGTGTTTGTTAATTGAACCATAATTGGATCATTGGTGGACCATGAAAGTGCTAGGATGGATCGAATTGGGAAAGACAAATGAAGACATGCAGACGTGAAAGATCTCCATGATTTGGCCTTTGGCGATTTTCCGAACTCATAACATGCAAGCAAAATATTGTTCTAGCATACATGTGTTCAATTTGGCTGGTGTTTTCCGAACATTCTTACAGACCGCTCATATAATTAGAGAGACTAATAACAGCCTTAGCAGGCCTTATACACAGATTATTGTTCTCGGGTTCACTCACCCACCCTAACGTCCGATCGGACAACCGTGTCCGTTATGTTGGCAAACCGAATCTAGGTGTCATACCAGATTAAAGAATAAGAGATCTATCCAGAAACATGACCATGAAAATCGGTCAAGATGAAGCTTAGCCTTGTTGCCCGTGACTGTTCTCTAGTTGCCACTCGTTCAGGTTCCCGACTTCGGAGTAGCCCGCACAGCCCAAGAGGCACGCGATGCTGCCAAGCGAATTGGTTGGTCCGTTTATTAGTGACCAGAAGCCTCCGTCGTAGATCAATAATGCTCGATCCTGCTAAAACAGCAGACATTGGGCGAATCGCTGTGGCTGACAATTTGCCATTCGCATCTTACAGTTTTTGGCTCAGTAACAGAGTAGATTGACTGACAGATCTTTCTGAGAAATAGTACTCGATTGCAGGAGGAAAGGACTACGTGATCAAGGCGCAGGTTCTGGCTGGAGGCAGAGGAAAGGGGCACTTCGATTCGGGTCTGCAGGGAGGAGTACAAGTCGTCTTCTCGTCAGTTTTCATTTATGTATTTCGTCGTTTTCATAGTGTTTTGGGTGAAATACGAAACACTTTGCATATCCTATTCTTTCTCGGTGTAGTATTTTCTTCTGTACTGCAAGGAGAACGAGCCATGAATAAATAAATGTCAAAAATGAAATAAGAGAATTATATTTTGCAGTCCGGACGAGGCGGCGGAGAAGGCAGGGTTGATGATTGGCTCTCATTTGATCACGAAGCAGACCGGATCGAGGGGCAAGCTGTGCCAGGAGGTGGGTTACGGTAGACTACAGGATTACTTTAGGCTGAAGGGTCCAAGTTTTGCAAAAAATGTGTGGTTACGGTAGTTTTGCTTACAAGGAGTGGTTGTAACCATGAGGAGAAATTTGAATATGAAAAATATCACATCTGGTGTAGTTTTATATGCTGATTTCGAATATCGAATCGGAAAACTCCGCAGTAAGAGTGTTTTTGAGAAAAAGAAGGTCAAAGTGCCCTAGTCTTAAATACGCATCACTGCTCTCTACACTCATATTGAGCTGCTTTGGTCAAACTGAATATGCAAATTGTGCAGAATTTTTATCTCAATTCTTCGTAGTTATGGAGTAGTTACCTACTTCTATTAGTGAACTGATATAAGAAGGCTCAAGGGTGATAATAGGCGTTGACAGTAGTTATAAGAGCCAAACACAAGCCAACTTAGAGCTCCGTTTTCTCGAAAATACTCTTACTCCGGAATTTTTGGATTCGATATTTGGAATCAGCGTGTAAAACTGCACTATATGCGATATTTCGCATATTGAAATTTCCCCGCAAGGTTAAAACCTCTCCTTGTTAGAGGACTGTCAATGTTATCCGCTAAAGATGAGCCTAAAAATTACCAATAATCAGTTATTCGTTTATCACGCATCGCGATTAAGAATCGAAAAAATAATAAGTATGGATTGTAATAAGCCTTGCCTGACGCGTGACTTGTCCGCCGATGTCTACTATTGATCCCTCAATTGTAAGTGTCTCCCATACAGGTAATGGTGTGCCAGCGTCTGTTCACCCGTCGTGAGTACTACTTCTCGATCACTCTCGACAGGAACACGAATGGACCCATCCTCATCGGATCGTCCAGGGGAGGAGTCAACATTGAGGAAGTAGGGCATCTTCTTCTCTATTTCCATTAGTTATTCTCTTTCTCTAATAGATAAATTAGTAAGTGAAAGCATGAGAAGCTTTTGACACTGAAATCTGCAAGTTCATTTCGAGTCAATTGCTTATGCTTATGATCGCACCGATCTATCTTTCTCGAACATTACAGTAGCAATAGCATATATTTGCCGACAAATGGCAAAATGATGAGAATGTTGAGTGATTCCCTCGTGCAGGTCGCAGCCACGGAACCCGATGCGATCGTCAAGATTCCGATCGATATCGAGAAGGGACTGACTAAGGAGATCGCCCTTGACGTCGTGAAGCGAATGGAATTCCGGGTACGCTTTTCTATTC
Organism: Micoletzkya japonica; assembly: GCA_900490955.1. Lineage (NCBI taxonomy): Eukaryota > Metazoa > Nematoda > Chromadorea > Rhabditida > Diplogasteridae > Micoletzkya > Micoletzkya japonica. The sequence continues at coordinate 95,820 of LS886948.1, read as the reverse complement.
TATTGGCGAAAAAAGATATGGTTGACGAAAAAGCTCCTTCCGTCGTCTCATTCCTATTTATGACGAGAGAGCGGAGCGGTTCGAAGAGAGTGCAGGCAAAGTAGGAATGAATTTACTGATGGAAATTTTACGTCAATAATACCTCACAAGGAGTGGTTGTAACCATGCGGAGAAATTTCGATATGAGAAATATCATTCCTGATACAGTTTTTGTGCTGATTCCGAATATCAAGTTCAAAATTAGCGGTCCAAGAGTTCTTGCGAGATAATTGAGATTACGCGGTGATCCCCTAATGTGTGTTTTACTCAGTGATGTCCGAAATTCTCACAAAGGTAACGGGGTGTCGCACCCCCCTACCTAAAAATCTATCGCACCCCCCCTCCAACTAAATAATAATGCATAGATCGTCATATCAACAAAAAGCTTAATTGGAAAGTGCTTTATCGCAAACGCTACTATTTACGCTCTGCTTATGGCAACCCTACCAGCTCTTTTGCATATACAACATTGCTTGATGTTTTCGACTCTTCTTTTCGTTCCGATAGTCAATCTTGATTTCGACCACAATTATTCATAACTTCGCTCAGTATTAATTTCCAATATTCAATACCTCCTCAATCGTATCTATTCTTCAGGTGCATCCGGTTGCGTGCTAACAATTAGTTTATTCATCAATGAATCCACCAACAACTTTAGCATAACCCCTTCAGCTTGTCTCAAAGTTGCCTTCTGTGACATATGTCTTTCTGCTACAAAAAGGGAAAATCTGACATCAATTTTTCTCAACACAACGTTCAGACCGAAAATCAAGCAAAAGCGCACCCCTAGCGTTGTAGATCGCTGGGAGTACATCAAAACAAAAAAAAGAATATGAGAATTGGTTGAGTTACAGCCGAGATATCTGCACTCACAAATGACCCAAAAATTTTAAATTTGTGAGGCCTTTGTGAGACCTGCCGCAAATGAACACACTAAACATTTACAACTCGGGGAAACATGTTTTCTGGGGTAAAAAAAGACGCTGAACAACGCTAGGGGTGCGCTTTTGCTTGAATCTTCCATAATTATAAAGTACCATAACCCGCCTACCATTAGCGACTTCGAACATTCGCCTCTCTAAACTCAACTCAAAACACATCAAACATCGTTGAAATATTCTTCCTAGGGTTAAAAAATGCGCTGAAGAACTCTAGATAGTCAGTTTTCAATGAAACATTCATTTTGTCGTAGTACCGTAATCTGCCTATTAACTTCTCGACATGCCGAACTTACCGTACTTGGACATCATGTTGCATCTCTCTCCTATCGACTTCTTTTGTCTGTTATAGCTTGTCTATTCTAATTATTCCGGTTGTTCCTTGTCACTTTTAAGTTATTATTCTTGTTGATTCTTCATCCTTTTTTTTAATTTCATAGTCTCAGTACTCCAGTGCATGCAACCTGCCAATAAGATATTTGCAAATTTCGCACCCCTAATTTTTTTTCGTCGCACTCCCTCACAATTGTGAGGGGTCGGACAGCACTGGTTTTACTGCTAAATTTGCTTGACTAACCCCTTGAAAGCTTCAAAATACTGCTGGAAAGCGTTGTGGACAGAATTTCTTTCTGTAAGTATCCTCCCCTGAAGTTGACGACCCGTTTTGCGCTTTTAAAATCTCTAAACAGCTTCAACAATTGAAAATTGAGAGAAAAGACATTAGAGACGTACCGACTTTGACTCCCATTATCTCAAATATACTCTTGGACAGCAAATTTTAAACTTCAAATTCGGAATCAGCATGGAAATTGTCCCTTGGCTACCGTAACCCGAGACAAATCGTTGCAGGACGATTGCAAAGACCAGGCGGCGGACATCATCGTCAAGTTGTACAAGCTCTTCCGCAAGTCGGATGCAACGCTTCTCGAGATCAACCCCATGGCAGAGGATGTCAATGGAACGGTGAGGGAATGGGGGGAATGGGACGTATACTTTGCTTCTTTCGCCCCCTTTTTGACTGCTTGTGTGAGACAACCTCCAAGCATTTATGCGGCCCATTGTGTGAAGGGAATGCGAGATGCGTGTACAAGTGTTGAGAATTATGCTGTAGATTAGTGGATTAGTGTGCGTGTGCGACTATTTACACTATGCAGAGAGATCTCTCATTGTGCCTTGATGACGGTCACAAAGAAATACTTAAAGAGCTGTTTCGAAAGGGGATTCGTTCTTGGTTGAAGGCAGGGATCGATAGCTATTCCTAGCAAGAAGTTGCCATTAAAATAGCGGCGCATGAAACGTGTGATAGCAGCTATAATGGCACGATAGGAAGAGTCGGACTTGTCGAAGACGGGAAGGGAAATAAATAGCAGAGAAGAGAGAGGGAAGGGGGAGGGACGTGTGAACTAGACTGTCTGCAGCACACTGTGGGGAACTTAAGAACATAAGAACATGCGCAAACTGGAATTATATCTGAGATATTGCGTTGAGAAGGTGAAGGACGAAATGGTGACTGTGTCCCTTGCCAGGTATACTGCATGGACTGCAAGGTCCTTCTCGACTCGAATGCCGAATTCCGTCAGCAGGAGCTGTTCTCTCTGAAGGACTCGAAGCAGGAGGATGAGTTGGAGGTGAGGTTATTGAGAGAGAGGGGGAACATTGAGAGGGGGAATTAGCGTTTTACGGCACAGCGCAAAATTCGATCCAGTGGAACTTTCTTGCAAAACTGCCCACATGTTCCGTAGACAGCTCTGTTTCCAGGAAAGGCTACGGTAATTGTCGTTGATTGCAGATTCGTGCAGCGAAGGCCAACCTAAACTACATCCATCTGGATGGAAACATCGGGTGTCTGGGTGAGTGGGGTATTGGAGAGAAGAGAAGCTGCCTACGGACCGGTCACATGCCGAACACTCGAATCTCGTTCATAGTTCTAGTACAACCTTCTCGAAATGTCAGCTGCTGAAACCTTGATTGAAATTAGCATATGCCTACCTTTTGCGGCCAGTGGCAGGGAGAGTACTCTCTAACCCTTGTGGTCTGCTGACGCGAAAGCGCGTCCATCGGCGTTTTGTCGCATGCATAAACCGATTTTCATTCCGGGTGTAAGGCATGTGACTGGTCCCTTGTGAATCTATCATATTATTCGCGCGGAAGTGAAATGGCGAAAGACACAATAAGAATCATAAGCGTACAGTACAGTACCGCCCATTGTCCGAGGTACATGGATCTTTCGGATCGATCGGATTGATCCAAACGATCCGATTCCAGAAAAGGCGAAAAACGACGGTTTTGAGCCGAAACAACAACGGAAACGTGCTCAGCGTGCCCAAATTACCTAGTGACGATGTTTTGGAAAGCGCTGTTTGTCAATTTCGCCTCGGACTGAAATTGGGCTTCACCTGCGATAAGGATGTTAATTACCTTTACAACAATCATGTATCACCATTTGCCGGTAGGATTTCGCTAGGTCAAGCAACATGAAGCCGGTCAGCCTGTGCGGTCCCTAGTTTATGCGAACATATCACATAAATTACGATATCTGCTGACATGAATATTGCTGTGTTTAGTACTAGTGCAGTAGTTGTGCAAATTCCACTCAGAAAGGATGCTCCCTGACATCAGTGTGAGGTGGTGTAATTGCAATTTGGAAATGGCAAAGTTTGTCTTTGATTGCAGTGAACGGAGCGGGTCTCGCGATGGCTACAATGGACATAATCAAGCTGAACGGGGGAGAACCAGCCAACTTCCTCGACGTCGGAGGAGGTCAGCCTCTACAGTAACCTAGCCTACAGTAAACCCTGCTTATCTATCCACCCCCTCCTATTCTATTCTATTCTGTTCTATTCTATCCAATGCAGGAGCGACGGTCGAGCAAGTGACGGAGGCTTTCAAGATCATCACGGCCGATAAGAGCAAGGTGGGTGGGCCAGGACCAACGATGCGTACTAGAGTGTAGTTGGATGGAATGTAGTATTCGTCGAAAAGATTGCAAAAAGGAAGCTTCAAGTAAATATACGCCATCCACTTTTGTGTTTTGAAATTTAAAAATTCGCCTAGTTCTGTGAACTAACGACGCGTTTTGCGTGAAACGTACGGGGCCTTTTGAGGGGGAACTGTAGCATGGAAAGAGGCTCACCGTGCCCATCGAATCCTATCCTCTGTCTTCCTTCCAGGTCACGGCCATTCTCGTCAACATCTTCGGTGGAATCATGCGCTGTGACGTCATCGCCCAGGGCATCATCAACGCGGCCTCGGAGCTCAATCTCCAGATTCCCATCGTCGTCCGGCTACAGGGTTCGCTTGCTTTTTTGCTTGCTCTTTAAGGATCCCTTGATATTGGCCAACTGAGAAACCCGACGAAAGCTCTTTTTCTTACGTACGAAGGTCCAGAAAGCATTTGTTGTGCATCCAACGGTTTTCGCGATGCTTCCACCTAGATGGCATCCATCTTTACTAGCGCCGTCGAATGGGGATGGCTATGAAAAGAGCCGATTGGACGGCACTAATCTCTTGTTCGTTGTTCAGGAACGAAGGTGGAGGATGCGAAGGCACTCATTGCCACTTCGAAGCTGCGCATTCTGCCCTGTGACAATCTGGACGAGGCCGCCAAGATGGCAGTCAAACTCTCCAATATCGTCCAGGTGAGGGGTTGGGACTCGCAACTTGGGAGGGAAGCGGAAGGGGAGGGAGATTGTACGACCGGACGGTGTCGTTACGAAGGAATCATGAAGTAAGGCATATGTCAGGTTTTTTGCCTTTGATCTAAATATGCCTCGTACAGCGGGAATACTAGTGTAAATGAGAAATGTGTTTATTTTACTAAAATGTTTCTTTTCACCTTCAGATGGCCCGCGATGCATCAATCAACGTCAACTTCGAATTGAGTATCTAACTCTCCGTATCTTCTCCCCTATCTGTTCCTCCCTACACCCCCTATTCACACCCCTACCCACTCCGCACCCCTATTAGGCTCTTCCCCCCCCCCCTCCCCCGGTAGCCCTGCCCCATGCACAGTTGTAGCAATCAATTACTGGTTATCTGCCCCTCCCCCACCTACCGTAACCCCCTATATGTTTCTTATATAGTTGTAGAGTATTACCGTAACCCTTGAGATACCGTATTCCGTAATCTCTGTGTCCCTCCCTCCGGTCGATTGTAGGTGTAGACCTGCTCTGGTTCTCTCCACTTTTCGAATTTCCCGCCCGTTTCACAGATTTTGAAAATGCACATCGGCCTTCAATGCACGAATACGATTACTACTAAAGATGTTCTATGTTTCATATGCGGTAGAGTTATTGTAATACCTACAGTAAGCCCCCCTCGTCCTTCGTTCTACAGTATGCGGAGGGGTATGGTAGGGAGAGAGTTGTTTGATTGTATTTCAGTGCGAGCGAAGTGACGAGAAGCGACGCTGTGTTTTAGTGAAGAGTACCTTAGTGTGGTCGGTATGTAAGACTGGATAAAGATGTAGCTGTGGAGGGTATGGAGCATCGCTTGAATGGAATGTCCCGTTGACCTACGGACGACTACTTTACGCCGCAGTTTTTATATTTTTTAGTATTTCAAGTATTTCTGTGAATATTTCGAGTATCTTGAGGCGACTGCGCTTTTGTGTACTTTTGATTCCGTGACGTGTAGCCTGTAGAGACATTATCGAGATGAACTGCAGCTCAGACCGCGTGGTGGTGTGAGTGTGGGCAGACTTTTGACGTTTTGAGGAGTCCTTGTCACTCCGAGTCTTATGTAATGCTTCTGAGGGAAATGACATGGGCGCTACGTGTTCTTGTGCGGGTGATAAGAATTGGGACTATCAATGGGGTATGTGAGCATTGGGAAGGGGTGTTAGCCAGGTAGCTATCATTTCTTTGTTGGAATTAGTCTAGTATATGAAACACACTGGCTCTGCACCATAGCTATATCAGTTGTTAGGGAAATCATACTCAACTACAGTAATCCAGTATCTAGAGGTATCTAGAACGTTTTGTTCCATTTTTATTTTTTTCGATCTGACTATGGTTTTGCTTGAGTTTAATTCGATATTTATTAGTCTAATGAGTCAATATACTAGTCTGTGGGTTAAGAATGGAACTGTTACGAATGAGACATAATTTCTTTGAAAAGTTGGTTATCATTCGACGGAGAGAGAACTGAATAGAGAGAGGGGGTTGGATGATTCTTTGGAATGTGCTTTGGTCCCGGCTATGGACCATTGGATCACGGCCAGAACGTGCAGCGGATGCTTACCAATGCAAACTCCCACAACGTTCTGCTGCGTAGAATAGAATCGTGTGCAAATGAACAGAGTGAAGGCGAGAGACATTCGCAATTTCGGAACGCGGACTGGTAAAACGTCGTGAACTCCAGGATCTCTATTGTCGTCTTTTCATCTACCAAAACGCCATGTTATTGGGAATCGCATTGCTTGGCACGAGAATATAGTCTACGGAGATAATATTATGCAGTGGGCATGCTCATTATAACGGGAAATGCGTTCCTTTTGATTTCATTCGATAGTTGTATACAGTTTGGAGAAGGCCTATCCGTTGCAATCTATTCTGGGTAGTCTTAAGAGCTTGAAGCTGTGGGATAATGATTATGACGGGTATGGGGGAGTCAATAGATAGCTCCACTTTAGGTAGATCATAGTTCCTCTCACCCCAGCAGACGTCTTTGAATGGGTCTCTTTTTCGCGCGTTTTGTTCCGGAAATGATAGCGACGAACGGGTTTGTATGTTCTCCATCCTCGTCATTTTTCATGGTATACTTCAATCTCTCGGTCTACTAATGTAATCAAAGTGCTTCGTTTTTTTTCGTTACTTACAATCAGCCTGCATATTGCGAAAACGTTGTTAGTTGATTAATAATTATCGCAGTCGCTCCATCCTCTCACCCGTTCATTCCATTGTCTGCTCTCCACTCTGAGCAGTCGCCTCTCCTTCGTCTCTGCTCTTTTCATTGCTAGGGGTATCCATGATTCCATTCTTTCTCGGTAATTCTTGCAAGCATATATAATGCGTCACCTATACGAGAGAAAAACGCGTTTTTGCACGATGTATTCGCTTTGACTCTTATGGCTTGACTCTTATGTTCAGTGTCGAAGGGGGTCAAAATCCTCGATTATTTGTTGTGATTCATTGTTGACCTACGATGAAAAGCGGTCTGATTTTCCTGAAGATACAAAGAAATAAGAGGAAAGACAGCAAAGAATAACCGCTTTCTTCGACTGACGACAAAGAATTACAAATATTTCAAGGAAAATCTGACCACTTTTCGTCGAATGTCAACAAAGAATACAGCAAATAATCGAAGATTTTTGACTCCCTTCGACACTGAACGCACCATTATCAAAGTTTGTTGATACATTGAAATGTGGAATATTCCGTCCCCTTACAGGCGAGTCTTCCCTTCCCCTCGTCTCCCTTCCCCTCGTCTCCCTCCCCTTCTCTCCCTCAACTTCTCTCCCTTCCTCATGGCTTCTCTGACCATCCACAAGGGTCTGCAGCCCATCGCGAGATCCGCCCTGTTGATTATCGGCCAGAACAGACTTCTCAAGGTGCGTCAATACATGGGCAGCGTTCCCATTTATAGTTTGAAAAACGGGCCTACCATTGTACACAATAGGGCCTACCAATTGAAAGTTTCTATCAAAATCGGGTCTACCAAAGTAAAATTCCAACAATATTTGGGCCTACCACCCATACTTCCGGTCTGTACCCACGTATGCGTGCATCATTGGTCGAGTTTGTTGTAAGTGTACAAAAGAGAACAGACGCATTTGCAAATTATTCTAGTATAAAGTAAATTGTTCTAGTATTCTGTTGTAGTATAATTGCGGTTGTTTCAGAAGATTCCCTTCGCCAGTGTCTCTCCCAAACTGACGGGTCAACTGGACGCGGAGGGATGGGAAGAGGCAGTGAAGAGACTGCCAGCCAGTGGAGGACAACTACCCGTGCACTTCAATCAGACCAAGGTATTCTAACCGATTACGGTATCTTCCATTGAAAGAGCCAGTCCAGGGTCTCATCACCCTTTTCAGAAAATAGGTTATATTAGCTGATTCAGACGAGATACAGTATTATTTCACTGTCAAAACTTTTTTCTAACTATTCTGATCATTTTTCAAAAACCTTTCTAAACAAGAGAGCTAAATTGAATATGAGGGTAGCCTGCGAATTGTGGGCTGTCAGTGGTTGGGAATAAAAACGGACGGAGTATGTTCCCCAACCATATAGCTAGACGAATGGCCGCTTCCCTGACTATTGCCTATTCTTGCCCCGTGTATATCTAGCTTGAAGTAGGGGTAGGGTGCTAACTGTCAGAAAGAGATGATCTCGTTGAAGCTGATCGCCATCCCCGACGCGTCTTCGGCCTCTCGTCACAATTCGCCCGCGAATCCACACGCGATCACGAAGGAAGTGAAGGCAGCCGGGATTCCGAAGGAGGCTACGGTAGGCACGGAGAAGATAGGCATATTTGGGTTCACAACACATATGCGCTACTCTTTTGCTAACAATCTTGCAGCCTGAGTTACGAAAAGGGAGGAAAACAAACGTAGCCATCCTTACGCACATTTTGCTGAATAGCCGAGTTGGTTTGCAGTCTCTGGCCATCGTATTGATCTGCCCCTTCGAACACGCATTCGCATCAGTCGCAGCCATTGCGAGGTATACGGTAGGGGGCGGATTTTTGGGGTACGGTAGTAGACGGCAGTCCGTCTATACAAGGTCCATGCTTTCCACTCTCTTAATTTGCATAATTTTCTATTCTATATGTATGAAATAGAACGCTGTGATACAGCGTCGTTGTGGGAATCAAAAGTAGAATAAAAACTAGTTTTGTCTTAAGTATTCAGTTATGTGATCCAGAATCGCAATGCCTTTGTCTTCTGAAAGTCGTGCATTAACCGGATTGCAGGTGCTTTCCCCTGTACTCTCGCAAGTCTTCTCCCCCTTCCCATCTGAAGGAGGTGCACGTCGAAATCATCTTCACGGACAAGAAGAAGGTTGGCCCTTTTCATACATGGGCAGCTTTATCGCCAATTATTTGGAACTGGGGCCTACCAGTGTAAGTTAAGCATGCTGCTTCCAGGGTAATGCGTCTAATTCCCTTGCTTTTGCACACTCTATGCCTCCTGATATTCGGAATATCGACGGATCTTTTGCTTAGCTAAATAGTATCTCTTGTTTCCAGGACGAGGTCTCCGATGCAGATATCTCCATGCTCTCCTCCTTGGCTGCGGGCATTCGCACGACCGGACGACTAATCGACACACCGGCCAACGAGCTGACTACCGACGCTTTCGTCGAGGAAGCTCTGGCCATTGGAAAGGCTCTCGGGGTAGAGGCTACCGTAATCAAGGTACCGTAATTCATTTCGTTTTGCTTTCGTTGTGCTCCGTGGGATAGATGAAACGCAAGCAGAGTATGATAATCAAGAGAGAGAGTGGAGGCGAGAGAGCATGGAAGCTTGTGCAATTGATATCTTTAACGGATGGTTAAATACTGAACATTTGACCCTTCACGATGGAGAGTGCATTACCCCCGAAGTGCAGTTGTTTGAGCAATTGTCGAATTGAGGGCGAAGACCTGAAGGAGAGGGGCTTCGGGGGTATCTACCACGTGGGCAAGGCAGCCATCCAACCGCCCGCTTTCGTCGTACTCACACACAATCCCAAGGGAGCCAAGGTATTCACGCACTTTTGGGCCTTTGCTGTACAAAAGTCGAGCTAAGAAGGCTTGGTCATAAGTTCTGGCTGTATTTAATTATTATTATTATTATTATTATTATTATTATTATTATTATTATTATTATTATTATTATTATTATTATTATTATTATTATTATTATTATTATTATTATTATTATTATTTGGTAAAACGACATAAATGGTGACCGTGGAAGCGTGCGCATTGCAGAGACGCTTCGCACTGGTTGGCAAGGGAATCGTGTACGATACGGGAGGAATGCAGATTAAGGGAAAGACGGCGATGCCTTGTCAGTTACTACGCCTTTCACGGGTTCTGTCCAGGAATGCGCGAACGGAGTCGTTGCCTAACCGTCGGGTCGTGCAACTCTAATAGAAATGCGCAAACCGTCTTTTGTCAGACTTGTAACAGACGAGAAAAGAAAAGAAGAGTGAAGGATTGCAGTAGTCTTACAAGAGTACTGTCTGAAGGTCAAATAGTAGGCCATCGACTCTCGCTAATAATTTTTATTTAGTGCTCTTTTGGAAGATTGAAGTTCAACTTGAAAACCAAACGTTTTAATTGAATTTGTAGACGAGGAGATTGCTGAAAAGCACATGAAAGAATGAAGAGGCGCAAACGATAATAGAATATCTTGCTTGTCAAGCCTTCTCTTCAGCCATGAAGACGGACATGGGAGGGGCTGCTGCTCTACTCAATGCCTTCTCCACCCTCGTCAGTGCCGGATTCAGCGAGACCTTGAGTGTGTGTCTCTGCATCGCCGAGAACAACATATCCCCGTATGCCAAGTGAGTGTACGGTAGGTGGGAAGGACGGTTACGAGTACACGTAGGGACAATGGAGGAATAGGGGATCTCACGCTATAGCATGAGTTGGGAGACAGTAATCCATCCAGCTTGTTGATTACAGTAAGCCGGACGACATCATTACTCTGCTTTCGGGCAAGACTGTTGAGATTACTAATACGGATGCGGAGGGAAGACTCGTTCTGGCCGATGGAGTCTACTATGCGAAGAGCGAGCTCAAGGTGGGGGAATAGTGAGCTTTAAAAACAAGTGTGGCGTCTATTGTGTGATAGTGGAGGAAATCCTTGTTGAATGTTTTGCCAGCAGCCTCGCTGTCTCATATAGGAATGTTGTGAACTGAATACAGTGTGATAATGTATAAGATAACTATGGAATATAATAAAAAATATACGTTATAGGATAAGATACTGGATATGTTCAGGCTGACTTCATTCTCGACATGGCAACTCTCACGGGCGCACAGGCCAATATGACGGGCAAATATCATGCAGCAGTGTTGACGAATGATGAGAGATGCGAGAACGAGGTATACGGAGGGGAGGGATTACTGTACGAAGGTGGAGGGGAACATACATTTCATTGAATCTGTCGTTTCAGCAACACTTTTTGAATGCTGATTGTCGATGAAGTAGTGAATTCTGACATGGAAATGTGATGAGTTACGGCTGTTATCGAAATGGAAAAAATAGATGAGATAAAGAAATTCGGAAACTGTGACGGTGCAAGTTGGATTGATTGAGGCGTAGACAAAATAGTCGGGTCTGATTGTTACAATTTCAAATTCTTTCATAAATAATTTTTTTTCTAATGTTCTTTATTATGGTTAGAAAAAAGGCTTGATTCGTTGTGGTCGCAGTATTTTATGTGATGGTTGAGGTGTGCATGTCCGGTCGGTACTCGGGAGACCTCGTGCATCCCATGGTCTTCTGTCCCGATCTACACTTCCCCGACCTCGCTTCCATCCTCGCAGATTGCAAGAACTCCAACTTTGGCAAGATGATGGTGAGATATCCCGCGTTAGTGGGATTACAGGGGATCAGTGCTTTTATCATTTCTTGGGGCGGTATAACCGACGCAAGAAAAATAGATTGGTGAATTATAAAAGCTGGTTGGGGTGGCGGAAAAAGGGTATAATACAGTGCATATTTATTCTTTCATTCATGTAGTAGAGTTCTCTTGTTGACGCCTTTTCCTGGTTATGTTCTAGGATTCTAGCAAAAGCAGGTCACGCCTCAGAAAGAGAAGTGTATTATACTGTATTGTGCAGGGTCCGCCGTCTGCCATCGCGGGTCACTTCATCGGAGCGAATATTGCATTCGGAGAGGGTCTCGTGTGGGCGCACGTCGATATGGCATGTTGTGTATTGGAGGGAGAACGCGGACTCGGATACGGTAAGATTTACCGTATCTCTTTGTGATGTACTACATGCCTTGTTGTTCGGATTTTAGATTGGTTGGTTAGAAAACGGTTGTTTTCTTTGTCGATCTACGCCGTAGCCATCGGTTAGAAGGGCGAATAGTAGGGTTACGGTAGCTGATAAGGGTATTCGTTACAGGAGTCGCTCTGGTCGCTGCGCTGCTCGGCCAGCACACCGAATCCAAGCTCCTGCAACTCGCACTCGATCCGAACAACGAGAAAGAGGATGAGGAGAAGAAGTAGGGGCTACAGTAACCGCCCTCGAATTCCCTCTAAGACCCACTTGTTTCCTGAATACAGTATTCCTCGTCTATTCCACAGTTTCTGAGCTCAGACTTAGAATAGGAATTGTTGTACTCTGCTCTGTCATTTTCGGCAGTCATTTTGTAAGCATAATTTCATAGTAGCTTGTAAATTATTCGTCCTGTTTTATCCTGTGTCTTATGACGGTTTTGTGTTAGTAGACTGGTGGAGAGAGCGGGAAATGGTATGTGGAGGTACTGACTTGATTTTGAAACTTGGAATCTGAAAAAGGAGAAATCATGTCTATTTTCTGCTCTCCGGTATGTTCGATAGTCATCTATTTTAGGTGGTGGCCTGTTTTTTTCGCAGAGAGCGGCTAATTATGAATGAGCAGAAATTGAAAGATAAAGAGTGATGGTATTGAATGTGGAGAAGGGGTCCGTGTCCCTCTGGTACAAATCGTAGTTCTTGTAGCTCACTGGAAGATCTTGCCTTCTTTATACAACTCTCCAGTTTTAACGGTGCAGGCATAGTTGCTCTCCGTTGATTTGTCCAAGAGCAAAAAGACGAAGAGCTACAGTAGTCAGAAGCGATGTGAGGGGTACTGTACCCTAGTCGTACATGCGTGGCCTAATTTTTACTGACATTGGTTGGGTAACGGCAGAAATGACGTGGTCTCACTTGGTGGATTTGTAATCCTTGGTAGACTACTAGTTGACTGAGACCCTATCCTCTGCGGCCGTAGCCCTTCAGACTACAGTCACTTGTACAGAAAGTTGCACGTGGCGCGTATCTGCTCATAGCTGTCCATCTCCTGATATTTGACAGTTTACGACCCTAATTACGGCCGTTTCCGAGAATATTGCCCCGTTGAAATTGTGAAGTTTGAGTGATAGCGGCTTATCGCGAATGTTTGTGTCCATGCTATTGCATCGCCTAGAGCCGTATATAAGCACCGCCGTTTGGACAGTTGGTGCCTCAATATTACAGTTTCTCAATCAGAATTTTATTCTCTTGGATAGCCTCTGCGCTGGTCCTAGTGTGTTGGTATCTGATCAGCTTGATCTTTGATCTTTGCTTTCACTCTTGATCTTTGTGCATTGCAGACCTCGGCAATGGCTTCGTTCACCGTTCGTCGTGCTACATCGCACCCTCTGGTCCTTTCTCCGTCTAGTACCGTCTACGTCGTGGGACAGCGGGCGCGGATTCAGGTAACCGTGATCTTTGATCTTCGGTCTTTGTAAAGGTGTTCCTTAGTTTGAGTACTTATTATAGTTAGCCTTAACGAGCAATATCAGATGCAAAAGTGGGCAGGGTCTGCAGGTCTGCAGATTTCGCGCTTATTGTTAGACGCTTATTATTAGACGCTTATTTCACGCTTATTGTTATTGTTAGACGGGAGGTGTTAGTCTAACACCTCCCGTCCTGAAAATGACATGTTCCTGGGAGTGCTTGCTCTCTTACTGTCTTCCCGTGCAGGAGTACTCCACGCTACTCCACGGCCGTCTCTCCGGCTCTCTGGCAGAGGGACTGTGGACGACGGCTGTCGACTCCCTCCCCGACAGCGGCTCGCTTACCGTATGCATGGACTGGCTCAAGGTATACGGTAGGGTTACTGTGGGACGAGAGGGAAGACGGTGTGTTGGCGACTATTTAGAGTTGAAGAATCGGGTGGTGTTTTGATGGTTATCGTTCGTAAGATAAGTTATTATCGGACACTGCGTGACACTTCAAATATACTATGTTCGCAAGCTAATACCAAGATAATAATTCAATTATTATCTTGGTATTAGCTTGCGAACATAGTATATTTGAAGTGTACAGAACAACTTAGTATATTTTAATTGTACAGTAACCTCTAATGTGCAGGTTATCGTCCTGCCTACAGGCGCGTCGCGTCACAACTGTGCCGCCAATCCACACGTGCTCAAGACTGAACTACGGGCTGGCAAACTGCGCCAGGAGACGGAGGTACGGTGGGAGGAGGGAGAGGGTACTGTAGGGGAACATGGGAGAGCTACTCTAATAGATGGCATATGGTTGGCACATTCTCCACAATTTGGAGGTTTGCTATCCGAAACGGCTATTCGGCAAAGAAGAATGGCAGTGAGAGAGAGGCCACCGGGTTGCCAGAAATATTCCATGTTGTATTATTCATTTGCCTGTTGACAGACTGCTGTGGACGGGTCTTCGTTACCCTGTTGCCTGTTCACCCTCACTTGGAGTCCTTTCAGTCCCTCGCCGTTCTCCTGCTGTGTCCCCGTGAACATGCAATGCCGTTGGTGGCGACTCTCGCGAGGTAAGAGTGGATATGGTTGGAAGGGTAGAGAGGGGACGGGAAATGGGAATACATCGGTTATATCAAACGTTGGAAAGGTTTATCACATGAGGAGCTTTGGTTAGCGTGAACTGCCCGGTAGTCAATCGGGTCTAGGCCTTGGAGATGGGAAGGGGCGCGTAGCGGCCGCATTGCACGGAAGCCGATTGGATCTGAAGTTCGATTCTCAATTTTGTTACTTTTGACTTTCGTCATTTCAATGATAACTATGGTCTTCGTACATAGTTCAAATAGTACGTCGGATCCGACGTAACCAATGCACCTTTTGCTGTGAAAATTTATAGAATCAAGGCACTTTGGCAGCTAAATCTATCGTTTTCTGCCAAATTATGCTGTTCTCTGACCTTTTTTATGCGAATCAAGGCACGTTTATCCCGTTCTCATTAAGAAAATCAAGGCACTTTGAAATTCAACGACGTTACTATTTAATCTATGTCTTCGTACCTCCGAGTCCTGTCTGACGATGTTCTGGACCATCTGTCGGATCATCTGGCAGTACAGCGATCCGAGAGGAATGACGTAGCGGACGCCTGCACGAAGGCTTACAATTAGCTACTACTGTACTCGCTAAAGCAGGGCCCGTTAGACGAGGTTAATCGTGCTTCTTTCGGGTTAGAGGACGGGCTCGATCTCGAAGCCTTGCGATGCCTACCAAACTGTCCTCCATTGTTAACGGCGGTCAGGGGCAAGGCGAGCACTTGGTTTTTGAAGGGGACATTTGAGGAGCTGACGTATTGGACGAGCTGCAAGCGTTCTTTTAGGCTCACTTTCTTTTGACTTGGTGACGAGCGCGTGCTGAGGGAAGTCAATGTTCTGTTCTGCCTTCAATATTTACTGAAGACTATTCGTACCTTTTGCTTGGCCAATGCTAGATTCGCGGCGTTGGTCGTCTGGTCGAAGGGTCGGGTGGAGGTGAGGACGACAGTGCCATCCATCACTGACGCCCTTCGGACACGGGATGCGGGAGGGGCGACTGGGGAGGGAGTAGTGATGACACCCACGGGGGGAACGACTGGGGAACAGGCCTGGAGGGGATGGGGACGAGGGAATTGATGGTGTGGAGCGAAGGTCGAGATCTTACCTTTGTGCAGACGAGGGAGAAAGCAACGAGGAAAACGAGGCTGTAAAGTTGTTTCTAGAAGAACGTGAATAAACTATGTCAAATGTTCCGTCAGTCGATTACTTCTTTAGAAGAATTGAGTTAAAAAGACGGTTAAGACATGAGTTCTAGAGCAGTTCTGTTTTGAGTTCTAGAGCAATCTCATACGTGTCATGGCCCTGGAAAGACCATACAAAAGGCTGAAATACCTGAATGTGAGGGACTGCATGTTGAGGTAGGATGTGTTCAACATGTGTCGTTTATCTGTTCCGTTATATACTCGATCAGACGGACAGCTTGGCAGAGTAGAGATGAACAAAGAAGAACCAGCTTGCCATGAGGCTCTTCTGGTTATTATGGTGGAGTTTGTCATACTTCCAGCCTTTTTTCTCATCGTGTGATCTTGGAATAGGTTGGTATTTTATCAACCCACATTTTCATGCTGTTTCGATGCAGTACTGTTTATCCTGTTCTCTTGAGCAATAAATAGGCGTGCACTATTGTATAGATAAAGCAGTGATCGCACATGTGGCGACGTCATCTTCGATAGTCTCAGATGCTCTCCTCGACAGCGTTGGCCATGGCCACGGCCTCAGCATCGCTGTCGTCTTCGTCGTCATCGACTACGGTAGAATTGTCGCCCTTCTTCGTCACGTGGACGGCGTCGAAAGCACCGCATTGGACGGTGGCCGAGACGACCTGAAGAGGGAGGGATTGAGACTGAATAGATCAAGGCAAACGTTGTCCCCCGTACTTTGCAATTCGCATAGAATTGGCTGAGGACGAGTTGGTGTATAAGCAGGGAATGAACTGACCTCCTCGAGTTGGTTCGTGGCCGACTGTATGAACTGAAGGACGCGGGCACACTTGTCGAAGGCACCCTCCACAGAGAAGTGCACTCCTGCAGGAGGAGTTTCACCCGCTTTCACAAAGATCTCTACGTTCCACGTTTAAAGCCGTTAGTCGGCTAACTCAAAAATCTGCAGAGAAGGTCCTCTCTCTCTCTGCAGTGTTTGTCGATGTTCTCTCACTCTACATGGTGTAGTGTGCTCAAAGCCAATGAAGCGTAGACAACGGAGAGGATGGAGAGGGGCGACGACACTCACCGAACTTCCCCCCGACGTTCTCCGCCGTGCGGGGCACCTGCTGCAGCTGCTTGAAGGAGATTCCCTCGCGGTCGGCGAACTCTTTGAGCTGAAAGGGAATGGACGCTACCATGACCATTATGCAGTGTATAATACATTAGACTATCCGCTGCCGTTGGACGACCGTTCAATGTATTTTCTCCAAATGTAATCGCATTGTGGCATCCGTTAATTAAGCTGAAGGCGAAAAGAGATGAGGATGGCTACCATGCGCTCGACGGTCTTCATGTTCTCCTCGTTCTTGGCCAGATCGAAGTTGCGGGAAGAGAGAACCAAGACGTTGACGTCCTCGTCGACCGACCGCTTACGACGGAGGTTCGTGTTGTTGGTCGGAGCGCAGCCCTGCACAGGAGAAGTGTAAGATTGATAAAACAGTCAGTCTCAATGGACAAATTGTCAGCCAAGGCTACTTGCCCCCTGTCTAGGGTGCTTACAGGAGCTGCATTATTGGCGACGTTCACTTTTCGCCAATGATACTACACCCTACGCCATCAACGATTCATGTGATTGAAGATGTGCAAAATGTCCGTGTGTATACCCCAAGTATATGAGGAGCACTGGTCTAGGCTATTGAAAGTCAGAGGGAGGTGGGGGATTACCTGGACGTCCTGGACAAAGAAGGACACGGCAGCGAGGGCGATGAGAGCGGGGACTGCGAATTTGAAGAACATGATGAGTTGGAGGGAAGGGGAGGGGGAGATGAAAGGACTGGAGGGAAGGACGGGTGTGGTTAGTCCTCCTCGGGTCTGTGCTTATATACGGGAATGAGTGAATGAAGAACGTGTTAAGCTGTGTGATGGCTATGCATGGGAAGACACGGGCAATCGTACTAGGGAGTATTGAACGAGATACGAAAGGCCTGAGGGTACGATGGGATGGGAAAGCGAATGGTGGGTAAATATGTAGTGTACGATGAGGGAGGATGAGTGATGGCAGACGACAGACGACATCGTCGTGGATAGGTTTCAGGGTGGGAAGAAAGCCGTAGGGGAGAGGTATGTAATTGGGTTTGGGTGTTATCGTGTATGAAACATTTCCTTCTCGAATGACTTCAGCGTCTTCGTTTGCAGTTTGTAGATTGGATGTTTTGGAATTATTTTTCACATGATCCGGAAGATAGGTTACTTCGAGGGTAGTCTGAATAACCAAAAAAACTTTCAGGCACTTTCCCCAGTTCACACGCAAGACGATAGACCAACGGCTGGAGTCGGTTACGGTAGAACTCGTGTACTCGGATCAGAAGGTACGGTATGCAGTTGGGGCTACTATTTGTCCAACCGTCTTATCGATAGTTGGCTTGGACGGATGATTTGGGTAAACGGCAATGCGTAGGAGGTGGCGGAGGAGGACGTATCCGCGCTATCGCGGCTCGCGGCTAACATCCGGACGACCGCGCGGCTCGTTGACACGCCGGCGAATGAGCTCAACTGCGACGCGTTCGTGCGCGAGGCGCGTGCGGTTGGAGAGGAATTGGGAGTGGATACTATGGTCATTCGGGTCAGTCGCGTGCACGTATACATCTTGCTTTCATGATACGACCACCCCTCATTCGTCGGACTCTACCCTTGGGGGGTGATCAATTGCTGTTGAGGGGGAGGAGCTAAAGGAGCGCGGCTTCGGCGGCATCTACAACGTGGGGAAGGCAGCGGTGGCTGCTCCCGCGTTCATTGTACTGTCCCATCGACCGAAGGGTGCCAAGGTACGGTCAGAAATTTAACTTTGTCGGCAACATATTGTGAGAAAAACCTCATTGGTAAACCGCAATGCGTGTATTTATAGGCTGGCTGATGTAGATGGATCCAAAGATCGCGGTTAGTAGCATGCTGATGGCTGAGCTTATTGCTGAGAAAGGCACACTGCGTGGATTACGGTACCTTTTTTGTGTTAAGAAGACGTTCGCTCTGGTTGGCAAGGGTATCATCTATGACACGGGTGGACACTCGCTCAAGGACAAGACCGCGATGATCGGTGGGTTTAGGCGGAGATGTTATTGGTGAAAGACATCCACCCGTCGACCTACTCTTTTTAGAGCGGGTGCAAAACAGTAAGCCAGAATTGCCAGCCAAGGCTATTTCCCCTGTCTACAGTACTTACTATTAGCAGGATGTGCATTATTGACCTTGCAATCCTTGTCAAAGATAACTCGTCATATATGCAGGCTGGAAGTGTGACATGGCGGGTGCGGCAGCCGTTCTCATGTCCTTCTCCACCCTCGTCCAGTCCGGCTTCCGCGAGACTCTCCACGTGTGTTTGTGCGTCGCCGAGAACAGCATATCGCCCTTCGCGAAGTGAGTTCAGTACTGTGCTTGAGGAGAGTGTTCCCTCAGCTGTGGTCATTCCTAATATTTCTTATGCTCGTAGATGTGATAGCCAGAAAATGGTGTGGCTGATGTCACATCTACCGTAGTCTGCATCATTCTCCCGTCCTTGGTATCGACACTATCAGTTGAGTGACAGCTGGTCCGGTTGATAGGCAGCGAAAGACAATCTCAAGTTATTGATCCATCGAGAACGTTCCAGTATCTTGGAAGAGCTACAAAAAGCAGTCGAGGGCGTGCATATATCATTAGAGACGGAACATTCGCCACTGCTGGAGCCATAGCGAGTATTCCATAGGAGAAGCAGGCGTAGAAGATTGTGTAATCCCCTATTCCATTTAAATTAAGTGCGTATCGCGTAAACGGTACAGTGAGGGGTTAAGGGTGAATCGGACTTTAGCGCCGTGCGCCATTTGATAATAGCCTCTCCCCGCTGTCGTCATTATTTCCTCCGGTCGTTAACTCTCGGGAGGGGGGGGGGGGGTTCGCAGATGATAGGAAACGAGGAAAGGAAAGAGATAGGAGGTGGAAGGTGACAAACACCTTATGGGGGCAGAGTCTGATAGGGAGAGGAGACCTCTGCAAGGAAAGAAGGCGCAGCGCAACGCATGTCAGAGAGACTCTGACTCGAAAGCTGTGATGTATTGTTGCGGTGTCAAGTAACTAGTTAAAATACGACTCTGCTTATATGTAATTGATTGTAATTTACAGTAATTGATTGTAATTTACGGGGTAGGACCCCTCCCGCGCAGGCCACAGTTTACCATGAAATTACCCGTACCGCAGTGCGAAATTACCCCCACCGCTGTACTAACTTCTCAGTCTACCCTACCACATCTGGGAAATGACCCCTACTGCGAAAATATTTTCAAGTATGCGTATTTATCCCCTGATGCGGTGCAGGCTAAGATCTCTTTTTTTTTAGTTTGAATTCTGAAAAATAGATGAGGCATGTGTGTTGCCATGCTGTGCATGGTGTGTTTCTGTTCAACGGTATTCTCATAAGCCTTCTGTCTCCCTAATCGTCGTAGTCGAGCCCACTACGTGTCATAGCCCTCAACGTGCGTTTTGCTGAGCTTGCGTTTTGCTGAGTTCGCTATCGGCCACGTAAACGAGTATCGAGTGAAGGCCGAACAAGGATCAGATAGAAATTGAATGAGAAGAGCCTTTCAAGCTTGCTAGAGAAACCTTTGGACTCATGATGATCGTCAATGAATCGTAACTTTCGGGATTTATGGAATGAGTTTTGAGCTGCGTTAAGTACACAAACCGAAGCTAAATCGCGTATAATGGGCCGGTTGGAATTATGCTCTTGGTGTGATCAACTTGTAGTTAGGCATTTAGATGATAGTGGGTTGACGGTCGCGTATAATGATAGGTAATAATAGGACGGGGCGAACTTGAGGGGAGAAGAGAGGGAAGGGACACACACACACACATACACACACACACACACGCACACACACACACGCACACACACACACACACACACACACATACACACACACGCATACTTGACAGACTCTGTTTACGAGTAAAGCTCGTTGACTGGAACCCAGATACATGGCTGATTGTGAGATCTCACAGTTAGCTTGGTAGACAATTCAAATAAATTCATTTATCCATTTATCACAGTGTTATCCGAATTCAGAAATAGCTGAAACTAGATCTGAACCGTTGATGTAAATGAGAACCATTGAACTAAAGCTAAAATGAATAATTGCGAGGCCTGCTCTCTGAATATTGCGAGTGCACAGCGTGCAAATGCACGGAGGAGTTCTCACATGGCCTTCGCATGGCGCCTTATCTCTCTATGGAGTTCGTGACGGCATACGGTATCGAGGAGGGGTTGTTTGTCGCGTAAATGAAAGAGAGAAGGCAGAGAGAGATAGAACCATGCTCGGGCAAGGTGCGAATGGTGTGTCTGATTAGAGAGCAGAGAGGAGAAAGAGCGTGTATGTGGTGTACTTTGACTGAGGGAAGGGATGCCCTGGCTGCTATCTGTATGTCTGTCTGTGTAACTGTATGTGTGACTGTCTGCACCGGACAATGGAGAGTGACAATGAGTGAAGATGTAGTTGGAAGGCTGAAATTACATTGTGCGGTGACTCAGTATCAGGTTGAAATAGGAACAAGAAAAGAGGGTTGTGAAGTGAACACGATCTTCGAACAAAGCGTGATCGTATCTCTGGTCGTGAGTGGTTGCTTCTTCCCAATGGAGACTATTCACTTCGGATGCATTCCTATTCCTCCTTCTACGGAAAATGAAAAGAGAAAAAACATCAAGATAGAGGTCGAAACAGAGAACAAAGAACAGGCTGAGAAGATGATGAAGACTATGAAGATTGGCCTCGATTTCAAGATTGAAGTTGAATGAAGGCATCAATAAACTAAACACTATACGGGTGGAGGGCAAATATGACTTTGAAATTTAAAAAAAACCGCGCTCTGTTATCAAATGCGTTTCAAGGAATGCTACAGTACGCCTTTGCAGCATTCCATGTTCTTGATTACAGTAAACCGGACGATATCATTACGCTTCTCTCCGGTCGTACGGTAGAGGTGAACAATACGGATGCGGAGGGAAGACTCGTTCTGGCAGATGGGGTCTACTATGCGAAGAACGAGCTTAAGGTGAGCAAATAGGTACATTGTATGCATCTTTACACTTTATGGTAGAATGAAAAAAGAATATAAGAGCTGTTAGAGTACGATAAAATGTTCACTGAGCTTGGGACGATTCGGTCATACCAAGCCGTCCGGTGCTATCAAGATACATTTTTCAGGAATAAAAGATAGCTTTAGACACATAAGGATGTGCGCCCAAACGAAAAGTGCTCAGTGAGCGGCTTTTACGATCATTCGATCGGGAGGGGGGGCTAGAGTAGAGGTTGGGAGAGGGCCAACCAACTATCTCATTCCATTGTTGATACTACGGTATAGGATAGATTTGTGCGACTTCACAGAGAAAAGGCAATATGATGATGAAGAAAATATTGCTATAGAGACGAGGAAGTAGTTGTGGGCGTGAATCTATAGCCGCATAGTTAATACAAACAGCATGTATCTCAAATACCTTTGAACATTAAGTCTGTAGAGGACTCGAGTCGTCAAGTCTAATCATGAATGTGACCAGGCGGACTTCATTCTGGACCTCGCGACGCTTACGGTAGCCCAGGGTACGGCCACGGGCAAGTTGCACGCGGCAGTTCTGACGAACGACGAAGAAATGGAGTACAAGGTGGGCCCTACGAACTACGATGTAGCTGTGAATCATACTGTACTTCCACCACTACACTCTGTCCTCTACAAGTGGCCTGTTTACCCGGTTAGAAAGGACAGCTTAGTAGGGCTTAGCGGGTCCTGTAGTTGCAGAGGAGAGTGTCTCATTGGTTACGAGTGCTGTGTTTCTTGTTTCGCTTCCTTTTCGTAAACGTTGACTCGTAAAGGAGCGGGGAAAGCCCTGGAATGGGTGCAGAAATCGTCCGTGGCGCCTGCAGGAGAAGAGAGTGTACGGGGGCACTGTGGAGTTGATATCTCCCCCTTATCTACTACTACTATCTCGGTTCAAATATCGGTCTATTCCCTTTATCTGTACGTCTATCCGACAGACCAAGGGAGACAGTGAGGAGAGAGTCGAGGGTTTGAGCGTACTTCGGGGTGCCCGGGCACTCTGTATTCTCACCTCTCCCGCTCGCCTCTCAACCCCCACTCTCTCTCTCCCTCGCTCCGCTCCCCTCTACCTGCTAAGCTTCACCTCTTCACCCCCCCCTCCATCGCTTCGATTGCGATAAGGCCCTATCAGGGCTCGGTCTGTTATCTCTGCGATCCCATGTGTCTCCTATAAAAGCCTCGCACACACCTCTCACTTTCATTCGGGCTTTCCCTCTCTTGGCTCGAGTTGTTTTTTCACAGCTTACCCTGTTCCTTTTGTCAAGTGATCCCTTTGTGCTCTCACGTACGATTACAACCTACATCTAACTGTGGGACAGCGCTTCCCTTTAGAGAGTCGATACCGTAGTCAGATTTTGGCTTTAAAATCCATTCTCAATACGCGTCACGTACGCGTCGCGGTTCGCCACTCGCTGTGCATTTTAAATGTTTCGTGCGCGTTGATTTAAACGGTCGTGGCTCTTGTTTCCGTGTTCAAGACCTGATGTTCAGGCGTTACCGTAATCCTCTCTCTCGAAAATGATGCACGTGGAATCTTCTCCGCAGGCAATCCGCGCGGGACAGTACTCGGGAGACCTCGTGCACCCTCTCGTCTTCACACCCGATCTGCACATGAGGGACTTCGACTCCACCGTCGCCGACTGCAAGAACGCCAATATGAGCGGAACTATGATGGTACGGGGGGAATGTAGGGTGGAGGGAAAGAAGTTATCGGTGTGTAAGTTGTGCATAAGCTGTATGGGGGTGATATTGTGAAGTTGTTTAAAATTAATAAGCCCTTGGGATGTAAGATATAGGCTAGGCGTCCATGGAAAGACACTTATCATGTTCTATAAGAGACCGTAATGGAGAGGAATACGTACATGCATATATTGCTGTTTTCTGGGGCTTATGCATCGCTGTAGTATGGTGTGGAGATAGGGACGAACGAGCGAGCGAAAGAGAAAAGAGGACGATGATGAAGCATCGAAGATGGGCACATAAAGGGGTGATAGATAAGCGCGATAAGAAGGTGTCAAGCCAGAGGAAAAGAGAAGAAAAAGGGGTCACGAGTTGCGCTCGTGACTTGAGCCTTTATCTGGCAGTGAGAGTGCGGGGGAATCAAGAGACTGATTACTGAGTCACAATGGTAGGATTCAACTTGACTACGCTTGGTACGGATGATACCGAGATTATATAGGAGCTTAGTGATAGGGTCGTGTCCGTATTGAACAAGACAAATGGAAACATTAGCTTATTGTTTATTTGAGAATAAGTACCGCTCCCGTGGATTCGGTTGTATTTGTGAGCGATTGCTATTGCTACAGGGTCCTCCTTCGGCCACTGCCGGTCTCTTCATCGGGGCGAACATCAACTTTGGCGAGGGCATGAAGTGGGTGCACGTGGACATGGGCGCTCTGGGAATGGACCACGACCGGGCCACGGCTTATGGTGGGTTCTCACTTGGGAGTACTTGATAGATCGAGAGGACGATTGGGTAGCCTTCCCAGGTCTTTACGGGTATCGGAGTGCAATGGTATATCCTTGCAGGTGTCGGCTTGGTCACGTCGCTTCTCGGTGAGGTTACCGCTCCGTCGATTCTGGGAACGCCGGGATTCTAAGCATGCCAGGATTTATTTATTCCATTTCGTCTTCTCTTCTTCGCGCTTACCTTGTCACCCTAGATGTTCTCATTCGAATCTTACTACGGTCAAAGTTTGATCATGGGTATATTTGATGATTGCGTGTAATAGTCAATCGTTTGTTTGTTTATTCGGTCGAGAATGGTCGCCTTACGACTTTTATTCATGGAGTATCTCCTATCCTTATTTATTATATTTTTCTCTCATTGAAATAATCTCCCTAATCGCATTAATACACCACGCCTCATAGAATAGAATATATTCATAGAGATTGCGTCATATATTTATCAGATGAATAAATTCAGAGTATTTTTGTTTTTTTTATTTATTGAGTACACCGTGATGTATGCAGCTGGTATTATAGCAGGAGGGGGAGATGGTATGATTGTACTGGGGATATCTACGCTTTGAGAAAAATGTTTTGCGGAGACTGGGACGAGACTTGTCTTACAAGTCTTCTCTCCCACCATCGCCCATCCCTATAGAAGAAGAAAAATGGGGGAGAGGAAGACCAGTTAGGCTAGGGAACTCTCTGACATGCCTAAGGTCAGAATTGATTTATCAACTTATCCTCTTGATGAAAGAGGCTCATGACGAAGGACGCGACGACATGGATAGCCGACCGATGATGAGAGAATGAGGAGAGAGTTAGCATACGTATATATATATATATACTATTTTGCATAGAGACAGAGAAGAAAAAAGGATTTCGTCTATCCTTTGGAAAGTAGTCTGGCTCAGGCTTGATTCGCTGCGGAAAACCTGTTGCACGAACAGATTATTAGCTAGTCTGAGAAGAAAACTACAGTTAAAGGCTCCCTCCGACCATCTCATTCATTTCTAGGTACATCCAATTAACGTGCTGTTAATTGATTGTGAGAGACAAGACAAGAATGAAGAGACGCAGAAAGCGAGAGGAATCTTTGCACAGCGTTTTCTAAGCAACGGCGAATTTTCATAATTTCAACTTTTTACTCGGAACTCAGGACATTGAGAGCTATCCAATGATGTCAAAAAGCATAGGGTAAAAAGTGGTCGTTGGGGGCCCTTAAGAAAAGTGTTCCGTTGTCGCATTCCTATTTCAGGCGAAAGAGAGAAACGGTATAAAGAGAAGGCAGACAAAGTAGGAATGAATTTTCTGAATGAAAAATGTAATGGCAATCCGCTGATCTAAAGAAAGTGTGGTTTGTCGGAGTATTGCTTGTTTTGCGTTGTAGCATGCCTTCTCTCCGACCTGACTGTTCTTTCCGCTTGGTCGCATGCTTCTTTCTCCAAGCTTCGCTTGTGTTTGCATCCTTTTCTAAGCCGAAAGTCAAGAATCTTTTCAAATTATGCACAAATAACTCACACGAAGTGAGTCAAAAACGCAATCTCGCCGGAATCTGGTCTACCAATCCCCCACAAAATCTGGAGTTGCTCAAAAAACGCACGTATCAGACAGAAGTAATAAGAGATGTGCATTGCCTTTTGTGCAGATGAATATGTGGATAGAAATCATTTCGGACAAATTAAAGGATAAGGATGGACCTTCCCGCTTGTTGTTAATGATTTTAGCCCGATGAAAACGATAAATAAATAAATGAATGAATATTAAGTTAAACTTGATGATACAATGAGGGGACAACCACCGACCGTCTGGTACGTGCCAGTGTATGATGAGCTATGTCGCATAGTAACAAGGATAGTCGCTCTTCCTACCTCAGGTTATATGCATTTTTCAAGTATGCCATGGATCTTAAATAAATCTAGATCTGGTAGATAATATTTGGGCCCCTCGTGACGTCGTGAGTTAAAATTTGGTTTTCTCTCTCACATCCACTGGTGGCACTCATTCTTTTTTTCTTGCATTTTCTCACGTCTCTTTTGTGAACTATCTTCATTCCTCAACAGTCTCGGAAGTTTGCGGTGATGCAAATGGTGTACGGATTTCCAAAATGTGCTCATTCATTCTCAAACCCGATTATTTATCCCCTCTCGTAACCCATCTCCCTCATTCCCTCCTCGTGTACCACTCCAAGGCAGGCGGCTCTTCCATCGCTCTCATCTTTTCATCATTTCTCGAACTTGATTTACTCGCTACATGACATCAGTTAAAAAGCCCATCGGTATGGTTGAGGAAACTTCCGTCAGTTGCCTCATTCCTACTTACAACAAGAGAGGAGTGTAGACAAAGTAGGAATGAGTTTACTGACGGAACTTTTTCGTCGACAATATGTCATCTTATTACGGCTACTTTAAATTAGAGCATTCCATCCGGGTTTTCTGACCAATATGTTTCGCTGCTTTTGGTGACTAGGCTGTGAATGGGGTATGAAACATATATCACAAAAAGATCCGAATGGAATGATCTACTGTAAATATGGTAAAAGAAATGTTTCGTCAGTTGTCTCATTCCTATTTCCAAAGCAATGAAGTGTAAAGAGAGTTCCGATGAAGTAGGAAAGTAAAATGTGTCATTATGTGTTCCGATTCTACCCTCCTGTAAGATAGAAGGTCAGAATCCAAATATTTTATCCCCTACCCCTTCGACACTGAAAGCACGATTATTTGTCAAAGAACGTTGTTCAGAAGACGGTCCTGTCCAGCTATCAAAGGGAATGGTTCTCGGTAATTATTGGAAGATCGTGCAGAAACTGGGTGAAGGCGCCTGTGGGGCTGTTTACATGGTAACTAATTTTACGGGAAAGGGACAATTGTAAAAGGGAAACTCGTTGCTCCTTAGAATGTTAAATTATAAAGATTTGAGGTTGAACACATAAACACAAGACAGAAGGCTGCACTCAAGGCGGAATCGAACTTTGTCGAGGGAGGAAGTGTACTCAAGATTGAACGTGATGCACGTTCTTCGATCTTTTGTCTAGTCACTGGCTCATCTTTGATCGTTAGTCTATTATAATTTTCTTCTTATCTTTAACATTTTCAGATTCTCGCGCGTCTCAAAGGAAAAAAGCATGTTACGGAGCTGATCTACGCAGCAAAACGACCCACTTTCCAATACGTTGTGATGACTCTTTTGGGAGAATCGATCAATACTCTCGTTAAGTTAGTTATTTGCGCACAACATTGTGACTGCACGGAAATCGAAATGATGAAAACGCCCCAAAAGAAATATGAGTAAACAGAAGAAACAGTAGAGTTTGACAGCAGTCTTTCAGGAAATCTGGGAAAATCAGCGTTTCTACACAGCTCCGCATTGGGATCCATGCACTTTTCGGACTCAAGCAAATACACGATGTGAGGATAAAGAGCTAAGATGAAGAACCAAACAGCATACATGAGAGAGCAAAGTCAATAGGTGAAAGATGAAAGTACATTTTAGTGCGGCTTCATTCACCGCGACATTAAACCGGCTAATCTGGCAGTGGGTCGACCGGGCTCTACGAAACCCTCCATCATCTATATTTTCGACTTTGGGTTAAGCCGTGAATTTGTGGTCAAGGTTACGAAGCTTCTAAATGAGTACCATCAATATTTTTAGTCTCATTGAACATTTTCTTACATTGAACTTACTGAACATTTTCTTACAGGATCCTGCCGGAGGCTACAAAATACGCAAGCCACGAGACAAGATTCTATTCAGGTATTTGCATATCCGTTTCTCCATCAAAACAGTTGGCACAATGTTCTAAATGTTAAGCAAACGAGCCAAAATGTTTGGGATAAATGCGTTCCGTGCGAGAGTTACTACCGAAATCACGATTAATTTTCGGCATCTCGTTCGTTTAACAATTTTCACTGCTGTCAGAACATTGTGTTGGTAGACGACTGATGCTGTCAGTTGATCTTTGATCCTTTTGAGAGGCACGTTTCGCTATTGTTCCGTGTCGGTACAGGAGAAGAAGGAACAGTCTCGAGCCGACGATCTCTGGTCTCTGATGTATGTGATGCTCGAGCTACGAAAACCCTTGCCGTGGGATGAATACAGGCGAGTTGACCACAGCGAATTGTAGCTCCACAGTCTTATTTTCGGATAATAAGGGGAATGTATGCATTGCATTTAATGTTTTCTTGCAGAGCAAAGAACGAGGTGTTTGAGTGCAAGAAAGGGACGCGTAACGAAGTTCTGCTGGATGGGGCCCCACGACAATTCCACAAGTTCCTTACTCATCTCAGGTAGTCTCAACATTGTTCTCTAATCTTTAGAATGTGATCTTTGATCTTTGTCCATCGAAGTCTACCTACAAGCTTCTCGCAGAACCCTCGACTACTACAAGCGGCCAGACTACCTACTGCTCTACACGCTACTCTTGGAAGCTATGCACGAGGGAAACTGCCGGTACTATTGATCTTTTATATAAACTTAATTTTTGGTCTTTCTACTTGGGCATTGATTGACATTGACTTGACATTGATCTTTGATCTCGCATTTTAGTTTCAACGATAAGTGGGACTGGCAGAAGAAATCGCTGTCCCTTCGGGAACGACTCAAAAAGCTGGGAACCCGAACCTCGGTGAGCTGGCCACATTTTCTACTCGTTTTCTTTTTATCTTCGAAGCCTGGTCTTTCATCTTCCAAGCCGTATCTGGATCTTCCGGCTTTGATCTTTCATCTTTTCCAGGAAGATAGGCTAACAGTTGACCACACGTTAGAAGAGACGGGTGAGGGTGGACCCTTCACGGTGGAAGACTTCACTTCGAATCCGCTTGGATTGTAGGATGACAGAAGGAAGACGACAGACATTCAAACTACGAACAGATAAAATCTAACCCTTCTTGACACAACCTAGTTTGAAGACACCAAAGTTTGGTATATGTACATGGACCCAAGATATGTATATATTTCGTGCGACAGTTACTGCCGAAATCAGGGGTATTTTTCGGCTTCTCTTACTTAACATTTGCACTGCTGTCAGAACATAAACATAAAGATAAAACGATAAACTTTCTCTGCCTAAACATTGCGTATGGCTTGGTTGTCATAAAACCAAACATGAGCTGCGACTTATTGTTAGCATTTATCAATCAAACTCGTTCACAAGGCCTCATCACTCATTTCAGCAGGGGAAACATTGAACTTGATGAAGGATATCGGCACTAAATTCACAAGGACCAGGAGGATAAGGGTAAGGGATAAGGGCGTTGAGTAAATGCGGTAGGGCATTCCCGTAAGAGATAAACACACAGACATAGACCATGCACACAGACAGACGTATTGGTGAAAGTACAAACTGACAATCTCGATAGAATGGTATAGCAAGACGGCATAAGGTAATAGACCTATTTTACTCGATGTGCCGGAATTACTATAGAACAATCAATTTACGAAAATGTAGCACATATGTGAAATCTAAATCGATGTCTTTTCGTCTCTAGCACCAAATGTGCGGTTGATCATTGTCCATATCGAGGAATAGGATAAAGGGGGTTAAAAAAATCTAGCCGTAATATAATCATATCTCGATTCACATGAAGACTGTACTATCAATGAGCTCATGAATTTCTGTAGTAAATAAGGAAAAAAGGACAAGTATGCAGACATGACGCCAAACTGTTGCAAATTATGAATGGGTACGGGAGACGGAGTGGGGGTTCTTAGTGAGATCGCAGCACCGGATTGCGTGATAAGAACGAGAAATGATAAAACTGTACAGCATACACACAGACAGACAGGTTAGGATAGGGTACCGACAGACAAACAGATAATGAGGAAGGGAAATGAACGAAATGAAAAAGAATTGCAAAGCACGTTGGGTTACTGTGATTAGAGAGGCATTATAATAAATGACCAGACCTACTCGTGTACTGCAGCACAAAACGAGACGTGAACGCTTATTGAACGATAGATTGATTGAAAAAACAATACCTTGAAATCTTCGCTAGAGTACACGAATTCCAGTTCAAGTAATTCACAGCACATTATGCGAACATGCAAACGTATCAGCAGATAACCTCTACATAATGTACAATAGATGCGAGTAAAAAGAAAAAAACGGGTGATTGCCGAGATGGATTCCAACTTCACTGCTATGTTAAGTTACGGATAACATATGGGGTCTTAGGTAGGCGCCGGAATCTGCCTCAGCTCTACCGTATCAATACACAGTAATTGTAAACAGATCTCAGGTTAAACTCCATCGGGAGCTAGATTCGAATTCGGCATTTGTATTCGCGAAAGATACAGCAATCACTATGGCTTTGGAGGATCGGGAGAGGGTGGGTGGTAGGTAAAGGGGAGGGGGGAGATAAAGAGAGAAGACGAACGGCCACCCTGAGTTGTGTGAAACCCGTGAGATGGAAGGCTAAGGGAAAGGAAGCGAATGGAAAGGGATTACAGGGGGAAGTACTGGTAGAAAGCTTCATCTCACGTGAGCTATGCAATTTCTGACGGAAAGCTTAGAGGGCAAGCAAAGGACGGCATTTAGGAGGGTGGGGATACGGTAGGTAAGGAGGGGGCGGGGGGTGGTAGTGGCAAGAGCGTTGGATGCCGTCTCCTCTCCTCTCTCCTCCCCTCCTCGGGGGGACTACTCTACTCTAGCTTCTGGTTGATCCGTTGCATTAGTCGATGCATTCGCTCCGGTCCCGGGAAGGGCCAGTCCCATCGGTTGCGTAATCGCCCCTCGGGGACCTCTGCCTCGAACCAGAAGCACAGCCAGAACCACCTACAGACCACGAACCACTCTGCTGACCCTTCATGCTTCGCTAACACGACTCTTTTTGCTTTTTGATTTTTAGCTTTTTGGATTTTTGCTTTTTGCCAATCAATTTCTGTGTAACAGGGAAGACACTAACGCAGTGCTTACAGGAAATCCGTTGTATCATAGGAGAATTTCACAAATTGCACACTTTCAAAACTGACGCACCATAACCGTGAGAGGGGCGCATTGGAGCGTTCGGCTTTGCGCATCTCGAATATCTGGTGGTAACTCCAGAAGACGTGAGAAGTCAGCCAGTAGGCAATGAGCACGTCCATCGTGTAGTGGCCCCCTCAAACAGCACAACTTCATTCTGTCTTAGATCAAGCCAATACTTGAGTTGGCAGACTGTCTCAGCCTAAGCTCTATCTTTCAGTTATTTTTTGCGACGACACTTGTCACAAAATAAGAGTTGGGAGAAGAATGAAGAGACGCAGCGAGCAGAGTAAGAGAGAGTAAGAGCTACTAATCCTTCTTCCACTTGCTTCAATCGCTTACCTGATACAACCAAGGCCGCGATGCCACAGAAGGTGATCGGGGCTGCGAGATATCTGCAGTGGGGAGGGAAGGCTAGGTCGTACCGCAATATACATTTCACACTCGTAATAGTGCTATACTATCCCTTGGCATGGCCCATGACACTGATAAAACAATCCTTATAGTGGTATACCGTAGAGAGCATTTCTCGTACTCTACTACATTCTTAAAGGGACATGGAAGCGAGAAATTTTGTGAAACCGAACATGACCATACTTCTAGAATACGTTTCTGAGATGATAATAAAGATAATAGTGTTTGAAAAATATTTTAAAAAAATTTCTGCGGCGAGAGATATTTATTTGTTCCGGGAATACGTCGATGCCGTTTACCTTGTTCCTATGCGCTAAACGCCGTAAGACTGCGCCTTGGCTGGGAAACGATTTTTAGGATATCTCGCGAAGTAGACATTTTTGTGCACTCTGGTTTTGGTTTTT
>LS886948.1:52470-63776 GCA_900490955.1 Micoletzkya japonica | reverse complement strand
CTTTTTAATACTCTTCTCCTGCTCAAGAATCAAGGAGCTTTTGAATACGGTAACCATACGATCTCGTATTCCTCAGCTCTAGAGATAGAATAAGTAGCCATGAAAAATAAGGCTACTATAAAAAAGCGTGACCTACCGTAACCAGACGAGTCCCCGCGGGGTATACTGTAGCTGGACGAAGTACATCAGGGTCAGCACTACCGTATGGCCACTGAAAGACAGAGCACTTGGATGGTTATTCAGGATCATCAAGCTAGTAGAATGCTTGCAGTCTTCATTCACACACGTGAATACAATGTAATGATACGGCTATATGGTTGAGGGAAATTTTCCGACAGTTGTCATCATTCCTGCTTACGACTACAGTGCTGAGAAAGAAGGAATGAGTTTACACTTTCGTCATAATAACACTAATAAGAAGATTTTTTTAAGAAGATTCGAAGTCTCCGACCTCTCCCATCTATATCAAGCAGCCCCTCCTTTGGAATCCCAACCAATGTTAGTCCTGATAAAGGTGATAAACCAGAAAAAAACCAGAACACTAATAAGACGTAAATTGAACGGCTTGCTACCGTACCTGAACATGAGGTCCCCGCACAGAATCTTCTCCTGGCCAGAGGTCAGACCGAGGGTCACGACGTAAGTGACGAATCTGACAGGAGGAACAGTATTGTATTACGGTATATTGGACGGAAGAGAAGCAGAAGAAACTATCAAGGGAGAACAGCAATATTCCAAATGGGCGCATCATTGTCAGACATGGGCCAATAATCAACGAGACTAAGTGGACGTGTTTTCACATTTAGAGACCATGAGGAAACTGCGAAAGATTCACTTCATTTCGAGAAAAAGAGAACGGGTAAGTAGCTACCAATTGTGTGAAATAGCGTGTGGAGCGCGTTTTTCGCAGGCAGTGTTTGAACTACTACTTTCGTAAATAAGCACAAAATTAAGTGACAAAAGTTGCACTCTTTTTCCAATCCAATAAACCTATAATCGAAAAGAAATTATGGATGGAAATGTCTCCGAAACATCTTGCTGGATAAATGGATAATAGGATAACAAGCAACCTATACCGGCAACTATTCGCCGAATATCGACCCACACCCGTTTAAACGGCAACAAGGAATGATGGGACGCAAGTTCCGTTTATAGTATAAGCCGTATAAGTAAACGAGAAAAAAAAGCCGACTACAGTATGAACGCAAGGCGAAACTCAGACTCACCGGGTGGCGATTTCCATAGCGTACATCGCTGTTCGATTGACCTACAACATCGTATATTATAATAACGACCTTTCATAACTACTTTCGACTCACTTCAGCAAACTACAAAGCGTACCTGCGGTTGGCAAATTTCGTCCCGATTGTGGAACGATGGAGGGAGAAATGTGACGCCGAGAATGATCGCTCGCAGGCCGTACCTACAACGGAAAGTCATGATATCTACGGGGATTCTGTAATACAACAAAAATAAATAGTAATCTGGTACCATACACATACACACATTCCCGCCAGATACTCGGGATGATCTAGGGACGTTTCTTCCTATTCCAGTATACTACCAACACGGTGTTCTGAATGTTCGGAGAGCGAGCGAGGTTTATTTAATTATACAAAAGCTACAGTCTACAACACCACTTTTAGTTTAGTCGAGAGTTATTTTTGTATGAAAATTTGCAGTCTTTTTGCCTTCATTCTCAGCTGCTGCCAGTTCGCGATCGATTTTAGCCGTATCGTATCCAAACATCGGTCGCAGGCTCGCTCTCCGAACAATTTGCATTTCTTCAGAACATAGTGCCAACCACAAAAACACAAAGTTGACTGACATGATCGCCCCCAACAGGAAGAGTCTCCTCAGCACGACCCATCGGTGTTCGTGGAGTAGAATGCACGTGAAGGCGACGATCGAACTGCAACCGATCAATGGCACCAGCTATTCATACATTCAAAACGGCCCGTCAATAGTGTAGCATCGAACTATTACAGTCATAGATGGACACCGTTGCACGTACCATGGTTGGGTACTCTGCTGCAGAACAAATACCAACACTAAATTCTAGGGCTTGACAACCAAACCTTTTAATTCCATTATGTGACCGAGAGAGTGATGAATAGAATGGAAGTATGAAGAAAGTCAGGCGATAAGTACGCTAATTGCGCTTGGTTTTCAAACCCTACTAAATTCCTCTATTTATGCATGACAGTGCCACTACTGCAAACTACCAGTAAACCAGGGGATAAATACTCGTATTTGAAATTAATTTTGCGGTATGGGTAATTTTCTGGCAGCGAAAGGGTGGGCATGTAAATCAAGAATTTAGAGCAGCGGTGGGGTAATCTTGCGGTGCGGTATGGGCCATTTTTCAGTAAAAGACGGTTTGCGGGCGGCAGGGATCTTACCCCGAAAAATATAATCAAATACAGTATTTTTCCCTGCAGTAAACACTGACCATCTGTGATCGTAATTTAGGAATATTGCATAGGTGTGTTGTGGGTGGCTAACCGCTGCCGTCGGCTAAATATCGGCCCATGCTATATGCGCCCACTCCCACGGTTTCACTTTTGCATGCTCTCTCGCTTCTGGTCCATCTATGGAGTAGAAGACTGTGCTGGCTACGGTACCTGAAGGTAGACAAGACATCTCCGAGAGACCAGGCCCATCGCTGTTGGGGAATCATGATGAAGACGAGGTCGGGAAGAGGCTCACGGGGGACTACGTCGTGGATTACTGTAAGAGAAGCGGTTACTGTAAGCAGAGAATTCATAGACCGATGCGGGCCACACTTATTTTCTCATGCGGTTGGGTAGTGCGTTCTACGGCTTTCTCAAGCAGCGGTTAGCGTGCAGAGGAAATGTTGAACAGGAAAAATGTTCGATCCTTATGTAAGTAAGCCATCCGCAAGACTTGTCCACGTATCGGCAGAAATTACTGCAGCTGTAGAAAACTGATTTTCAAAAAATATTGTATCAAAGTCTTTTCGAGCGAAAGAGCCCTGATCACAGCATAAACTTGTAGATTTCGCAATGATAAGAAGCAAATGAAAAAGGAAACCAACCTGTGAGGAGGAAAAAGTTGAGAAATGCCGAAATAGTGAGACAACAGAAGGCCACTACCGTCTTCACCCCGTCCGACTTGGCACACCGGGCACCCTGCAACACGAGTACTGCACAAGGGTACGGTAGCATTACCGCAACGCGTAGCACACGCGTCGTGCTGGTCTAGCGGTTACGGTAGGCCACCGACCGGGTGCGATCTGCGAGCGCGGATCAAGTGAAGGTGGTGCGGGCAGAGAAGACAGTGAGGAGAGGAGGAGGGAGGGGGAGAGTAGAGGGGAGGAGGCATCGATGGATTACCCGACCACCCTCCACGACGACGACTAGGGCGAATGAGGGTAAGGAGTGAGAGGGGAGAAGACGGGGCTAGAAACTATATATATATAATCGTAGCAAATAATCGAGGATTTTGATCCCCCTTCGACACTGAACGCACGATAATTCTTGGGCGCGGTTGACCGATCGTACGTTAGGATGGGTGCCTGCACACTAGAATCATAAAGTAACGCCTTTTTTGGATCACTTCTTCTAATTATCTCTAATTACGTGACGGTGCCCTGCGGAAATTTGAGGAAAGCACTAGCCCACGTATGATAATCTAGGTATGGTCAATGCGAGAACACGGAAAAAGATTAACAGAGTGGGAGGAATAGATTGTCGCGGCCAAATTCCCAAATCCATTTCAGATAAGGGGCTAAGTGAATTAACAACGTGGGTAGATCACGCCGAATGTCAAGCGAAAGAGTGCGCAAAAGTGAGAGAATGCACTTAGAACCAAAGGAGACTGCTAGACCGGTTTATTCTACTATAAATAAATGTGAATAAACTAAATAAATAAAAAGAGTAGCTCACGGCATCGGCAGCCCTCGCACTCATACTCGTATCGACGGGGTCGACTTCTTCCAGGGAAATGGACACGACTCCGTTCGTGTGGTGGAAGCCCCTGCAGAGACACCTTTCATTCAAGAGAAACATCTACCCGCGTCTATATTCTAAATGCTTGCATTGTGGGCACAGGTGCCAATGCAGTTTGCTTGCAGAATATCCCCTTCTCTATCTACGGTAATCTCCCCTACCGTACCCCCAACCCCTCACCTCGTCCCTCCCCCTCCACATTCTCCTCTGTCGCCCGCATTGCTCTCCGTCCCCGACAGCGAGCTCATCGACGGGCGAACCTGCACATCAAACCGATTATTTGAATTTTAATTACTCGAGTTACGGTAATTTGGAATGGCTCGTGCCCCGATTGAGAGATTATCACAAGGAGATACCGAAATCGGAAGCAACAAGTCATTCTCGATGTCAGTATGCGGCATTGTTATGAATGAGGCGACCGCCAGTCAGGGCAAGTAGGAGGACGAATGGGGTGGAAAGGGAGAGACTAGAAGTAAGCAATCAATTTTTTGCTATCCAATTATGATAACTTGTCTTCAAAACTTATGTGCAAAGATCAAATGATCGGACTTCAAAGAGTGATAAAAGCTATGACGATGCAGGACGGAAACAGCCCTACAACTCAATGCATTACATCCACTCCACCCCCGACTCAACGACCGGTAAATCTCCCCGTGTTCCTCGCATTTTCATCCTCTAATCCCCGGTCATCTGCGTGCCACGACAATATTAGTCACTCTCACACTTTTTCTGTCGAAACATTCTACTCATAGTAGTTCTCAACCACTTTTACCTCGCGAAAGTCACTCCCTCGGTATAGACCAGAAAAGAAAGGGAGTGATAGACAGACAGCGTTGTATTCTTGTCCAACTGTGTCTCCCCTTTAACTACACTCTAGCCAACGATCGAGGCAATCGCTCTTTCAGTGCACATCACTGAACACCCACGAGACAAATACTTGGTGTGATGCTGTTATAGATGCACCTCACAAATACACTCTCATATCTATAGCTTGTATCTATAGTATCGCTCTACAAGATCAGGGTATGTCCAGGACAATCTTTTATATTGAATTCCATAAAATTAAGCCGCTCCTTAATTTACTTATTGCCCCGCAATCTCTTGAATCTCTCAAACGAGAAAAGGCGCGGGAATTGGATATGAAGAGGCGAGAAGAGGACATGACACGAACCTCGGCTCGACGGCGGCCCATTAGGAGAAGGGAAGAAGGGGGAGGGGAGGACAGGGGGACAGGAGGGGGATCAGCAGTGACGATGACCACCCGGGGGACGACCTCACCACTCTTCTAGGTAATGCGCGTTGCACTGCAGACAACAAGTCGATGGGCAATAATGCCACTCGGACACCGTGACAGGCTGGGTACGTAGAATTGTTAGAGGCGAACTAGAAAAGGAACGACCGATGAAAGGGGGGAGGGGGGCGACTGTGGTCATGCTATTCCCCCTCCTACCTTCTCTCCCTCTCCCCTCCTCATTCGTTCATCCATCGGATGCACACGCGAGTAGCCCATTTGCCCGACAGCAATAGAGCAGAGATCTCGAGTGAAGAGAGGAGGAAAAGGGAAGGGGAAGGTAGACGAGGGGCGACGAGAGAAGCTTCGTCGAGGAAGACACGACATGCACGGTCATCAGTGCTGCATTTCGCTCTATCCCTCCTCTTCATCTAACGATGAAATGAGCCCGACGTAGAGTGAAACCAACGGACGTTGTTGGCAATAAGGCTGTCGCTCGGTGAATGGCAAACGTCGTCCACTCTCCGGTGTACCTCGCCGTCCATCCATCCAGGCCCTTCGCCCTTTTGCACGGGGCGCACCCAATCTCATTGGCCGGGAGCAGGGGAAAGGACATCGTATTAGCCTCTCCCTCCCTATCCCTCTCCCGTCCCAATCTTCATCTCCTCCTGTCTTCAGCCTTCGCCTCTTCTCTTCTCTTCACATCTGCTCTTCCCTTCCTCCTCTTCTTTTCTCCATTCGAAACACGATGAAGAAGACTACAGCGTGTGTATATACGTATGTACATGTGTACACTTACTTACACTTACTTGGCTCACCCAGCTATCCCTCTATGCCCTCAAGCACTACTGCAGCGATAGATGCAAGCGACACGGAGAGGTGGAGGAGATTCCACCAATACAAAGAGGTCGGCAATTTGAACAGTCAATCAGGTCTCTTGGTTAACATGCCTTTCCGTCCACAGGAGAACAAATGATGGTTTCATTATCAAGTGATCGTGAGTCTATCATCCGACAGTCGGGCCCACGCCTATGTATGTAGTCAAACAAAAGCATCAAAAAGACATGACATGCTCGATGGGTAATACTCTTCGTTGTTCATCCATCCATAATGAATGCAGCGAACGCCTCGCTTATGCAACAGCTCATCTTCGCGTGAATCTTAGCAAGATTCTTCAAACTCTAATCTTTCCCTCTCATATTAGAATGATGAAGATGAGGCGTCAGAGACCAAACGGATGTGTAGCGCAGATATACGGAAGGATCTCTGTTGCTGAGTGCACTTTGGCAAATTGTTTCTTCTCCTCGTCGTCGTCCTCTTCTTTAGTTTCTCTTTACTCACAGTCGCATTCGTCCCTTTCCTTCTCTCCATCCACGAGCACATGTCACACTTCGATATTAGGAGCCTAGTGAAGAGAGTGAAGACAAGTGAAGAGAGGGAAAGAGGCAGGGGATGAAGAGGGACGATGGAAACAACAATTGGGGCAGTTGGCAATCCCACGAAAATAGCTACACATTCAGGAAAAAAACAAAGCAGCAATGGATTACGGCCCAGTTTTGTATCTAACGGTATGCGCGAAAACATCACAAGAAATAAGAAAAGGAATATCCGTAAGAGGCGCTTGCAGCATAAGAGCAAATTTATATTTGGAGTTTATATTTTCTTTTTTTTAGTCTACTTAGAGCAAAGATTAAAGACCGTACGGAGAGAGACATATCACTGTAGAAGCAGAGAGGTAGGTGCACACTTTATAGAGAAAGAAAAGAAATAGCCGGAAGAAAGAAAGCAAAAGCAATTTCAGTTTAGTCATTCGTTTAACCATCAAATTTCATAAATTTAGCCATTCGTTTCACCATCAGATACTTCTTCACATCTAAATACAAAAAGAGAATTCTCCAAGACAATAAAAAATAATTTTCCAAGACAATATTCTCGCAGTTACCACAACGACAGGAAGAAATTGCAACCAAATTTACAAAAAATGACCCCACGCTCCACCTATTCTTCGATACAACGCGTTGCCCACCTCCCTCAAAATAACACTAGTTCATGGCTTATTCATGCAGTTGGCTTCCCCACAAGTTTGACCGGTGAGGGATAGTGAGAGGCGAAGAGGCGATGAGAGGGGAGGGGGAGAGAAAACAATAGCATGAAGCGGATACTCGCATTTCAGACAAGCTTCATGGGGAGTGGGAGGGAGTCAGTAGTGAATAATGTCACCCTTAAAGGAGGCTCCATTTAGGCCGATCACCGTTCCGCTGAACAGGTGAGTGTCAAATGGCACCCCGAAACCACGGGAGAAGGGGGGGAGTGCTGTTTGTTGATCCTCAGAGAGACCAGAAACATAGGACGTAACGTAAGATGAAAAAGGGGGACGAACACGTCGGGATGGGACGAATTTTGGATGGAAGGACACGCGCAAAGAGGGCGAGGAAGGGCACGCTTCCTCTCTCATTCACAGCATACGAATAGGTTTTACCAGTGTGACGGTGCATGCCAGGAATGGTATGAATTAGGTTATACCCGCGAGGTAGGAAAGACCAAATGACTGGAGAGACGTTGCGCTACATAACCATCCAAAGACCCGATTCGGCGGCACTAGTCGTGGGGTATGCACAGTAGAGAGGGTGAGGGAAGTGAGGAGACAGATGAAGGGGAATACAGAGGGCAGCAGAGAGTTCGTCTCGAACGGAACAGCAGTCGAGTGTCCCTTGAGGGACGAAGAGAGAAATGGAGAGACACGCGCAGAAGATGCACTTGCACGCTTTCCTTCTTCTATAGACTGAGAAGAGGGAGGAAGAGGAGAAGAGAGAAGGACGGAGACATTCAGGACGTGCGAGCGATGAAGGGAGAAGAAGAGAAGAGAAGAGGAGGAGAATAAGACGAGGGGGAGGAAGGGCGATGGAACGAGCTGAAAGATGGAGGAGAAGGAAACGACGGGGGAATGGTTTAAACAATTGCGCGAACAGGCAAGCCTGTGTTAATTGGATAATAACAGACAAGGATTCTGCGCTTGATAGCGTACATATACACTGGATAGGCAATAATGCATATTAACAACGCCGCCCGGAGCTTTGAAACGTTGACAGAGTAACCCCGACTGACAACAGAGGAAACAATGAGAAGAAGATGAACGCAGCCTCGAAATAGATGAGCCATGACGTACTCGAGAGGGAAACTGAAGGACCCCAAACTAGCTTTCTTTGAAGCAAGACTTCAAAGATCGAAAGGACAGGAAGGGTTTCAACGAGTTAGAAGTTAACAGAACTTACGCTAATGACCAAATAAAACGAACGGGAAGAGAAGAAATAACAACAGAGCGAGAGCAAGAAGGCTGCCAGTCCCGTGCAAGTGCAATTTAATCAACGCTTCGGCCCGGGGAAACCGCTACTACCCTTTGCTCTTTCCCTCTCTCTCCTCCCCGCCACGAAAACAAAGAAGTACACTGAATTAACGGGAGCGTCAGTTGATTGATGGGGTTAAAAGCGGCGCGCTAAAATTAGGCTACGCTCTCTAACTTTTCTTTCTTTGCTCAAGTGATCGGTTAATCTGCCTCTTCCAACGCGTTCCTAATCCCTACAAACGTAAACCCATAAAACTAGTTCAACAATTACTAAACATAGCAATATTTATGCAGGGGTCATGCAAAAGAGAATGATGTCCAAACGTAGTCAACAACCAGAGTGCCAATTATCCTCCCCCTTGCCAGGTCTAATCGATCGCATCACTGGCATTTACCGCTATTTACTTCCACTGGCCAACCCATATGCGAAGTAAAATAAGCTTGAAAGATCTCTATGTCCACCCACTGACCCTATGAATGAATGCAACTCACGGCCTTCACAATACGCATGGTCACCTTCGCTGCCCGGATTCCCACTCCCATGACCTCCTTGAGCTTGACAAGCCTCTTCTTCGTTGTATGTTTCATGACTCGGTCGACTACGCATCCCAGAGGCAGCTTAGCTACCCGACTGACACCATGACAATCCAGCCCGTACGTTGTTTACCAGCCATAGCACCGTAGACAACAGCCCCTCCTAGAGAAGAGCAGAGCAGAGAAGAGACCATGGCGCGTGATCGCGTCAGGCAATCGTTTCCTCATACCTCACTACTCATTCCTATTCTTGCTCATCGGTACTCGAAAAACCCGTCGAAACCGTGAAGAGAGGAGTTGCGAGCGTGACGAATAGCGAATTTAGTCAACTGACACGTAGTCACAAACTTACTACCACGACAATAATCATTATCAACTCAACAAGCATTATTTATAATCTACCACATGGTATATGCGATGAAAAGGCTTATCACAATATCACGTGACGACCAGGCCGATCTAAGAACCTTTCCGTATAACAACAATACGCGAAACGTCAACGGGTCAGCGGGACACGTTCTGAGCACAATGGAAGGGAACGGATCTCAACCACCAACTGATTAATACGGACCGAATGGAGCGACACAGTGAATGTTGTTCACTCTGGTCACGCTCGGAATGAGGGAGAATAAGTGAACGATCCCGAATATGCTCACCACCGGTGCGCAAACACCGCACCCGTACGGTATATACTCCGTCTCGATGCGTGAGAATCATCCAGAAATAATCGTCCGTTCGTGAAAGACTACGGTCCAGTAAACAACTACACCGTAGTCTATATACAAGGATCGTTTAATCTGTAGAGCTATTTGGACAGCTGCTAGAAAGCCACGCATCTGATCATATGCAGCTGAACACGGTAGGTACCCGATGGAAGTCGAAAATCGTCAAAATGTGGGACGCAAACAAGCACAGACATAGACGAAAGTGTGAATATGCGGACGATTGAATCACGCCTATCGCAGAGACAACAACACGATTGTGGGGAACAGAAATCCGCAACGTTTCCATAGGGCTCCATAGGCCAGAACGAAGGGGGAGGCGAGTTGAATAGCAATCTCAAATTCGCCAAGCAGAGAAGAGTCCTTCCAAATGCAAGAGAGAATGAGGACCCGGAACACGGATGGGTTACGGTATCTTATCGTAGCAGGAGCACACACTCACAATGCGCATCCCCCTGAGCACACGCAAACCGTTTCGCGTGGGGTCCCTTCCCGTCCCCCCTCCCGTTCCGCGATCTTCTCTTCTCCTCCAGCCATTTTCCTTCCGATCGCGCAATCAAACGATTACACGGCCCCCCGTCTATTCATACGCACAGACGCAAGGAGGACAACGGGGAAGTGGAGAAATAAGAGAGATCAGAAGGGATTGAAATGGATGAGGAACTCAAGGAATAGCACAAGTTGGGAGATATCGCCATATTAGAAAATCAGTAATTAGTGAATCGGCTAATTGCATGCAATATAGAACACACTGATTATGCGTAGAGAAAAAAGAGCAGAAACTGTCAAGCCAAAGTACATTGCGATCAACCGCCGGCAAAGGGAGAGGTCAAGCGAATAAACGAACTGATTACGAATAAGGTGAAGGCGAAGAAGAACTAAGTGACTGCTGGAACAGCCGAGAGGGGAAGACGAAGACTGGCTGAGATCGAGATGGGACAGAGACTCAAGACCGGATCATCATCTTCCTCCTCTCA
Organism: Micoletzkya japonica; assembly: GCA_900490955.1. Taxonomy (NCBI): domain Eukaryota; kingdom Metazoa; phylum Nematoda; class Chromadorea; order Rhabditida; family Diplogasteridae; genus Micoletzkya; species Micoletzkya japonica. The sequence goes on along the minus strand of LS886948.1, from coordinate 52,998 downwards.
TGCAGGTCTTCTCACTACTACAGTCTCTGCACTTTAACCAACTACATCTGATGATGAGATGCATTAGCAAGCAGGAAAAGAACCTCTAAGCAAGGACGTCCCTCCGTTCATAGGGGCTGGCCAATCGAGAACCCTCCCTCTCCATGTATATTGCAAGCCCGTAATAAATAGCCGCGATGCAGCTGCACCGTTCACGAGGAAAGAGGACAACGGTAAAGTGGAGAGAATAAGGAAGGGAGAGATCGAACGAGAAGCGAGGAGAAACGATACGAGCCATAGGAAAAAGGCAATATACGTCTGTCTCCTCTTCTCTCAGATATTGCTACCACTGAACAGAAGCTTCACGTAAGCAATACAACGTTAATACGCGGAATGGACTAATGAAGGTCGTTGGATCAAGGAAATAGCGACGATATAGAGGTCTCGAGGGAAGAGGTAGCAGAGGGGGAGGGGAGGGCGAGTGAATTGATGAGAGTCGCGCGCGAACTGGCTCAGGCTCGCCTTGTTTCTCCCCCCCCCCCCCCCCCC